>NQII01000010.1:409807-509045 GCA_002778355.1 Clitarchus hookeri
GGGGGGGGGGCAGGGGGGTGCCCGCGTCTGGAGGCACATTGTTCTCACTTTATCTCGCCGTCTCCTGCCATCGGGCGAAGGGTTAAAAAATTATGGGGTGTGTACAGGGACAGGTCAAAGTGTACATCCACACAAAATAGCCCGGCGTGGGTGTCGTGGCACTTACGGCGTTTAATAACAGGCTTTTCGCTTTAATCCTGGCGCTGGAAACGTAACACCGCGGCGAAAGAGTGGCACAAGCGAGCGCAGCGGCCGCGCGCGCAGAGCAGGACGCGGCCCAGAAGCGGAGCGGACAAGACATTTGTTTCCGTTGGGCCAAAAATATATTTAGTTGCCCTAACAATATATTTTGCTGAGCAGACGAAATTTGGAAAGCAAAAAAATTAGTTTTGTTCATTTTAGAGATTACCCGTTTGGATAAACGAAATCTCTGTTTTTGGGGGCCACGGTGGCTGAGCGGTCAGTCTGCTTGCCTCCCACCAAGGCGAACCAGGCTCAATCCCCGGCCTGGCCACTCCCGAATTTAAATATATTTAGTTGCCCTAACAAAATATTTTGCTGAGCAAACAAAATTTGGAAAGCAACAAAACTACTTTTGTTCATTTAACAAAATACCCGTTTGGATAAACGAAATCTCTGTGTTGGGGGGGCACGGTGGCTCAGTGGTTAGCCTGCTCGCCTCCCACCAAGGCGAACCAGGCTCAATCCCCGGCCTGGCCACCCCCGAATTTTCGCGAATGGGAATAGTGCCAGACGTGCCACTGGTCGGCGGGTTTTCTTGGGGATCTCCCGTTTCCCCCAGTCCTTGCATTCCGGCGCTGTTCCATACTCACCTCGCTTCACCCTCATCGGCTTTCAAGACCTCGACGTTTAAAACTGCCCAAACCTCACTCTAGCAGAGAAGCTTATTATTCTGAAATAGAAACATTTTATACATACGCATTCACATCCCTTTAAAAAAAAATTTTATACTATATGACTGTAGATGGCAGAAAATAGCTCTTTCTTTTAACGCTTAAGGAAGTAATAACAACGCACACGACCTTCTAAGTTCCTTTGGAAACCAATACTTAAGATAACACACTTTCAGTTATTCTGCACACGCCATAACGCATAATTTAAAGTTCAAGTTTTCTGTTGCAAGCCCAGCTTTACAATTTCAACACTGGGTGATATTATTTACTGAAATCATTAAATACAACAGGCTTGATGTGAAACTTCTATATGTTCCTGTGGAGAGGTAAACATTTAATTAGCTGCGTCTCTTCTTCGTTTTTCTCGCTCACTCATACCTAGAGACCAGAAAAATTCTCGAGTTCAATGACCTTCAGGCTAGACTCTGCAGTCTTATGTACAAATATGCCAATATTATCTGCACATTGGTTGACTGCTGTCACAGAAGAAGGTGACGATTGGGCCAACCTTCTCCATGAGGTGCCAAACGCTGTGTGAGCCAATAGCTGAAGTTTTATAAACACACGTGTTTCGAATTCTAGCTTGTTCCGAAATGAATCCGCTAATTTTTCAGGTCTCTACTCATAACTCACAATGAGAAAAAGGCTTCTTTGGCGCAACCAGTTTAATTGTTTGCATAGTGGCAATGAAATATTTTGTTGTTGTAACCAAATTATTTTGTTGCTTTCATTTTGTTTACCCAAACAAAGAACAAAGTTTTGTTGGTACAACCAAAGATTTGTTTGACTCTACGTACATTAGAAAATTTTGGTGAATATACAAAAATTTGGAAGTCCGACCGCGATTAGAACTTAGATCATCTGAGATCTGACGCAACGCGCTATTAACTTCACTTAAATTGACTACAGATGAGGTTGGAATGTTTATAAATGCATATACTCCAACTATTGGAAAGCGTGTGCAAATAAATATTTAAGTTAAATAGCTTTACTGTTTAGTTCCTTTTTAACATGTTTTATTAGGATGTTCACAACTTTATTCAGCACCAATATATGCACAAACAAGTTCCCGGCGGAACCGGCGTTTTCCTCACCAAACCTCCCCTCCTGGTGGCCGATACCTATTAAAAGGTTATACCAGGAGCACTTCTTTCTGTCTTTACTTTATCCATCCCTTCAAACTAAAGCTAAATCGGCTCTTTTGTTTCGCAGGGTGCCGCCGGGAACTTGCAATTTTGTGACCGTCATGCTGGCCGAACTGAATTTAAAACACAAAAACTAACTATTCTACCAAACATTCCTAACGCGTACAGCGCGAGTCCTTCTTTCACGATTAAATTAAGCATGACGGTATCCCATTAACGCACAACGCGGCTCAGTGCGTGCGGGTGTGGACCGGACTTAGGTTCGGGGGTAATCGGTAGACCAGAATTACCCTTTCCTCCTCGCCCGCCGCTCGCAAAGAGCACGAACTATTCCACACTGCAGACTTTCGTTACCGTCCCATTCACAGATGTCAATAGGAAGCAAGTCATGACCGGTATCCGGACAGGCGTGAAGAGTTTCCCTGGGTTGAGATCGCTGACGCAATGACGCACTCAACTTGCCAGGGCCTCGTCGCGATTCTACGCCACTGCCCACCAGCCACAGCTGTCTTCTTCTCTCAATCCTTCCTGTTCTTGTACTTCTAGTCTTCAGCTGGAGCGATCGTCGTGGCGGAGAAAGGGAGAGTTTCCCTGGGCGTGAAGCTGCACTGCGTCAGTTCACGCATGCCAGGGCCTCGTCGCGATCCCAGTCTGGCCATTCAGACCCTTCCTATTGACATCACATACACACACATACTACCCTTTTTACTTAGACCGAAGTCTCGTCAGTCGGTTGGAGCAAGCTCCTTCCTGCTTCCAAATTCACATTCCGGTTCCTTTGCTGTGGTCAATTACCTGGAACAAACACAAGTGCATGATCCAGGAAGTAGAGTACGTTCGTCATATCCATTTGTTTTTCCTGATAGAGGGAGAGTGGGTTCTAATCAGTTTCCAGACGGCGAGAAGAGTTTCCCTGGGTTGAGATCGCTGACGCAATGACGCACCCAACTTGCCAGGGCCTCGTCGCGATTCTTCACCGTTTTCTGCTGTTTATTCCATTTCTACCTTTATCATTTCATTTACCATTGTTAAGCTTGGTCGTCTTCGTTCAGAATGCGTGAGTTTTCCCTGGACAAGTGCTCATATATATGCACAAACAAACGAATTTACAGTCCAAATTTCCACAAAACAATGCAAACAATCTCTGGAGTTGTATTTTTGAACTACGTCAATCAAATGAGTGGCCAAACAATAATAGTGATTTTATTAAAGAAAATATTTTGATTGCAGCGTAATTTATTTTGGCCCTACGCAGAGGTTTTGTTTATTCAAGCATGTATTTTTGTTACACGAACAAGATTAATCTTGTTGCTTTTAAAGTTTTGTGTGCTCAACAAAATATTTTGTTGGGTAACTAAATATACGTTTGGTCCTATACAAGCAAATACATTTTATTTGCTTTTAAATTGGATCAGAGTTTGTTAGCCACGCTCTATACGCATTTGAGCCAATAAGAAATCATCAAGAAAAACGAGACCGAATCCCGTTCTACCTGGCCTGGTGTTCAACTGGAGCAACAGCTAATAAACAACTTTCTGAGGCTCGAATACAAGAAGTTATGTTGAGTTTAGCTTGTTGATAAATGAATCCACGAAACTCCCATGTCTCCAATCATACTCAGTAATGTATTCTATAGTTTAGCGGTTTTATTCAGCACAACGATTTCTTTCGGAGGGGTAACATTTAATTTTGTGCTGCTTGCTTACCAGACTAAAGAATGAAGTTCAGTGGGTAAATGTACGAAATTTTAAGACTGAGAAAACATTAATACATCGTGTTGGATGTATTAACCTCACTTCAACCTCACCGACACTCAAGTCCACCCTGCGAAGTGCCGATCAAAGTCCCTCAAATAAACTCAGGTCCGCATTCGTTAATACAGAGTCTAACTTACGTGTCGTAAGATTTGTCGGCTAATCACACACGTTGAGTATCGGAGAGAGTTGGTACTTATCAGCCTAATTAAGTGACAAAACTTCTTCTCACAAAGACACGCAGCCAACAAGCAAAATAAAACGTTTGATATACCCGCGAAAATCAGGCGTCTTAACCAAACGAATGCTACAAGTGTAAACTTAAGGGTCCCGCCTATCTGCCTGCATGGTTTTTCTCCTTTCTTGGCCGAGAAGCGAGGGAGCTATACGAATAACATTAGTACGTGCTACAAGAGTGTCATCACCGCTATGCGCAGGACTATGAACTGGCGTGCAGTGTTCTCGTGGTGCTGCGTCTACCTATGCACGTTTGGCACTTAATGACGAAAAGCCTATATCAAATTTCAATACAGGCTCATATCGTTGTTTGGCTCGGGTCCGGCTAGTGTGTTCTAACCCAGTCATTCCCATCGTACACAACTGAACACATGTTGCGCGGGAAGGTTATTGAGTGAGTGAGTGAAATGATTTAGGCGGCTCTTAACATCGAGTTCTTGAGAGCCGATGAGGCTGAAGCGAGGTGAGTATGGAGAAACGCCGTAATCAAGGGGTGGGGGAAACAGGATATCACACATGCGAAAATCCGGGAACGACTCCACCGGGAATCGAACCCGGTTCGCCTTGGTTGGAGGCGAAAAGTCTTAACACTACACCACCGCGGCCCCATAGAGAAAAATATTGATTTGATTAAAAATTTGGTTTATTAACAGAAAGTATGCATATATTTACTTAACCCAATCAGACCCAGTGTGGACAGTTGTGTACATAACGCACGTGTAGGTAATTTATGGTCTGTACTGCACACCGAGAAGCTGAATTACCAATGATCGTACCTGTGGGTTAATAATTCAAAAACCGTCTTACTGGCCTAGTTTATAATTGCTTTATATAACTGTAGCCAAATTTATAACCTACAGCTCATTGACTTGGAAAACGAAACCAGTGGCGTGTCGTCTTAAATACAGCACGCATCATAATTTGTTTGTTTGCAGCAACTGAAACCGTAAATTAAAGAGAAACCGAAAGGTATATGACCAAATCTCAATTTTTTCAATATACAACACACAAGCCATAATTACATACCATTCTGTTGTCATGAAAATGGCCAGCCCTAAGAGAAAAAGGACAACACAAGTAATGACTGTAACAAAGAAAAAAATGTACAGTGAGCAAATGGTGAAACTGAAACAAACCGCAAAATGGACCAAAAAAATTATTGGTACAGGACACTGCGAAACTGGGTGCTCACTGGCCTTCCTTGGTAATGTGTGAGTCGTAAACTGTGTTACTGCTCTAGGTTATCACTGGTTCATATCTCCGACCACTAAACACCTTTGCAGCTCTTTTGTTGTATTAACAAATCATGTTCTTTGTCAACTCATGTACGGCACGCATAAAAAATTGCTCAATTGAAACACCAGTAATATTATATTTATCTGGGAATGAAAGTTCTAAGATAGGGCAGTATGAAAAAGCTGGTTTTAACTATATTGAAGGGCCTCAAAATGATATTTACAGCATCAGTGTTGACTTTAAAGTACTATTCCTTCCTTGTCTGCGGTATGATGTATTTTCGTATGTCTACATATTGATGGCACGTTTAATAGTTTCCTCAAAACTATCAGGATTTCAAACACTTGGAAACTTAGTTCAAGCACCAGGCAGGCCTAACCCTTATGAGATGTTGTATCCTAGCCTGAGCATAATTATTTTTGTGAATATCGAGTGTCTCTAGGAAAACCTGGAATGATATTCCAGGAGATTTGGAAAATTATTCACCTCTCTCATTCCGGAAGAAACATAAATACTTTCTCTCTCAGGCCCAGTTTAAGAAGAAATATGCCATTAAATGCGATTTTTTCAAATACCATTTTTTGTAATATTAACCGGATATAGTTAGTAAAAACAGGTTCCAAATTTAAACTAGTCTTGAGCAGAATTC
Organism: Clitarchus hookeri; assembly: GCA_002778355.1. NCBI lineage: Eukaryota > Metazoa > Arthropoda > Insecta > Phasmatodea > Phasmatidae > Clitarchus > Clitarchus hookeri. The sequence goes on from NQII01000010.1 coordinate 415,743, forward strand.
AGTAGTGAATAATAAATAATAATAAGAAGAAATAATTAATTGCGGATCCTAATTTTCGCGATAAGTAGACACCCGAATTTTGCGAATAGATTTCCGCACATAATAGATTTCAATATCCTACCAGTAAATGAGCAGTTTTCTTTAGTTTATAGGCAGCCTGTGAATGTAAGAAGATATTTTCTGAATTGACAGGCCAATCAGAATAAGGTGACTCCGATACTGTACATCTGTGATTAGCGCGCAGACACCTAAGATGCACAACACCTATATCATCCAATGACGAAAGTGGATCTGAGTCAAAAGTGTTAGGTAATATAACTGGTCGTGAAATTTTTTCGCGAAATTCGGATGTCCCTAGCGATAAGCTTTCCAAACAGGCTAGATTTAAATATGATGTTGGGCACCTGCAGACTTATTTTCAATGCTGGGCTACGTGTATCCTTCAGAAGACGAAGTGGTATTTGACTGAGACAATCACAATCAAGCTACTTTGGTAATGAACGTCTGTGATTCGTGGCAGTTGAAAACGATCCATTCGCCAGAATTTTGTAATACAACAAGACATGAAAACTTTTCACGAAACCGGGTGTCCGTTGCGCTTCGGAAAGACACTGGTTTTGTGGTGAACATACAAATATTTTATGCTTACGTGCACTAACAGTTTTTCCTTTGCCACATCCTGGTGTGTTTATTTATATCACTATCCTGCTTGCTGGTCAAATCGTAAATTACATTTTAAAAAATCAATATTTACGGTACAACTATACTAGACTGTGTGATAAAAATGCATATTCTCATTCATGCAACCAGGAAATTTTGTAAAATGAATCCTTATTTCGTGGCTTTAAATATTTCAAACAGATTACCAGTTACACTTTCTATAGTTCTGTAAACTAATCTAGCATTTAGTTCTTATTATCTCATATTTGCTTCATTATTTTTTTTGTATTAGTGTTTCGCTATTTCATAATTTGCTATATTGAACGTTTTGACAATGTTGTTTTAATTTTATGTACTAGGTATGTTAGTGTATGTATTTATATAATGTAATTTTTGTTGTAAATGATATAACCTTGTTTATAGCTTGACCTGCTAATACTGCACAATTGAATTTTAAATTTGACTGTTTGTTGTAATTGAGAAGTCGACTTCAGTTTGCACTTTATAAGAGGATACTAATAAATAAATCAATAAACGAATATGTCAAAGTGAGAAGATATTTCCATGTTTGTTCGTGTCACTCGGAATATGGTAAATTAAATATAGAGGCCAGAATTCAAGAAGCTTAGTTAGGCACTACGTAAGTATTACCTTCTCGGCCGAAAGAAAGGTGATATCTTAGGGCACCTGTTTTTCGCGGAAAGTTTTTGGATGAGTTGTGTTCCAAAATACTTTAATTCAGAACTACTTTCGTGATTGGATTATTTGAAGTGTTATGCGTCTGAACTGTCTGCCCGCAAATCACGAACGGTCAGTATCGGCGGAACTTAATTCTGATTGGCTCACTCATATAACAGACTGTCTTCACTCAGAGACGAGCGTCCAATAGCCAAAGGAAGGCTGCAAGTGTGCACATAGGATGTTGAAGTCTAGCCTCTGCGTAAATATTTTCGTGAAGAACAGGTGGCCCTTGTGATATCGAGAGAGAGTCACGATTTCGCAAATTTAGTCACAGGAATGTTAGACTATATACTCGTATACTTAAGTGTTACTTTAGTGATTGGGCTGCATCTGTTACGACCCGCTGTGTATGACTGTGAGTAGTGAAGCCGGTTATTCGCGAAAAGATTCACGGTGAGTATAGACTTCAATATCCTGTGCACACTTGCAGTCTTCCTTTGGCTACTGGCTGCTTGTCTTTCTGAAGAGTGTCTGTTACGTGATTGAGCCAATAAGAATTAAGCATCTCCGTTATGGACCGTTCGTGATTCGTGAGCAGACAGACAGGATGCGCCACTATTCAAATGATCCAATCAACAAAGTGGTTCTGACCTAAAATATTTTGGAACACAACTTGTCCTTATATCTTCTCTCGAAAAACTGAGAAGTCTTTGCTGGCGCCAGGAAAATAAGCGAAATATATGTACCACTAACAATAGCCGATTGTTTACTTAAAGACATATATGTGAACGTATTTTCCGTATGTCCTGAAACGATATCTATGTAAAGTAGATAAATACACAGAGTTGAAATAGCGCGCCGGTTCCTTTGATGTGTACGTAGCCATTCTCCGATTGACTTTGGAACCGAGGCTTGCGTCTGGTTGGCTACTGCACGCTGCTAGTTTTTTTTCTTTCTATTTAAAGCCTTTACACGGTAAACTGAGCAATTGTGAAAGCTCTGCTTAGTATTTATTTGACTGCACGTTGTGTATTCTTCTGCCGTATGTAAAATAAACATTGACATGGGCCTCGTCGCGTTCTTCATGCGTCGGTCAATGATAACTGTGAAATCATTAGAAACGTAAATATTGTACAAAGCTGCTGATTTTATTAACACTTCAACGAATTAAAAAAAAACAGAAAGCTAAAAATTAATTCACGTGATCACAAATTGTTACCTCACGCTTTTTATTCGACGTTAAGATATGTAACTACTTTCACTTCATCGTTACCAATTTTACTGGGTGCGTATCACTCAGTGTGTCCGCTAAAATATATGAACGCAGGAACAGTGACTTTTTTTATAAGTTAGATTTCAAAAGTGCTCACTTTGTCGTGAACAGTCCTTAGCTGAGCTGATGGCTGGCGAGAGTAGGTCAACCGGCGCTGTTTGACGAACTTCGTACCAACATTCCGAAGGCCAGTGCCACCATTTTTCTGGCGTGTGATGCTCGAGTTCGCATCGTTAGCAGCTTTTTAACCTCTGTATTTCTTAATTTCTTTGTGTCATTAGTAGGGACTCCCGATTTCCACGAATATAATTCTTGTCAAGTTTATTTCAGAAAATTTACTCTCAATTCCATTTTCGCGATTGAATGTTTTTAACAGCCCGCGAACCACAGACACTCATTAGCGAGCAGTTTAATACTTATCTGCTGAGTAGAACAAAGCACTGTCTGCCTGCGAAGACACGTGGCCAATAATGGAAGGAAAACTGCAAGTGTGCAAGTAGGATATTGAAATCGAGCTTATGTGGAATTCTTTTCGTGAAAGCCGGGTGTCCCTAGTTATCAGATTAAATCAATGTTTCTTATCCTAAGCCCAGTGCGAGGCTACAGATACATCAAATTGATGCTCGGTTTTAGTAGAGACCCTGTTATTACGATGTTAAATTTCGCGACAGACAAGGTATCATGAACTTGTATGTAGGGACGCCTGCTTTTCGCGAAAAGATGTATGCCGAGGCTAGACTTCAACTTCTACGTTCACATTTGCATACTACTGGCAGCGTGTCTGCGCAAAAAAAAAAACATTTTCTGCTAGACTGGGCCAATCAGTATAAAGTTATTCTGACACTGAACGTCCGTGATTGGCTGGGATACACTTAAGACCCGTGAGAGTTGAAGATCATCCAACCATGATACTGGTTCTGAACTAACGTGTTTTGGAGTGCAACAAGTAGTGGAATCTTTCCGCGGAAAACAGGTGGTTCTACGTATGTGTTTGTTTGATGTGTGTTATTGGATTTCCGCTCATCCGACACGCCCTGCAGGACTCTGCACCAATAGTAAGCCTGCAGCACTTTGGTAGCTTCGTTCCGTTTGTCTGAGTAGAACAAGAGACTGCGGCAGTGGCCAGTGAGAAAATGAGAGCTGCGTATGTATAGTAATGTGAAGACTAGCATGGTACCGTTTCATAACGCGAAATGGTAGGATCTCTTCTTATGTGGCATCCCAAGTGTACAAATAAACGGATATTATATCAATAAATATTTTCTTATTCAAAGAACGATTGTCTGAAAAAAATACAGATCACAAGAAATGTTGTAATGCTGTAAACCTTTTCGCTAAATAACATATATTTTTTGTGAGTAAAATCATACATTACTAAAATATTTTAATGACTTATCGAAAATATCATCCAAGATAAATACTGGTTGTTTTATATTAAACATGTTTCATGACGTAAAAATAATTGTTGTACTACCATGATTTGAATTTTCATGAGCTTACATCTTTACCAGCTGAGATACCAATATATAGGATGCATGATACTGACACCGGGGTTTATAATTTAACAAACAATGAGTTAGTTCCGTGCTTACGTTTTTAAAACGGAAATATTTTAATATGCACCGAATGTAACGTACCGTTATTAGTTACATACTGTTTTAATTTCAATAGAATGAATTTATGTTGGTTTCCTAACTCTTTGTTAAATACGAGCATGATGATGAGAAACGACTTGGACTCATTATATTTTGATGCAGTCACTGCACTGTCCTACTCATGTGTAGATTTAGGTCACGGATAAATTACAAGAATTTGTGACCTACACTGTTAGAATAAATGTCCGTACAATAACGGAAAATACCAGCTACAAATTACCCAGACCCATGCGTTAAATAACGTTGAAACGTGAAAATCATTAAAAAAAACCGATAGTAAAACTTATACACAACAAAATACTTTTAAATTTATATTGTTAAGAAATATTTCGCCTATTTTTGCTTTCCTTACCAATTGATAGGCACCAAAATGTTGGCACTTTCATTATTTGAACGGTGCTTAATATTTTCAGTCTTAGATAAATATGGTTTCAGGCGTTGCAATGAGCAAAATTTTTGTTCTAACCTTACTCCTTTTGTTATGAAGCTCTGTGATATACCGGGACCAATATAAATTTATTTTTACTCCTTCTTATTGTTTTGCTTGGAACAATTGATGAGAGTACATAATGCAGTCATAAGGCTGTAAGCTAACTGATGCGTAAAATGCGTTTCAGCGTGTTTGAAAAAAAAAAGTGCTTTTTTACGAAACTATTATTCGTGCTCCCAACATGTTTAACTACGAATAATAATAATGGCGTGTGGGGAGTGCACCCAGGGCAAGGCGACACCCTCCGAGTGACGGTCTTTCCATCTGGGACTCGTAGGTGACCGTCATCCCCGGGCATGTCATGAAATGAGACCCTAGAATGGAGCGGCGCTGGAATTCAAGGGCGGGGGAAACGGGAATACCTCAAGAAAACCCGCCGGCAAACGGCATCGTCCAGCACGATTCCCACATGCGAAAGTCCGGGAGTGAACCCGCAAGGGATCGAACCCGGATCGCAGTGGTGGGAGGCGAGTGCCCTGGCCACTACGCAACCGCTGCCCCTTAACTACGAAAAGAAAGCAAATTCGAGACGATGACGGTTCTTTCATGACATTACTCATATTGGAAACATTATTTAAATGCCCTCAGACATTGCTTAAAACATATTATTCAGACCGTTGCAGCTCAAAATATACAAACCGCATACATGTTAAACTACGATAGAAGCATGCACTAAACTTTACTGCAGAGTCGCGTGCAATGAAATTATAGGTTCGCCGTTTAAAGTCACGTCGAGGCGAGAAGTCGACGGTAAGACTGCACGCCATATAAGCACCTTCTGCGTAGAGGTGAGACCGCTGTACAAACGCCGGTCGACATCGCCCTTAGCGCTTCGTAGATTTGGCTTGATTGATTTGATTTATAGTTTCGTTTATTCACTTGAGAAATAATACATTAACCGAAACAACAATATAATAGTAGCAATTTACAACACACCAGCAGAACCATAAAACTATAGTCTGCTGTTCGACTCAGTCAGACATAATAAAACCACCATAGTTTTGCAGGGCGTGTAGGATGAGCGGAGTTGCAATGACATGCATTAAGCTAACGTGCACTTTACGCGGAGGCTAGACTTCAATATGCTATGTGTGGGGACAGGTGTTTTCCAAGAAAATATTTAATTAAGGCCATGCTAAACTTCAATATCCTACGTCCACAACCACAACTTCCTTTGGTTGTTGGTAGGGCCACTGACTTTTCGCGTAAAAATCGGAGCACACAGTAGACTTCAACACTATATACACACCTCAGCTGTTGTTATACCTGTATTGGCTGCTGGTGCCGTGTCCGTCTTCGACCAAGCCACTCAGGACTAAGTAACTATGACACTGAACCTTCGTGATTCGTGCGCAAACGGTTAACACGTGCCAGAACATTATTTAGCTAATCAAAGAAGCTGGACGACCCTACAGTGCTTTGGGCTCTATCTTGTCTCGAAATCTTCACGCGAAATGTCACTGGCCCTAGTTATTGGCCGCGTGTCTGCGTGAAAAGTTTGACTGCGCCAATCGCAATAAAGTACTCTGATTCTGAGCATCTATGATTCGCGAGCAGACAGGTAAGACAGGTAACAATTCAAGTGATCCAGTCGCGAAAGCGATTCTCGTCTAAATATGTATGGAACACAGCTTGTCCTGAAATCTTTTCGCGAAAAAACAGGTTGCCATATCTGAAAGCTATTACATATTCCCTTGCCAGATATCCGCCAATTTGTTGGAAATCGCGAATTCCCAAAAGTTCACTTAAAAAAATGCACCTCCACCTTCACCAACCAACACAGCAAAAATGTAATCGGCATCCTAAATGAAGGCCGTAAAATAGTGAGAAAAAAAACTTCGTAAAGAGATCGGACGAATTATGTACAGTATATTACGCTGGCTGAAACGCGTGCAACGAAGTCAGCAGCAAATGAACAAATGGCAGCGCCGGGTTTGCATAAAGGTCGGTCAATTATAGCCTATTTATAGATGAACTCGTTATTATTTTGTCTCTCTACCAAAGAACAACTAACTCAGGCTCGAGCACACACAGTGCTGTGCAGTCCAGCTTGTCGCCGGACAAATCTGAGAAATTCCCTTCTCTCTGCAGACGGGATGTCTTGCGGTGCGGAGATGCGGGCCGGACGCTCTTGTCCCCTTGTTGCGCGTAGCTCTGACCTCTGGCGGGGTCTCACAAGGGGCCAACCTCCCCCCTCCCCCTCACCNCCCCCCCCCATTCGCGATCGTAGCTCCGGGGGTCGTGTGCACACACTCACATATTTATTAACGGCGAAACCCTCGTAATTTTCGTGTCACGGCTCGCATGATCTATATGCCTGAGCACTCCCCTCCGCGGCGATCCTGGGCGAGTTCAGTCCAACAGCCGGAGTCGTGCACGCGAGCGCAATGCCCATGTGGGAGATGGCATTGTTCCTTGCCGGGCCCGCACGCCGAGTTAAACGTCCTGTCGAAAATAACAAAGTTTGTGTGATGCAACGAAGTTCTTTTTTCATCTAGGGGCAGTTTACCCTCTCATATCCAGTGTAGATAGTTGTCTACGTGTTGCACAGAAAAACGTGATTTGGTCTAACCTGTAGACTGCGAGGCCCAGTGACCAGAGATCTTCCGTGTGGGTTACTGAATACTTTTAGGGTAACATTTCTGACTGGACTGAACTCGGGTTGGAGTTAGCACGCAGTGAACTCGTGCCGAAAGTAAATGTGTAAGGCACGCATCGAACGTGGACCGAAGTGAAACAAAACTGAATGTGGATAGAAGGTGGGTAAAAAATTGCGTGTAGCATTTCATTGGCGACTGGCTGACTTAGAAAACATACGACTGATGAAAAGCTGAACATGGTTAATGTTTTGCTAATAATGGATGAAAATATTCAGTGTCGTCTCTCTCTGACCACACGTTTATTTTCTCTTCATTCTTGCTGCAGATTTTCAGTCAACTTAGACAGACATATCCTCTTTGCCTTTTGCAGGAAGCAATAAAATACGTCGTAACATGTTCGTTCGGGCTTCATCAGTAGCCCTGGTCTGCTTCGGCTAACAGATTTTGATTCGTTGCCCTGCCATCTATGCAAAGCTTCATCTGTTTTATTTATACCGCGCCGTTTGTACGTGAACAGTCGAATGTTCGACTAATTAATGAAGTGTGTGATTGGCGATTAATACGTGGACAACTGAATTTTTTTAGTAGACAAGACATTGAGAGTTTAACCCCCAAACCCTTTCAGTAAGAAAATAAATATATATTATTTTAGGCGTTGCAACAAACAAATCTTTTGTTCGTAACTATGCTGATATCTAGACGATGATTTGTGTTACATCGGGACGAATAGAAATCTTTCCGTGCTTTGTATTACTGACAGCAGTGGTTTATGAAGCTACGGAACAAAGTCTCAGCAGCGAATGATGTCTCCCGCACATAGGGGACCTTTCTCATTGGACGGTGTGTTCTGCTACGTACAGTGCAGGCTATCCAAGCCACTTTATATGCAACGTCCCTGTTAGAGGACACTGTAACTGAAAGTGTTAAGAAATATTCTTCAAATTGGCGTCTTACATGTTTTGTTTTCAGTGCCGGTTCATTTTTAACGGGAATGTTTATAGTAAACTTTCAGTCGGGATTCTACAGTCCAGTCCACCTTGCCGACTTGAATGGATTATGTCACTCCAGTTCCATTTCATTCCAGTCCGGGTGTGATTAAGGACAGTTTCAATCGGTATTCTTCAGTTAAATCCGAGCTAAATCCATATCGAAATGTTACTCTAAACGTGGTAACTGATTCGATTCGTAAATAATGCAACTGCTTTTCGTTAGAATGGTTCACATCGCTTTCACAAAGCACAAAGCCTACAGNCCCCCCCTCTTTCTTTGTTGAGTTGAGTTCATGACCAGTTGTATTTAATAACAGTTCCGCTTAAATCTACTTCCGTGATTGGATGATTTACGTGTTATGCGACTTAGCTTTATGTCCGCGAACCACAGATATAACAGTGTCAGAGTAACTTCATCTGGTCTGTGGCTTGAGTAAGAAAATATTTCCTCACAAAGACACTTTGCCAATAAGCAATATAAACCTGTAGGTGTGCCCTTTGTTTATTGAAATCTAGCGTGGCTGCAAACATTTTTGCGAAAATCGAGAGTCCCTACTTATTGCCATGGACCTGCAAAATTCGAGTTATTTTTGATGACACGCTAGATTTCAACGTGCTATGTTCACACAATTTGGTGTAATTGGTTTATTGGATTGTGCAAAAGTGCGGACACATTCCCGTTCGACTTAGTGGGACACGATTGGTCTATCATGTCGTTTCTTGTTTACGATTGGCTCAAGGCCGCCCACAGCGTATCAAACCAACTATAATCCAATGGAAAGGGTTACGCAAACGCACGTATGTTTAAAGTTTATTCTGTCTTCAGATAACAAAGTTAATTTTTCACGTATCTCTTTATTGGCTGTCGTAACGAAACCGGTTTTTGTCACCTTGGGGCAACCGTGATGCAGTCGCTAGAGCTTGCGCTACCCACTTAGGCGAACCGAGTTCGGTTCTCGACGGGATCGCTCGTGCAATTTTTCACGTGGGAATCGTGCCAGTAGATGACTTTGGTTGGTGGGTTTTCTCGGGTATATCCCATTTCCCCGCCCTTGCATTCCGGTACTACTCCATATTCACCTCACTTCACCCTCATCGGCTCTCAAGACCTCGATGTTAAGAACTGCCAAAACATATACACCACACCCTCTTTGTCATATCGAGCACAGCATGTACGATAAAGTTTCGCGTTTCCAACATCTGTAACCGTAAATTCATCTGGAAATAAAAATGGTTGAATCGTTTGGTCACACGCTAATTTCTTAGTTCAAGTAATGCAATTACGTAATTTTTGGGTACGTGCTATACTTGCGGTCACTAATTGCTAAGGCCACAAGTTTTGCGCAGGATAGAAATCAACATTCTATGTGCACACAAGCACGCATCACTGGCTATTGGCCGTGGTCCTGTGTGAGGATACGGTCCCTATTTGACTGGGCCTTTCAGAATGAAGTCGCTTCGGCACTCAATTTTCGTGATTGCCTGGCAGACACCTTAGACGCGTGAGAGTTGAAATCATCCAACAACGAAACTGATTCTGAACTAACGTGTTTTTAAGTTCAACTAGTCGTGTAATATTTTCGTGAGAAACAGGAGCCCCTGCTTATGTGGTCGTGTACGTAGTACACACGACGGTTTTACAAGTAGTTTCAACTAATCTGCTTGATAATCGTAAAAATTTAAGAATTATGGTGGAGTCAAATGATTATTTAGTTTCTAGTAATAATAATAATGGCGTGTGGGGAGTGCACCCAGGGCAAGGCAACACCCTCCTAGTGACTGTCTTTCCAGCTGGGACCCGTAGGTGACCGTCATCCCCGGGCACGACCGAAATTAGACCCTAAAATAGAGTGGTGCTGGAATGCACGGGGAGTACCCCGAGAAAGCCAGCTAGCAAGCGGCATCGTCCAGCACGATTCTCACATGCAAAAATCCAGGAGTGGACCCGCCGGGGATCGAGCCCGGATCGCCGTGGTGGGAGACGAGCGCCTTGGCCACTGCGCCACCGCATGCCCCTTTAGTTTCGAGTGAATATGCATTTCGTTAGCAGGAACAGCCTGATATGTTTATTATTATGCCTTTTTTGGCGGAAACTAAATTATTATTTTGTCCAGCACCAGCAATTATGATTATCTTGGATAATCGGGTTATTTGGATACCTTCGTTCGAAAATACTTCTCGAATCCCCGTTGTTTTATTCGTGACAATTAAGAGAGAGACAGGGCTGAGTTGAGATATTTGGGCAGCTCTTAACTACGAGGTCTTGGGAGGCGAGGAGGGTGAAATAAGATGAGAATGGAACACCACCGAAATGCAAGGGCAGTGAAAAACGGGAAATCCCCTAGAAAAACCCACCGACCAGCGGCATCGTCCGGCACGATTCCTACTTGCGGAAATCCGGGAGTGACCCGACCGGGGATTGAAGCCTTGATGGGACCGCTGCACCAGAAGCATTGTTTGTTAGTGCATTTTCGAAAACTAACAAATAGTGTAAACAATGCCAGTGAAACAAGTTCAACAGAAAACAAAAAAGATAAAGCTGTAAAACTTGAGAACATTAATTATTTTAGGTGTCATATTCTTGAGACCTAAAAAATTCGCGGATTCATTTAAAGACAAGCTAGAACTCAAAACACGTGTGTTTATATAACTTTAGCCATTGGTCCACACGGTGTTTGACACTTCCTGGAGAACGGTGTCCAATTGTCGCCTTCCACTCTGACGGCAGACAACCAATGTGTAGTTGACAAGACTGTAGAGTCTGGCCTACAGGTCACTGAACTCCCGAATTTTTCAGGTCTCTAGTCATATTAAGTGACTATAGTATATCGCGGAATAACGTAATGTTTTATATAATTATAGGATTCAACGTTATGTGCATATTTCACATATATTTTCATTTATAATTGGTAGAGACAGGGACATTTCGCGATTTAAATAACCTGTATTCTATATTACACGGTCCAGTGTATTTTCCAGCCTCAGCATTATGTTTATTAACTGATGCCTCAGAAAACCCAGTTTTAACTCAGGCCAGGTGGCTAGGGATTCGTTGCCTGTTTTCTTGCACGTCTATTAATGACTCAGAGTTCGCCTGGGCATGTCTAATAAACTGTGATCCAATTGCAAACATAACCGAAATATACATGCATTTCAAGTCAAGCTTGTTCTAAAATTTGCTAAATTTTCCAATGCCTAATTATAAGAGACGTGCAAAATTCGCGTTAATGTTTGGTGACACACTTGCCTTTGCAATACATTTTCATTGGACTAAACTTTATTTGACACGCCTTAGGCAAATATGTGGCAAAAAATGAACACTTCCTAATTGTGTACTCCAGTCACGAGCAATTCTGTCAGGAAGGGCGAGACTTCACATCTAGGCAGTATCCAATGGAGAAATTATGCCGACTCGAGTATATAAAGTACTGTGAAGTTTATCCTGATGCCAGATAATAACGCGAATTTTGCAGGCACGTACTAATTACTTGTTGTCGCGTGTGTATACCACGCTACTTTTCGATTTCTCTCGGTCAGTGCTAATTGTGACATTCTAAGACTTAACCTTTATAGCTGGTCTGCTAAGTGTCAAGCCAAGTTTAAAATGTGCATCCGATCATAATAGACTCAAGACGCTATAGTGTTATGTAAGATGATTTGGCTCAAAAAGTTGCCTCAGTTTTCCAGTGTTTTCTACCTTTATTATGTAATCATGTGTTGAAAAACTTTCTCAGTCAGTAGTCACGTTGACCGATGTTACTAAGGCGTAGCGGTTTGGCGCAAACTGTCCCGGGTTCGAAACTCAGCCATGTTTCACATTCTTCTTAACGATAACCGATTGTTTAACTCGTTCGGTCACCGTGCACATGATCGTAGATACGTTGCATGTGAATTATACTTATGGCCGATACTGTACACGTCATAACATCAGTGTCCAGTCATATTTGTGGCTAATCTGTGGAATTTGCAACGCCTCTGGGGCCGCGGTGGTGTAGTGGTCAGACTACTCGCTTCCCGTCTAGGCGAACCGAATTCGATCCCCAGTGGGGCCGCTGTAGGACTTGTTCACGTGGCAATCGCGCCGGAGGATGCCACTGGTCAGCGTGATTTTCTCAGGGTTATCCCGTTTTCTCCACCCCTTGCTTTCCGGCGTCGCTCCATACTCACATCACGTCACCCTCGTTGGCTCTCAAGACCTCCGCGTTAAGAGCCGCCAAAATCTCTTCGCCCACTCACTCACCTTTTTATGTGTGTTTGTCTGAATATTAAGTCGTCTTGATCAAGCTGTTGCAAACCTGTGTTATCGGTACTGGTAGTATTAGTTAGAGCCGGGGGGGGGGCTTGGGATGGTTTCGTTGAGGCCAGCAATCCCGCATTCCAGAGCTCAGCTTTCTCTTTAGCCCCGGATAGCAGACGCCTCTGAAGAGTTTAACATTTCGCCGGCGGCAACGCTTTGCATTCGCCATGTCTCGCCCCATGTGTACAGTCAGCTTATATAGTCAGAGGTAATGACTAGAGACCTGAAAAATTCGCGAGCTCTATGACCTGCAGGCTAGACACTACAACTTTATGTACAAATATGCCAATTTCAACTGCACATTGGTTGTCTACTGTCACAATGGAAGGCGACGATTTGACACCGTTCTCCAGGAGGTGTCAAACACCGTGTGGACCAATGGCTAAAGTTATATAAGCGCACGTGTTTTGAATTCTAGCTTGTCCCAAAATGAATCTGTGAATTCTTCAGGTTTCTAGTAATGACATTTTGCGAAGAGGTTTCAAGACAAAATATACTTCGAAACACTGTAGGGTAGTTTACCTGTCTTGAATAGCTGAATTACTTTCAGACAGATTTTAACTGTCTGCACACGAATCACGTGGGAGCCGTGCCGATGTTGCCGAAATCTGAGTGGCCAGGTCAAATATGAAAAGACCTTCTAAAGCAGACAGCAACCAATGACAATAGACCAACCACTGTTGGGTGCTTATAATATTGAAGTCTACCGTGTACTCATATTTTCTCGCGAACAATCACTAGCTCAACTGATAGTTAAGGGAACGCTCTGTTTAAGGGCTTAGCCATATCTATAGCAGCCTATACCACCAGATATACTAGTGGGTTAGTGCCGCGTCTGTCATTTAATGCATTCGCGAAATTCAAAAGCCTCTCTAAGTAATAAGCAGCAACTTGCGCAATTTGCGTAAATGTTTGGCGTCAGGTTAGACTCGACAGTCCTGTCAGTACTAGAGTCGGTGTCGTTAGTTCATTCGCTGCTGTCTGGGTGTGAAGCCATTCCCTTTTTACAAGATTGCGCAGAATTCTGGCACACAAAGATGAAGTTCGCCTGTTATATTGCATCCACGTTATCTATTTTCCAGACGTAATAGTTAGAGCCTACTGTTTTTCGCGAAAAGATTTACATGGAGACTAGACTTCAATATCCTATGTGGACACTTGCAACCTTCATTTGGCTATTGGTCTTTGTGTGAAGAGAGTATGTTCCATTAGTGAACCAATCAGAATTAAGTTTCTCCGATAGTGACCGTCCGTGATTCGTGGGCAGAGGGATAAGACACATAACAATTCAAACGCTCAAATCACGAAAGTCGTTCTGACCTAAAGTGTTCTGGAACATACCTTGTAATAAAATTTTTTATCGAAAAAAGTGCCCCTAATAATAGTACATAGATATGGGGAACCTGTTTTACGCGAAAATATTTTAGGACAAGTTGTGGTACAAAACACTTTCTTCAGAACCACTTTCGTGATTGGATTATTTGAATTGTTATGCGTCTTATTTGTCTGCCCGCTGCATATAGAATGATAACAAAAACTTAAGTATAAAAATGCTTGAATAGTTGACTGCATACAAAGCATTAATATTGTCGACATGTACAAATTTTGGAGACAGTTTGTGAATATTTTTTTTTTAATGTGTATTGATAGAGACAGAAGGCAAACCCACGTATTGAATATGAGTTGATGATTGACGGAAATATTGCGAAAGATTTTGAAATATTAATGGTAAGATTGCAAAATATTTATGTAAATATTGAAAGATTTATGGAAAGAGTGCGAAAAATAGATGGAAAGTTTGCGAATGATAAATGGAAAGATTGCGAATGAGTAATGGAACATTCCGAAAGATTTATGGAAAGATTACGAAAGATTAATGGAAAAATTGCGAAAGATTGATGGGGAGATTGAAATATTGATGGAAAAATTGAAATATTGATAGGAAGATTGAAAGATTGGTGGAAAGATTGAAATATTGATGGGAAGATTGAAAGATTTATGGAAGTATTGAAATATTGGGGAGCATGTGGGGCATGTGGGGCATGTGGAGCGATTGTGGAGCGGATTGATGGAAAGATTGCGAGATTGGCCGAAAGAATGCAAAAGACTAATGGAAAGAGAGTGAAAGATTGATGGAATGATTGCGAAATATTGATGGAAAGATCGAAATATGGATGAATTTATTGTACGATTGACGGATTGATGGTCAACAGGAGCACGAAAGTTAAGACTGTTTATCACCCTCGTACATTCCAAGTCTCCAGGGCCTTGCAGTATTGGCATTTAAATTAACGCCAAACAATCCTATTAAAGTGTTGGTAGATTCTGATCCATACCATGGTTATAACATACTCGTGCATGTGGTCGATATTAATATGATGGGCTTGCTTTACTCATATATACATAAATTACACAAATCGCAGTAGCATGCTTATACCTACAAACGAGTCGAGGAAATGAATAATTTGCAGATTCTGACATCGTCTATTAATCAGTCTTCAAGAGAGGGGAGTGGAAATTTAGTAATTGAGTGAGAGAGACTTTTGCATGTTTTCGCAATACCCTACGTATAATTTCTTCAGCAATATAAAACAAATTATAATATATCATTAAAAATATATTTTTTATCGGTTAATAAATATATATTTACGATTTGACATACCCTAGACCTATAAATCAAATATGGCCACTATAAACAAACGTATGCCTGAAGAATTAGTGTGAGTAATGGCCGAGTACCTTCGGGCACATCGACAAACCTGAGTCGACGGCTTCCGAGCACCCCCTGAGTCGAGTTGAAGATTGCCGAGCTGGTCCGTGTCGAGCCGAAGACCGCCAGTCGCCCAGCCGCGCAGCTCCAATTTAAGATACATTGCGCCAGACTCCCCTTTATCCTACTACTAAGCGAAACTACAGTGTGTCTACTTATCGTGGAAGTCATATGTGAAGTCAGTCCGGAGGTGAAGAAGAGCAAAGTTATAAAGCAGCAGGGAGAGCATGTGACTCGCGTGGGGGAGAAGACTAGGACTACAGTACGAAAGAGAAGGGTGGGCGAGCTGGTGCGAAGAATGGAAAGGACACGCGGGGCGTTCCCTTCTTGAAAGATGGGGTCAGGGAGATCGGCGATGGCGCGACTACCCACAGTCGCCTCACTTGGGACACGACCCTCAGGGCGAACCACGTCCACGACGCACGTCTTACAACCATCCAAGACACACTCTACACCTCAAACTGCGCGTTGAAAGGCTCAGAATCAGCGACGATGACGCTGTCAATGAGCAGTCGCTTACTGATCATCACGGTCGAGTCACCCGATTTTCGAGAAAAGAGTTCCTAAATAAGCAATTTGTAAAAAAAAAAAATCACCGACCGCTTCTGGTTTAGCTAACAGCGAATTCATGAAAATAATTCTTGACATTTGGCGTTGTATTGCGAGAGAAATCTTTATATTTATGGTTCATTGTTTCATACACATGAGTGAAGTGGAGATGCTTGGGCTGCTCTAAACATCGGGGTCTTTAGAGCCGGTGAGTATGGAGAGGCGCCGAAATGCAAGGGCGTTGGGGAAAAGATCCCGAGAAAACCCACTGACCAGCGGCATCGTCCGACACGATTCCCACGCGCGAAAATCCGGGAGCGACCCCACAGGAAATCGAACCCGGTTTGCCATAGGTGGGAGGTGAGTAGTCTACGAACTATACCACCGTGGCCCCCTTAATTTTTCAGGACTTGTCAAATGAAGTACAGTCCAAAGAAAAATGTAGTGAAAACGTACACCTCCTTATAATATGACTTGTCGCAAAAAGACGTGAATTTTGAAGATCTGCAGCAATGTGCAAAGACGTAAAAAATTCTCGAATTTATTTCGGGACAAGCTAGGATTCAAAAACTCTCACCTTTGCTTTACATTTACACGTGGCCCGCGCGTTATTTGACGCCGCCCGGAGAACTTTAAACCAATAAGAAACATGCAACAAAATGCAGGCCCAGTCATCGCCTTCCGCTGAGACGAACAGGAACCAATGGGAAATGGATATCTGCAATATGGCACATAAAACCGTGCAGTCTAGACTACATGTCAATGAACTCGCGAATTTATCAGGTCTCTAGTTACAGTTCATTCGTGACTTTTTCAAACTCTTCTGGAACCATCATGCAGTTCTACTTTCAAGGAATATCTCCGCCTCATGCAAACAAAACTTACTAAGTCTAGAAAATTACACCAAAGGGACCACCCACCGCATGAATGCGCACTCATTTTAATTATATTTTGCATGATAACTTTTTCTTACAATGCTTTACAATGACACCTATTTTCGCTCTGTATTTGTTAATGCTAATTTTAAATTAAATCATATAATTTATAGATAAAATGTAAGTAGGGACACCCAATTTTCGCTAAAAAAAAGGGCTTCATTTACGATAAATTGCAATAACATACTGACATATCAGAAACTTTAATTTGATCATTGGCCACGTGACTTTGGGAGAAGAAATTTTATTTCTTGACTGGCCAATAGGAATTAAGTTGCTTTGTTTCTATATGTCTGTCATTCGCGCGCAGATACCAAATACTCATTAACCTAAATCACTCAATTACCAAAGCGGTAATGAGCTAAACTTTTGTGAAATACATATTCACTTTTTCACAAAGTCGGGTGTCCATGAATATAAGTAAAAGTTCAATTTAAACAAAATAAGATACTTTAATTTTAAAAGAAGTATAAAACGCTAGTGATACGCGAGATATTTGGGACACATACAAACGTGACACGCATAGGGCGAATTTTCCAAGCTTTGATTGAACAACTGTAAAGATATTGCGAATAGACTATATTATTGGTGATATTACTAGGAAAGCCTGATTCTTGCGGAAGATGTATTCAAGACACTTTATTTTCGCGAAAAAGTTCCACGGAGGCTAGACTTCAATATTCTACTTAAACACTTGTAGGATTCCTTCCGTTATTGGCAGCGTGCCTTTGTCAGAAGTTAGTTCGGTATTTGACTGCGCAAATCAGAATAAGCCAACTCTGGCACTGAACATCTCTGATTGGCGGGCAGACACCTAAGACGACGCTAGCAAGTCGCGAAAATTGATCTGAAATACAACTCGGCAGGTACTCTTCTCGCGAAAATCTTTCGTCTCTACATGTTAGACTTTGGTAATCTAAACACAATCGAGCAAAACTCGTGATCTCATTGGCTGCTGCATTTGCGCAGGAAAATATTTCATAACTTCCATTTGACTAAACTAGATAATAATTCAGGAAGTTGGTATGAAATATCTCGCACAGGAAATATAAACAAAATGCTGGTTTAAAAATTAAATTTTTGATGTAATAAAAAAATGTTGTACACATATAGGGCATATATATATAAAACTTCTTTATACTAAACATAATCAAATTACCTTGTAAAGTGTCAAAAATCGTAGTTTATCCCTAAACAAAGTACAGAAAAAAAGCTAAATATAAGCTAATGGGCTCATACTTCATCAATGAAACATCATAATTTTTCTACTTACGAAATGCAGCCAAATAACTTTCTACAGATATTCTTGTATTAAGAGCGTTGCAGGACATTACCCACTCTACTGTTTAATTTGTATTATTGGCTAGCAGAGTCGTTTGAATGCGCCTCAGAAATTCACGGCCGCCGGAAGAATTCAAGCAATTCTGCAGCACCTTGCAGTTTGGTGTGCTGCCAGATAGTAATGGCAATTATGCAGGCCATGCGTAGGGCCGCCTGTTTTCCGCGAAATAATTCCACGAATTGTCGTACTCCAAAACCTGTTTTTGTTCAGAACCAGTATCGCGGTTGGATGGTTTCAACTCGCATGCGTCTTAGGTGTCTGCCCGCGAAACACAGACGTACAGTATCGGAGTAATATAATTCTGATTGGCCAGCCAAGTAAGGAAATATCTTCTCACAGAGACACGCTGACAATAAGTAGGGCCAGTGACTTTCCACGTAAAAATCGGAGCACACAGTAGACTTCAATACTATATACACACCTCAGCTGTGTTATACCTCCATTGGCTGCTGGTGCCGTGTCCGTCTTTGACCAAGCCACTCACGACTAAGTAACTCCGACACTGAACCTCCGTGATTCGTGCGCAAACGGTTGACACGGGGCCAGAACATTTTTTTTTAGCCAATAAAAGAAGCTGGAAAGACTCTACGGTGCTTCGGACTGTATTTTGTCTCGAAATCTTTTCGCGGAATATCACTGTCGCTACCAATAATCAAAAGAATACTGCTGGTATGCCCGTAAGGTATTGGAATCTAGCACGTGCAGAATTCTTTCCTAGGAAAGCGTGTAGTCCTACGTGTACTCAGAACTGCGCTGTATCTTCATCCGTATCGCAGAACTCGACCTTCGTATCGATTGGAGTAAAAGTTACAGTTAGGTGGACCGTAATGACCTCTCCCAGCAGGACCTGACCTTACCTTTAGTACCTTTCCCTGAGTCGTGACCTCCAGCTCCTACGGACCCGTGCAACACACAATAGGTCTGAAGCTGACGGCGGAATGGAAAATCACGTACTAGTGACAGGTAGACGCGTTGTTCTATCGTAGGGAAAGTTTACTGTCTCCTACATTCGAATATACCGTACACATTTCCAACAGTTTCCTCTCGTTTCGACGACTGTCGTGCACGCGTGAAGTTACCATCTCACTTTATTGTGCCAATAATGATTGGAGAGCCGGGAATTTCGCGGATTCGGTTGGCAACAAGCCAGTCTCTGCAATTCTTTGTGTACTCGAGTTTCAGAAAGTTGGTTATTGGCTGAAGCTCCAGTTTTACGCAGACAAGGGAGCACGAGATTTGGTGCTTTTTTGCTTGCAGGATAGTTATTGGCATAAATTCGTTAAGCGCGTGGCCTACAAAGTGCTATCAAATTGAAAAATAAAGGAAATTATACGTGTGTTTGAAGTCTAGCTTGTCCTGAAATGAGATCGCAAATTTTTCTGGTCACTGATGATGTTTCTGATTAAAGCAGAACGTTTGTGATTGGTCTACAAAAAATTTAACCGAGTAAAAAAGTTGGTTATCCAATCGTAAAATGATAAACTAGTTAAGTGTTATCAAAAATATGTTAGCTGAAAATAATTTTCCCATTTTCCAGTGTCGCTATTGATAGGCAGTCTATAGAAAACTTGTCCAATTAATAGACAAAGACCTGCCAAATTCGCGTTGTTATTTAGGGACACGTTAAACCTCAAACACGTGTACCTTTGCAATACGTTTGTCATTGGACCAAACTTAATCTGGCACGCCCTGGGTAAATCTGCGCCAATAAATGAACACTTAACAACTGTCTGCCCCAATCATGCGCAGTTAAGTCAGAAAGGGCGTGGCTTCACATCTAAGCAGCAGCTAATGGAAAAACGGCGCTAGGTCCGGTAAATACAGCACTGGGAAGTTCAGTCTGATGCCAAATAATAACACGCATTTTGCATCTCTCTGCTAATAAAACATAGAGAATATCCCTAACTCATTCGGTGTTATATTGTAGATAGCATGTTTTCTATTTGGACGGCAGTTCTGCAAAACGGTGAGCCAGTAATAAGCAGAAATCAGTAGTGTGAACCACATATTACAAAAATTTTGCCCTATAGCTAGACAGGGACTCGAGTGTATAAATGATTCTGTAGTTTAGTCTGCTGCCGAAGCATTTCTCGAAATTATTGCGTCTCTAAGAGTTATATCAGTGTCAAGCTAGAGTTAAGTTGAGAGATTTGGGCGGCCCTATGAGGATGAAATGAGGTGAGAATGGAGCAGTGCTGGAACGCAAGGGCGGGGGAAACGGGAGATCTCCGAGAAAACCCGCCGACCAGCGGCATCGTCAGGCACGATTGGGAAAACACGAAGTGATCCGGCCGGGTATTGAACCCGGTTTTCCTTGGTGGGAGGTGAGCAGGCTGGCCGCTCAGCCATCGTGGCCCCTGTCAAGCTCGACTACGAAAATTTATATACAGGTATTACTTTTTAGAGTTGGTCTCGGGTTATTAGTATGGCCACCCGACCTTCACGAAAAGATTTAATTGGCAGTTGTATTTGAAAAAAATATTTATATAAGCTCTAATTTCGTGTTAGACGTTTAGAGTTCACTAATTCTGATTGGCGAGTCGAGTAAGAAAATATCTTCTCACAAATGCACGTGGCCAATATACAAAAGAAATCTGCTGATATGTACGTAGGATAATGATATGAGTGGAACTATTCACGAAAACCAGGTGACCCCAGTTATTTGTAAAGAACCCATGATTTCACGTCATAATTTTGAGAGATACTAGACGTCATAATAGTATATGTTAGCTTGATGAATGCCATCGGGGCTTCGCTCGCCCGACACGCCCTGCAGGACTCTGCACCAATAGTAAACACGTAGCACACTGGTGGATTCATTACGTTTGGCCAAGTCAAACTGGAGAGAGTGGCAGAGACCAATGAAAAAATGAGATCTGCTGGAGTGTGCAAATGGTTGTGGAACCTAGCTCATAACGCAAAATGATAGGGCCTGTAGTTATTAGACACTCCCTGCAGGACTTTGTGAAAATAACAATTATGTTGGTAACAGTGATCAAGCTTAGGACTGAGGAGACTCATCAGAAGTTCATTGACACCCAACATTTTCTAGCCCTTTTAATAGGGGCACTGTTATTTCGTGGAAAGTTTTCAAAACAAAACAAAATTTAAAAAAATCTATGATTGAGTGTTAATTATTTTCCAAGCGCTCGGAATACCCGATTTTCGCGAAAACGTTTCCCTTGTAGTCGTATTTCAAAACACTTAAAATGAGATTCACTTTCCCAATTGGACCGTTTTGACTTCTGCACCTCTTAGGTGCCTGCCCGTGAATCACAGACGTTCAGTTCGCAGGTACGGGGTAGTTTCTTTCATCGTTCATGATTGCTCAGTTCGCTTATAAACTGACGTGGAGAATTTGTGCACAATATCTAAGAGTGTGCACTGTAAAAACGATTTATATGCAGGAACACACAATTTCTTACCACAAGGAAAAAAGTTAGCTTAAATATGAACCACTGCAAAGTATGCTTGCCAAAAAAATAATTTTTAAAAATTTAAATATTAATGGCTAAGATGACATTGCATTGTCGTTACAATAGTTACAGCAGGCATCTTTGCGATGTCAGTTATACTGTAAATAAAATTTGTGCTCTGGAAAACAACCGTGATTACTGAAAAAGAGATAAGTAACAAATTTTTCGAAATTATATTCACAAAAATTATATTAAGGCAGCTGCAAGACACAAACCTCGTGCTTTTAGTCTAAAGCCCCTCAACATACGACCACTAATTTTTTTGTGTTAAGATTAATTTTAATACGTAGTTATGTCAGGTGGTGACATGGGTTAGAATACGTCACGTATTGAGAAGAATTAAGGTTAGAGATTTGGAGAATCACTGTAATTCCGAAAGACATTAAACCTCTGCTTGAGCACTGTACTTCCTCGTAACTGCAGAATGCATTTGTTTATGACTGGTTGCGTCAGGACAGCATTTAAGTACTATAACTACATTGAACGACAGGAAACCTTGAATATCGTCAAACCGTTACTTTGCTACGGAGTATCTTTTCTTTAATGTGATTAAAAGCAGTAACATACACGTTTATTTCTCGGCTGTGAAGGAAGGTAATACTTCCATAAAACAGCAACGTATAAAGGAAACATTTATTAATAGCAAACCTATGTTTCTGTAACCTTCTCTGTGAATTAAAGCAATCTTGTGGTACTGTAAACGAAACAACCTTCAAGAAAAGGTTCTCTTTACCGCACAGGAAACTTTGAATGGAATCTTTTAGAGTGTACACAACGAGTTGAGAGTTTTATAATTTCTGTTCGTGTCTTTGATTTTGTAAGTATGTCAATTTCACTGACCGCTGCTGTTTGCTTGAGAACGACGTGCCTGCAGTACAAGCGAAGTCGAAATCTCATTGGGCCAGTGAAATGAGGAAATGTATTCTGACACACATCACAACCAGACACGACACACATGTTGCACCAAGATTGCTTGTGGTATTTTGGCGCATAACAAGCAACTCTAGACAGGGACGTGTAATATTCGCGTTAATATCATCCATCACGCTGGACTTTATAACACTATGAATACAGGAGCCAGTGACGTTATTTCATTGGTTGCATTTCCCTTCTGACAAGACTGCACGTGATTCGGACACACCGTTGTGTAGAGTGAATTCATTGGCGCTAAGTTATTCAGGATGTTTGAAATGAAGTATGACAAAAATAGTGCAAACATTATTTTTGTTCTAAAATTATTACTTATTGCCAAAAGTAACGCAAACTTTGCAAGTCGTTACCAAAACTCTTTAGAGAAACATAACTTTCACCATAGTCAACCTAATACAAAAGGTTCTCGCTGTGACATAAGGTATTAATCTACAATATTTGCTCCTGAAGAGATTCAGATGAAACATATCCTGCTGCAAAATGTTCATGGCTCCAGGAGTTGTTCATGCGCAAAGGCGTCTAATTTCCACATATATACACACATAATTATGAGCATCCTTATTTTACGTCGCATGGGAGAAGTACTCAGACTACTGGTCTCCAACCTAAGCTCGCAAGTGGGAATCGTGCCTGACGATGCCGCTGGTCGAAGGGTTTTCTCGGGGGTCTCCCGTTTCCCCACCTTTTCATTCCGGCGCTGCTCCATACTCACCCCACTTCACACTCATCGGCTTTCAAGACATCGATGATAAAAACCGCCCAAATATCTTCACTCTTCTCTCACTCACTCTGGATGGTCGAGAATCCCTCCATAGAAGAATTAAGTTTTAATGGAGATGTGCTTTGGAATGAACAAAAAGAGTGATATCTCTGCGACTGAATGGATGACGTACAAATGATGGTACTTGGTCAGGGGCCGTAATTTGCTTCGTGCCCAGATGATAGTAATGGTTAGGGGAAGGAGGGAACACCAAAACTGGTAGTTTATTGGTTGCCGGAGTACAGAACGACCTTGAACTGCGGCTACTTCTCCGGCAAGATAAAGGTGAAGCGGCTTCCTATAATGAAACCCCGCGTTTTGAATTGAAGGGGAATAGAGGTACGGGAATAAAAAATTACGTTTCTCGTCAGCTGGTATTAGAGTAACGTGATGGCTTTGCGTGCTGCAAAGAACAACACGGCTGTGTTTGCGCAGTGGCCCAGAATTCTCACTGTACCTACAACAAGAGGCGCGTGAATTTTGCGAACACATTACGTACAGACTGTTCATGCTAAAGTGAGCACTTTAGAAACCAACCCTTCAAAATTATCACTTTATGCTACCTATATACATCCTACCATACTCACCAGTATGCAAGCTCCCAGATAAAATGGCAGTGAAATAAGTGAAATAGTTATAAGGTTGTATTGCGCGGGTAGTGTTTGCATTTAAGGCAAACGAAGTTAGCGTTATTTTCCTTTATACATGTTAGAGTACGAACTGGCAAGTCAGTTGCACATTTAGGTTTTTAACAAATTTGCTTTTTTCACTTGAATGACACATGAATAAAGTGCACAGAAAAAAGCATAATGTTCTTGCAACAAAAAAAAACTGCTATTGAGATTTTTTATTTAAACTTTCATGTTGTAGAAGAATTAATAATGTTTTGACAAAGTTAATAATGTTAACCATTTACAACGTCTTATATTACTATAATGCAAATATACTGTGTTAATATTAATAAATCGTTTAAGAAATGTTGCCGCAACAAAATGTATTATGCTAAAAGTAACAGGTAGAACAAAATAATTTGTGTTACTGCGACGTTAAAATAATGTCTAACCAACGCAAGTTAACACTAACTTGTGATTGTAAAATGGCAGATAGTAGTGAACAGAGATATTTTCGTAAAATGAAACCACTGTATTTAAATTTTAAAGCATAGTATAACAACTAAATATAGCTTAGACCAGCTCTCAAGCCTTGCGAAGCAGTTAGCGTGTGCCAATTAATCATGTTCTTATAGAGCATAAAGTATGTCCACTGGTTTGTCGTTATATTGTACTGAATGCCCACAGCATCGAACCCAGGTCGATGTTTTACAATAGAGCAGTTGGTAGAACGTTAAGCAATCATGACGGTTCGATTTCCCTCCCAGCCATCATTGTTTTTTGTTGGCAATAAATTTTTGTTGATAAAATAATAGTAGTTAATTTTTTTGCATCGGAATAATTTATTAAAGCAAATAAAATACAGAAAAAATTAAAACAAATTTTAACATAAATCCAGCACAATATTTGTTTTGCCGCATCATAAACACCACCTTAGTGTTGACAGGAGTGTAAGTAGGTAACGATGTTACAAAAGTACTTAATGTCACATTAACTTTAATAGTTCAGCATTACATTACACTAACAGCAACATAATTTACATTTATTTAATGACGGCTCACAACTAACAGAAAATTACTGTTGCAGTATGAGTAATGCTCTTGGTACAACATTAAAATTTTTTCCGTGTGATGAGGCTGGTGGACATGTAAATTCTGCATATGTCGGAAGGATGCAAAATGAGTAGAGAATAGATCTTAAGCACGGCTTTCGAAAGTTAAACATAAACAGCCAACAGCAGCTTAGACTCATTAGTTGTTTGCATACTCGGACTACAATCGTTTATTCATTTGCTGCTGACATGGTGCAAGGGTTGTTTTTTATTTAACACGTTTGCTCCTAATACCGTCACATTATTACTTCCTTTTCAGCCTACTTTCCGAAGGAAAGAGAGGCTTAAGCAATCACCTGATTGTCTGGAATGTATGTCCCCCCTTCCGCCCAAATAATATTTAAACCCTACGACCGAATTTAACCAAACTATGTCCACATATAGTATTTCATAGGGTGACCAGACGTATATAGCTTTTGCGACGGGTATTTGTTTTCAAAATGACGGCAATTGCGAGTGTTTTGCTACTATGTTACATTTCGGGAACCAATTATCCGAAGTAGAATGAAAATGGGTACTTGAGCGCAACGGGGCCTGTGACAGGAGTCAAAGCAGGAAGCCGCCATCTTGGAATTTCACTTTTTCTCTCGAAATTTCCTTTTTCTCCTCAAAATCGATCAATTTTGTTTCAAAATTTAGCTTTTTCCATTAAAAATTTCCTTTTTTCCCCTTAAAAATTTTACGTTTTTCCTTAAAAAATTATCGTTCTCCCCGTGTGCAAAATAGAAGCTACCCAAAAGGCTTATTTCATACGATTCGGGTAGCTTCGTTTAAAGGGCAGTTCATTGGCGGCCATATTGGATTATAGGCATAGAGTATACCGAATTGATACACAGAGTCCAGGGTCCGAAGTTAGATCTGACCGTCAGCCATCTTGGTTCTGTCAGGTATCTTGTCCGCCATTTTGGATGTCGGTAATTTTTAACCTTGAAATCCCAAAAATCGCAAAATTCTCCAGAAATTATAAAAACTTCCCAAAATGTATTTTAAATATTTATAAAAAATGATTAAAATATTTATTTTTAAAGAATATAAAATTAAAATTTAAAGTTTTTGGGCTTAGATGGGATGGAGGAACAGAGCCGACCAGCCGTCATGTTACGACGTCACCCGGCCACCATATTGGATCCAAGTGCCCTTGATGTGTGACCTTGACCCTATGAATTTAATTGACTTTGAACTGAAAAAATCTCTAAATTCTCTAGAAATCCCAAATATGTACAAACATTTATTAAAAAATTTAAAAATATATTTTTAAAATGTATAACAAATCACAAAATTATCTTTAAAAAAATATTTTAATGGTTTATAGAAATTATTATTAAGATTTATTTTTAAAATTTACGTTATCGACGAATCCGCAGCACCACGTCCTTCAGACGAATGACCTTCGCAAATGTTTCTCGTTGGTTAATTTGTCAGCTTTCCCTGCACTCCCTCCATATATGTTTCTCATTGGTTGATTACTTGTGTTCGCTTCACCCCCTGTTAGTGTTTTTTTATTCGTTGATTACTCATGCTCCTTAGACCCGCGACCAACGTATCTCATTGTATTAACATTCCCCTCTTCTACCCCCTCATCATGGCTCATTCTTTAGAATACACTCCACCAACCATATTTGTTTTTTTTTTCGTTTGTCATTTGTTTACTTTTCCATCACCTAGCTGACGCTGGTGTAATAATTATTGATTTCGCTGCCAGAAGAGTTATCGATTTAGTCTCCACGTCGCTTGTTGTTGACCTTGACTCCAATGATATTGAACTCGAAAAATCGAGAAAAATCACATTCCACACGATTGTCCATTACTACTAGCTGGTCACAACAGTTGGCCATACCGACTAAACATACTAGCCACCGACTGACTTCGCCCAAAACTGACTCCACACAAGACTAAGTCCACCCAAGACTTGTTTCTGGTGAGACTGACGGAGTCCAAGACCAGTTCCTGAAAAACTGGCTAGACCAACCGACGAGATCAACCTTCCCATACCACTCACCTATACAAGCGATGATGGACAATATCGAAAAAAGTCTCTAATAAGAGTCTCGTAGGTAACCTCTTCACAGAAAATCTTCGCGAAATTTACGCAAAACATTTATACCACAGCTTACCATACCAAAGGGTCATACTAACCTACCAAGCCAACTGACAAGGCCAACCAACTAGTAACGAAACGTTACTTAAAAATATTCCCCTCATTTCATTCGTTTGCTATGTACAGATCAAACCATAGCCCTCCTTATGTACTCGCTCACATAAATTTTATCTAAAAAATTCTATCGCAATTGATTGTTTGTACCACTTAAATAATAAGTATTTCAGAGAAGATGGACAGTATAAGTAATTAAACACAAATTAAGAACGTGTTATTAATGACGATTCATTTTTTTGAATTGTACACTGCAACGAATGATTCGCCAAATTACAATATTTCACGTGTGAGTGAAGTTAAATACATATTTTCCGCACTAAAGTCTGCCGTTAGTACTATTTGGTGTTTCAGGAATCTGTCAATTGGTTTGCGTTCTGCACGCGAGCAACAGTCGAGCGAAAATTTGACGAGGTCACAAAGAAGCATTTCTGTAACGGTTAAAATTATTCGTTTGCGCGTGGCACTGATTGCGTTAACGACCTACGCATGGCCCCCAACGCGATGAGTTGTCTGTCGGGGGAAAGTTGGCTGATCAGTTCTTTCAACACCGCCTGTTCTCGGCCGCGCTCATTTGCGTGCTAGCAGGAAGCAACAGTAAATTACGGCTTCGAAGAACAAAAGAAGCATAAAGCTCGCGAGAAAGAAACGAAACGCAGTCAAAGCCGGCGCATAAACACGCGCACGCAGTAAGTCAGCTCTTGTCTCCGCCTGTTGTGCCAATTTATTACTATTCATTGTTCACTGCCGTCGTCTTGTTAATGGATTGCAAACTATCGCTCCCTTGGGGGGGGGGGGAGGAGGCGAAACCGCTAAATTTCCTAAGTGACAGCTGAAAACGTCGCGCTCATAATCGCCCGAGGCTGCACGGGAACTCACGACTTCAAAGTTGGCAAGAGAGAACTGTGGCCCACAAGCCGCGCTCGCATCACACGTGTGCACGACGGAGAACTAATTATTCCGCTAACTAATTTGAGGACGAACAAGACTTCAAACATATACACGTTAGACTTTCGTTTCAATTCGATTTCAGCTTGTAAGCCACGCCCCTGGGAGCATCTGAACCAATAAGTATACCGCAAGGGAAAGAGGGACGAATCCCGTGCCACCTGGTTTCGGTTAAAAGTGGAGCAACAGCCAATGAGAACCTAACTGAGGCTCGAGTACGCAAAGTGCTGTGGAGTCTAGCTTGTTGCCGATGAATCCGCGAAATTTCCGGGTCTTTATAATAGTTTGTTAACTTCTTAAAATTACAAGTAAACGTGTTTCCTTCCGGTTGATGCAACAGAAGGAGTTTTCAGTAAGATAAAAGTTTATAAATACCGCACGGCCAGGGATAACGGAAAACCGAAAGTCTTTTGTAACTGTGATTTCGTAAACACTGTGTCAACTTCTCCTTTTATAACTGGCACGGACGCGCAATTGCCGCGAAAAGTTTAAGTTGTATTTCAAAACGCCTTAACTCAGATGCACGCTCGCGATTGGGTGGTTTCGATTGCTGCGTGTCTTAGGCGCCCGCCTGCGAACCACAGACGTTCAGTAACGGAGTAACTTAATTATCATTGGCCCAGTCAAAAAACTCTACATCTTCTGGCAAATACATGCGGCGATCAGCCAAAGGAAAACTGCGGGTGTAGACTCTAAACATGAATAAGAGACAATCTCACTGTTCAAATCAGTTAACAGCGCCTGACTTATTAAACAGTCACTTCAGTCAATTTAAAAGACGGATTAATGAAAAATGTCAGTTTTGCTTCGCTCATTGATTCAGTGACAATTTCCACTGATTCGTCAATAATTTCATTGGCTGTTTTACATTGATTTGTTTTTTGACTGATGGATCAGTTAAACAAGGTGTATCAAATGAAACAACAACGCATAATCTAATAGTAATAGATAGAGACCTGTAAAATTCACGGATTCATTTTGGGACATGTTAGAATTCGAAATATGCGTGTTTATAAAACTTCAGTCATTGGTTCATGCGGCGTTTGACACGTCCTGGAGAAGATTGGCCCAATCGTTGCCTTCCACAGTGACAGCAGACAACCAATATCGGCATATTAGTACATAAGACCGGAGAATCTAGCCTGCAGGTCATTGAACTCGCGAATTTTTCTGGTCTCTAGTAATAGAATATAGCTCATAACAAAAAAATATATATATATTTATAATATTATTTTACGAGGTAACGTGAAATTTCAGTCTTTCATTTTAATCTCTCTCATTTCGTTTTCATGTAATCATCACAGCACTCGGTTTGAAGGTTTAAACTGCATTAAATGTGGTGAGTTGAGTGCATTCATGCGTACTGTTTGTTTAAACAATCCTAAAGTTACCCATTAATCTTAAAACAAAATGAAAGGACATCTATATTAAAGCTACATATTTTTGATAAAAAAATATAGTACATAATTTTTTTTGTCTACTTTTTGAAAATTACTATAAACTGCACAATATTAAAAGTGACTATTGGAAATATGTTTATTTTTTGTAATGGTTTGGCTAAATTCAATAAAAACTGCATTTAATTCTCCGCACCCAGTTGGCTGTCACCTATCCTGTCAGTGAAACTGTTTGAGTGACACAACCAGTTATTTTATACCGATTCTAAATTCAGCCATTTTCACTTATTCGAGTAGTTTAATATCAATGCACATCAGTGGCTTTGCACTGATTCGAATTTATAGTGTACAAGTAGGATGCTGAAATACATCCGGCGTGTTACTCCTTTTGCGAAACTCAGGTGTACCTGTTCAAAACTCAACTGCAAAAGGAGCATGAAGTTGTTATATTTTGGAATGTCAGTTTCCACAAAGATCTTCGCAATTCTCTACATGTAGCGAAGAGGAGCTCCAGCAAGGAAATTGAGCTTTCCTGGACCTATGTTTATACATCATATAACACATTTTACACTTCTGTATGCGAGTACTGTTTTCCTAAATTGTGAATTTTGTTCGGCTTACATATCACTAGAGGCCCTACAATTTCGCGTTGTAAAACGGCAACATGCTCGTCTACACAATTATATAAACTCGAGCAGAGGTTACTTGTTAATTAGCTGCTGCCACAGCCAGAGCTCATTCTGCAGTTCAGCTCGCCCACACAGATTCAGGCCACCCGGGTGCTGAATGAATACTATTGGTTGAGACTTCTCCAGGGCGTGTCTGATGAGCGGAGGTCCAGTGACATGTGTCAAACTAACATATACTGCTGTGACATCTAGCATGTTACCAAATTATAACGCGAAATGATAGGGTCTCTACATACTGTATCAAGTATTTCATATTTCATGCAAAACCGTAAAGAGAACTCGGCATTTTAATGGAAAACACCCCGTTCTAGTAAAGTTTTTTTTTTTACTCAAGTTATCCTTCTTTCTTGCTTAATTCAATAGTTTGTGAAAATAATTGCAGAACTACAATCATGATGTGGTCGAGTAATGAAGAAAAAATATTTTTAAGGGGAGAGGGGAGCACAAAATGTTTTGTTGGTATTCCCCCTGCCAAACTTTCTTGTGGTGAACACAAAACTTAATTTCAATTTTGTCCAATATTAAACTCCCTTCAGTACGAAGTTCTGTAGGAATGACGACGTTATTACAGAACAGCCAATAACTACAGAGCTGCAATATTCGCGTTATTATTTGGGGACACGTTAAACTTTTAACACGTGTGCCTTTGCAATACGTTTGTCATTGGACCATGCTGTAGTTGACACGCCGTGGATAGCTCTATGAAAACTTCACAATTTACTGTGTGCTACAATCACGTGCAGTTCATTCAGAAAGAGCGTGGCTTCGTATTTATGCAGCAGGCAATGGAGAAACGAGGTGTATACAGTGGTGTGAAGTTCTGTCTAATGCCAAATAATAACGCGAATGTTTCATGTATCTACCAATAATACATCAGCGAACTTGAACCTTTACTCCAACTCCAGCTATAAGAGAGGGCAACGCGTTCTCGTTGATCGCAATGGGCATACACTAATGAGCAGATAAATTGGCGTCACCTGCTGTGTTTACGAAATGGCGCCGTGGTCGCCCCGTCAAACTGAATGGTGTCTAGCTACGCATGACTGGGATTCTGTCAGATATGACGCTGACCGTCTGAGTGGCAGTGAACCAAGCACTGATATTATCCTAATGTTCACAGAAATGTAATGCAGACTCTGAAGTTGCATAACCAAGACNAATGGGCATACACTAATGAGCAGATAAATTGGCGTCACCTGCTGTGTTTACGAAATGGCGCCGTGGTCGCCCCGTCGAACTGAATGGTGTCTAGCTACGCATGACTGGGATTCTGTCAGATATGACGCTGACCGTCTGAGTGGCAGTGAACCAAGCACTGATATTATCCTAATGTTCACAGAAATGTAATGCAGACTCTGAAGTTGCATAACCAAGACAAGGCAAGTGACCTGATTACTCCACAGCCAACCAATTGAATGCAAAATCTAGACCAAGCTTATTTTGCTGCCCTCACAAATTCGCCATTCATAGTCTTGAAATCAGACGCATGCAGTTTATCACACTATGATTCATTGCAAACAAAATTTAATAATATTCTGCCTTTATTTTCATAATATTTAGGGCCGCCAAATCTATGATTTGAACGTACGTGTAAAATGAACGAACAAGTAAAAAGTTATACGGCTCAACAAATTACTTCTTCAGCTTGTTCAAGAAAAAGGAATTGAGATATAAGGAACAAGAAAAGATTATTAGTGAGAACTAAATATTGTCCAGTGTAAACCAATACTTTTAAAATGAATTAATTTGGTACCTTCAAATGAACTTTCATTAAGTAGAGGTCAATAAAATCTCTTCTAACGAGTTCCAATATATATTTATTAGAACTTGTCACAACGAAAATCTCTTCTGTTGCAATGCTTATAAATGAAAAATTACTGCGCCATTTATGAAGTTAAGTACAGTTGAGTGGGTAGAGAGGAATTTGATGACACGAGTTATTTTCTACCGCGGACATGAAGATATAAACCCCACAAAGCCTAGGCGTTTCATTACCTAGAAAATGTGTGTAATTTCGTCTCGTGGGTGTATTTTGCAGTCAAATAGTTGGCAATGATACCACGCCAAGCACTTATGGAAAATTGCCCCTGATGCCTATGTTGTGATGAGCACTTGAGGGTTTTCCGCTGTCCGCAAGTTGTTATTATGGAAATTCACAATAGCGTCTTGTAGCAAACTCCGCCTGTGGGAAGAGGGAAGTGTACACACAGGCGTTTGGCACTTTCTTGTCAGATAGGCGGTCAGAACAATGCGCGAGGCCTGTGAATTGAAGTACGCCATTCCAAGAATTTGCTTGGTATTCATGTTATAGTCTAGAAGTACTTTTACTTTACTGTTAGCACTATAATGGGAACACAGCTTTTTGTACACTCCCTGTCAAAGAGAGCTTAACACAGCCTGGCTCTTGAACTGCGTCGCAGTGTTTTTGAAATGCCGGTGTATTTACGAAACAAGTAAACCTGGGCCAGAAATCTCATCTACGGAACTGAAACACACTTCAAACCAGTCGTGTATGGTACTTTTAAGACATCGTGCACATTCAAAATATTATTTTAAGTGAAAAACTGTGCAACTATACACTAAATTCTTGTTTACGAAGCAGTAACAAACTTTAAAGGGGGTGTGGCTAGTTAAATGTGTTTTCGTGGCAGCGGCGGCAGATCACAGGCCACGGCTTGCTGTTTTGCCTTAGGTGCAGTGGAATTCTCGGGTTGCTCCTAGTAAGCCCATTTAACCCAGGGTAGAGAGTGTACAACTATTATCTGTTATAACACACTGTCGCATATCGGGACCAATAACAATATGTTAGAGATTCATGTTAACGACAGCAGCTGTTCATGAGACTGGGGTATAATGTTAAGAAGGAATGGCACCTTCCACCCGTGACGGACTCACCTCATTGGTAGAGACCTGCATATCTTTAGTTATTGTTCAGCACCGCACTAGTATTCGCAATGCTATGTATACCCCAGCCATAGATAAATGTTAATTGGCCAAAGCATATGCCAAGAAGCCATTTTTATTGTGACTGGACTGCACACAGTTCGCTCACACCAAAATGAAGTATTCTATCATTGGCTCAGATTCAACCAGTATGTGCCAAGTATAATGTGGTCCAATTTCGACCTTACACAAAAAAAAACACGTGTTTAATGTTTAACTTGTCTCCAAATAACGATAATAGTGCAGTTATTTACTGATTGGACTATAGATCATTAAACCTTCTTCACATTTCACATACAACGTCTCAGATATAGGACACTGACTGAAAGAGTTAACTCTTATCCACACCAGAGGCACAGACGTAAGGAACCAACAAGAGCGACTCTCAGATGCGCATCAAATGCGCTCGTCGCCCTTAAGAGCAAGTCGCTCAACACTGGCGCAGGCTCTCCGCTGTGGTCTTCAACGCTGATGTGGTGGCGAAGCGAGGTGAAGACGAAATGGTGAGAGAAACGGGAATGTCCTGAGAAAACCTACCAGCAAATGTAATCGTCAACCATGTTTCCCACAGGCATGACGCCGTGGGGATTCGAACATGGTTCGCCGTCAGATCAGAACACTAAATCACCAGTCTCGATGCTTGCAGCTATGGTGACTACCTTTATACTGGCAGACATTTGATATACTCTATTCGCCATACCTTCACACGTTTAAAATCAAACCTTTGCAAAATCATCCTATGTATGACGTTTCTCGTTGCTTTGAAGTATGCCATGTATTACATGCGTTTTATATTTCTGTTAAAAAAAGGATCTCATTTTCTATTTAATTGAACTATTTTTTCATATTATACTTAAATTATAGTATTTAATTTTTATTTAATACGTATAAAAAGCGGGAAGAAATAGGTGTGTTGTTAAATCCCAGTAAGAAATATTTATCATATAAAATACCATTAAACTAAGTGCCCACGAATGCGTTGAGTCGTCCCTTAAGGGAAAATTTATTGACTCAGTTAAGCTTTGTTTACATGAGGCGGAGGAATATCCTGAAAGTGGAACTTTAGCAGGGCCTCAAATACTTTGGAAGTAACCACGAATAGAATATACGCCCTGGGTGGCTATCAGACAATAAGACACAAATAACGATGTAAGGACCAATCACGTCCAGAAAAGTTAGAGGTGACAATGCGACCTCGCTGTCGCATAACCTTAAAAACACAGGCACTGACACAAATATATGGGCGTATACGGTGACTTTCATGGTGCTGCTATGTAAACATACTACCACGGACATAACAGCAGTTAACCTTTATATTATATTATATTTAAAAGGCCGATTCTGGCTCACTTTGATAAATCTCCAAAATCGAACAAAACATCAAGAAACTAAATTTGCTGATAAAATCTTCTATAAATCAAGAAATAAATTCACCCATAAAATCTTCAATAAATCAAGAATCCAAAAATTTGTTTAAAAATAAAAATATATATATAAAAAATTAAAAATATATAAAAATTATTATTTGAAAATTTAATATTATACATTGTACATTGACTTATGTTATTTAGTTTTAACTAATCCTTTATAACAGCGATAATAAACCTTTTCCTTATTAATGTTCAATTATTTATTTTCTACACTTGTACCATATCTATCGGGCAAAATGATTTTAAAACTTTCATCCAAAACACATGAAGTTTTTTTTTACCATACATTGTATCCATAATCTAAAAATTAGATGTTTTATATTTTTTATTTAACTCTAACTCATTTAGCTTTCATAAACTCTATTGAGTCATTTAACATGCTGAGAAATGAATACATTTTATTTATTATAAAATATTTTCATTATGTTTTTAAATAAAAATTGCAAAAAAATTAAAAAAATATATTCAACAAAATATTTTGAGAGTGAGAACATTTATATAAATTCAAAAGTTTAACAAAAACTAAAATTCACAAAAAATAAAAATATTTATTAAAATTCTAATTATTTTAAAAGTATTTTTTTCTAATAAGAAATATAATTAAATATATATATAATCAAATTTTCATGCAGAAATAAATTTTATGTCTTGTTTAAATCTAAATTTACCAATTTAAACAAAATCATTGAAGTCCATAAATAATCCAATTATGAATTCAAATTCATCAGAATTAATATTATTATATACTTTTGGTAAAATAACTTTAAACTTATTTGCTAATTCAAGAAAAAATGTTATAACAATGTAAAATACAAATTAAACCAATATTTGTAATCAAATAGGGGCAGCGGTGCGCAGTGTCCAGGGCGCTCGCCTCCCACTACGGCGATTTGGGTTCGATCCCCGGCGGGTTCACTCCCGGATTTTCGCATGCGGGAATCGTGCTGGACGATGCCGCTTGCCGGCTGGCCTTCTCGGGGTACTCCCGCTCCCCCCGCCCTTGCATTCCAGCGCCGCTCCATTCTAGGGTTTCATTTCTGTCTTGCCCGGGGATCACGGTCACCTACGGGTCCCATCTGGAAAGACCGTCACTCGGAGGGTGTTGCCTTGTCCTGGGTGCACTCCCCACACGACATTATTATTATTTTGTACTCAAATAACTTTGTGGTTCTTATACACTTAATTATAGAAAAATTTCATTTTTTAATATTGTTAAGTTTATTCAAAATTCGTGTTAGTTTCATTTAATATACAAAAAATTTAACTTAGAAGAATATTTTTATACGACCGAAAAATTTACAAATAGATCTAAGTGTGTGACTATATATATATACCATTTCATTAACATTTTATATTATATAAAGAAGTACAAAACTTAATTTTTATAAAATTATCTTGTACTTTCTTAATTGTAATTATAATGATATAATATTAAAAATAACACATGTTGATAACAATCCAAGAACAATATAAACAATATTTTCAGAAAATTATTCATTCATATATTAACATAAGAATTTATACATCTGAAATTTTTTCTTTCTATCTTAAGTAAGATTTAATTGACTAACTGACGCATAACGCATCTAGCCAAAGAATAGAGCGACGATTTCACAACCTGCCATAACGTGCGTCAAATTCTCATACCGACGTCACCCGAATATTTCCTTCCAATGACGCACGTGCTAGGGGACGGAGAGAGGCGCTCGTCAGCACGTGAGGCTCCCCCCCCCCCNATGAAACAATTTTTAATTCTTTCCTGTCGAAAGGGCTTTTACGGTGTCTATACCGGTTTTTCCCTTTCTCTTCTAATATATAGTTAACTATAAGTACACTTAGGGAGGTTTTTCATGGCCTAATTGCGGCCATGGGAAACCCAATCCGTCTTTGCCGAGATGCACGCCTCCTTGCATGTTTTTTCCTTCCCTTGTAGGCGTATGGGGCTTAGCCCTGAGACGCANTCTTTGCCGAGATGCACGCCTCCTTGCATGTTTTTTCCTTCCCTTGTAGGCGTATGGGGCTTAGCCCTGAGACGCATTAACCTCCCGTCACTACCTACCGCGGGCTCACATAACACTTAGTTTTAGAGTAGTTAGAAAAAAAAAAGTCAGTCAATCCCGAACGCGGGGTCAGCACCAGGGGTGCGACCCAGTTGGGCGACCGGGATGTAAGCACCGGAGAAGGCATCGCGGGACGGGCGCCGAGGCCCCCGAGAGACGCCCCAACAGTTTTAAAACGCATTTAGATATTCAAAATTTTTTATAAATAAATAAAAATTGAAAAATCCAGAAAAACCAATATCAAGAATTAAATTACTCATAGCAAAATTTAGAAATTATAAATAACACATTAGGCTGAGTATGAAAGAAATAAAAAGAAAAAAATCGCCTTTATTCTAGGAATTACAAAATATTGGTAAAAAAAATTGTAGAAGTAGCTGAAGAAAATAAGAATTTGATAGCAAAATTAGTCCCAGTTGCAGTTAAAAATTTAATTTATCTATCGAAACCAGAAGAAACTTTTCAAAACATTATTTGATAATAAACCATCATAAATATATTTTGAAGATGAATTAGGACCCAGTCGTATATCTGGAATTCAAACATTAAAATAATATCCACCATTAATCTTGGCGAAAAAATATATTATTTCAATAATATAAATTATTTTATATTTGGAATAATGGGTTTTGGATATAAAAATTAAATTGTTGATACTGAAGTTAAAATTGATAAAGATTATATCATTATAAAGAAAATAATATAAAGCAACAGACAGACTTTTAAAATAATTTACTCGAAAATAAATACATCAAAAATATAATCCAAATAATGATTTTGGTAATAGTAATTTTATAAATTATGCAAAAATTAAAAAAAAAAAATACTTATGGTATTAAACAAATCAAAGATCCAGTGATAAACCGTTTAATAATCCTAAATCTAATATAGGTGATAAATTAAAAAATGTATTTCAAAGATTCTCAAATTTAAAAAAAAACTTACATTTCTTCAAAATACTCCTGAAAGAGTTAGTGAAGGAATAAAAGAATATATTACATTACCAAGAGAATATATATGGTTGACTGATATAAGAAAATTAATTGATTGATTATGACTTATTCATGGCGAAAAAATGCTGGAAATAGTAATTATCATAATGAAAAAGTTAGTAATATAAATGTGTTAAATAATAAATTTTCTGATTTTGTTGTTAATAAACCAAAAGGAATTCCACATCTAATAAGAGTTTTAAATGTTATTCCTTTTTCATTTTGGAATTTCGAACATCATGGAAAAGGAATAATAAATTGGGCTTTAAATAATTTAAATTTAGCAGGAATGCCTTTATCTGGTTATAATTATTGTGGTCATTTTACATAATTAGATGAAAGATTATAAAGTGGTGATAATGGAATTAATAAATTGTATGAGTCTTGTAAATATTACGATATCACTTATAGAGATCATAAAGATTTAGAATCTATACACGAAGCTGATAAATTTTACAACAACAAACTAAAGAAATAATGTTGGATAAAGATACACCAATTAATTAAAAAATTGCATCTTCTTATGAAAGTGGATACATGTTTACTAAAATAAAATTGGGTTGGGGAATTAAAATGTGTTAATATACAAAATAATATATTCCCTCGGGCGACGGAATACATTAAAAGGTGCCTCATCTCTGCACAAGTCCCATGGACAGCTAAATTACAAATTCAAACATGAAGCAGCTCCTAGGAAAACTCCTGCAGGCGACGACCGGGCGTAGAAGAGACGGGGTGCCAGGTATTGTATTAACTTGCTCTGTTAACAAGAAAATGGTGACGCATTAAAGGAGGGGAAATCAAGCGAGGGAGAACAGGGGAGGAAATAGGAGGGGAGCTTAGTCGGGCATAGAGCAAGCCACCTCGCAGAGCCAAAAGTAATGCAGACGTCTGGCGCGACGAACGCTAGCGTCGCACTCTCATGGGTTGTTTGCCATTCCGCTTTTGTATCCTTTCTTTAAAATAAAACGTTTTTCTACTTATCTGTAATTATTTGTGAACTTGTCACAAATAATGCATGCGGAACACCGCGTCACGTCTTTTCTCGCCTCTGCCTTTGTTATTAATTGCGTGAAATGTCTGAGGTCGGTTTCCTGTGTACACTTAAGAATAAAGAATTGCTGGCCTTTTTGGGTGACTTCAGGTTTGAAGCTGATGAGTCCACGATTGTGGCTGAGTTTCGTGGGGCCGCGGTGGACTTATGACGTCAGCGGGGTGCAATGGCGAGTGTCACCAACCATCCACGCCAAGTCGATCAATTGTCTTTATTGGCAATACAGAATATCTCTGCTTTAACATCCTTGGATCCCGTTAGCGTTTTGCACTTTTCCACGGCAGTTAGTAAAGTCGCAATTTATAACTATGACCTGAAGATACTCTCTTAAAAGCCGTTGCCATAAAGTGCGAACACTTTATATCTCAGCTACTACGTGAATAAACCACGTCATTGGAGGGAGGTACATTTGCAGGACTTAAGCGTAGCGTAATAGAGGTCTTGTTTCCTCCTCGCGTGAGGGGTAATTGTGAACGCGATTTTGTGTGCAGATATCAAAGACCGGGCGGACCGATGTATGAATTTATGGATTCCCTCTATTGAACACCGTGCNTATATGTGGATATCATCATGCTTTGTGTGTGCAAATGAGTGAACGATAATTGGCTATCGTAATTTTAGATAATCTGGCTCCGCATGTCTACGACTGATAATTTTCGTGAGTTACGTCAACTGGCTGTTCAAACGCAAGGTCGTCTTGTTGCCTCTATTGAACACCGTGCGTGTTTCCCCTCTACGGTGCAAACAGCTAGTGGCAATAACTCCGCGTCGTTTGGGCGAGTCTCTGCTATACGAGCAGCGTGGTGTTGCTNGAGTCTCTGCTATACGAGCAGCGTGGTGTTGCTGTGGGGTGTGCTGTTCAGGAGCATTTTTCTATAGAATGAAAGTAAGATAGGCGTACGGTGTCAGAAAGGAAATGTTTCAGATGCGGCGAGATTGGACACTTGCGTAGGACTTTCCCTAAGGCGGGAAACAGCGTTTGGCTGGAATAAGGCTTGGGTGTTCCAGTCGGGCAATGAAATATGCAATTACCACGGTTAGGAAGCGTTCTGTGTTAATCGCTTGTGGCGAACATGATTTTTCGGCTTTGGTTGACACGGGGGCCACTCATTGTGTCATGGATAACATTTTTTTGGTAAGGATTTTGGATTTAAACATTGTGTTCAATAAGAATGTGAAGTGCATGGCCGAGAAACGTTTGTGCGTGGCGAATGGCGACGTCATTAGGAGTAATTTTGTTGTGCCCCTGCACTTTAAAGTCGGCAGATTTTCTTGGACTATACCTTTTTGGGTCTTTGAAGCCCTCAATCACGACGTCATTTTAGGCCTTGAGTTTTTAGGGAAAACAAGAGCGTCGGTTAACCTTGACGATCATTATTTATATTTTGGTTTTGCTCCAAACATTCTGATCTCACTTCAGGTCGACGCTTTGCCGGAAATATTTTCATCTCTGCATGACGACGCATTTGGTTCCTTCGAACATTTTCAGAACCAGTTAGATATGTTGAAGAAGGAGTTCAGTGACGTCATCAGTCCGAAAATAGGAAAATTTGATGTGCTCCCGTGCAAGTTCTGCCTTACCGATGATATCCCAGTACGCGATCGGCATTTCAAATGCCCCCCCCCCCACCTTTTTTACACTAAGCTGCGAGCCTTTAAGGAAATAATCTATAAGTTGATGGAAGCCGGCGTTATTGTCCGGTCGGTGTCTGATTATTGTTCTCCTGGTTTTATGGTACTTAAGAGGGATAGTGACAAATATCGGTTGGTCGTAAATCATTCACTGGTGAATAAAAAACTTAATTATGATCCTTTTTCGTTGCCTACTATTGATTGTCCTCTTCAGCAATAAGCCAAAGCCGGTGAATTTTCTGTCTAAGACTTAAATAATAGTTTTATTTGGTGTTTGTTGGACTCTTCATGCTTTCAGTACGCCGTGGAGCCTGTTTAAGTTTACGCGTATTCCAGTAGGCTCGAATTTTGGTAGTCAAGCCTTGTCTAGGCTGTTAGATTTCGTATTGTCGGAATTTAAATTTAAGTTTGTGTTCAATTACATTGATGGTATCATTGTGTACATTGATTATTTGGAATCCCATCTGTCCCATCTGCGTAAGGCGTTTCTTAATATGCGGGAAGTAGGGTTGATTTTCAACCCTGACAAGGTGACCTCGGGGTCTAGTTAGGTCAGATTTGTCGGACACCTACTCTGTGAAGTTCAATTGATGATTGATCCTGATCGTTTTGCCCCTATGTTGAATTTCCCTCGCCCAAGAACTCTGAAGAGAGTTCAAAAATCATTAGGACATCTGGACTACTACTAACGATTCATTGAACATTTTTCGAAATTGGTTGCACCCTTACATTTTTTAAAAAGAAGGGAGCAGGGTTTTCGTGGGGTCAGGAGCAGGAATCGGCCTTTACTGTGATGAAACAGAATTTGTCCTCCCCCAAGGTAATACATCTACCGGACTCTTCCCGCCTGTTTATATTGCAGGTCTGCATCGTCGCTGGCTCTAGGCGCTGGTCTGAGTCAGCGGACCGACTTGGGTTTGGCTCCTATTGCCTTTGCCAGTCGTAGTTGTGTATATAAGGTAAGGAAAACTTGACTTGCATATTTGGGTTAGAAAAATTCGCATCGTATATAGGGGAAGATGAGTGCGATCTGTATACGGATAATCAGGCGCTTAGCTGGGTTTTGAACGACCCTCAACCGCTGGGTAAGTTAGGTCGATGGGTCTTGCGATTGACGCGTTTCCGCTTTAAGGTCCACAATGTTCGTGGTTCTGGTGATCAAGTAGCAGACGTCCTTTCTAGGATTTCCGAACCTGCGAACTTCGAAGCGGAAAAGGTTATTGACACCGAGGGTTCTCTGAGCCTTATACAGAGATTCCCGGAGTTTTTCGTTAAACTGCGCCAGGTTGGGGCAAGCGACACCTTTTGCAACCGGGTTAAAATGGATTTGAGTTCTGGAGCGGTGCCTCCCTATGTGGAGGAGAGTGGTTTCATGTATTTCGCCGGAAAAAGCGGATGTGCTTGCAAGATTGTGTTTTCCGGAATTGTTAAGGGTCAAGGTTCTCTCCTACCCTCATGAATCGGTATTTGGCGTGCATTTGGGTACCAGTAAGACCTTTAATAAGATCGCTTTTCAATTTGCGTTGCCTATCATAAAGGGCTACTTTTGTATTTTGTGCGGTCGTGCCACATGTCAGAAGTGCAAATAGGCTCGGCACACCGACGTTGGGGAGGCGGTTACGCAGGTTCCATAGGCTCGGCACACCGACGTTGGGGAGGCGGTTACGCAGGTTCCATAGGCTCGGCACACCGACGTTGGGAAGGCGGTTACGCAGGTTCCATAGGCTCGGCACACCGACGTTGGGAAGGCGGTTACGCAGGTTCCATAGGCTCGGCACACCGACGTTGGGAAGGCGGTTACGCAGGGTCCATAGGCTCGGCACACCGACGTTGCTTTCCAAGTTTTGTTTACTCAACAAAATATTTTGTTTCGGCAAATAAATNTCCATAGGCTCGGCACACCGACGTTGCTTTCCAAGTTTTGTTTACTCAACAAAATATTTTGTTTCGGCAAATAAATAAACTTCTGTTCCTTCATAAACAAGCATTTTGTTAGCATTTGTATCAGTGTAGTTAATTACACAGCAGCTAAATGGTATGGCAATCCCTTTAACGTTTTCAGTCACACATTAATTATCTGAATGCTGTACAAGTGAATCAATCACGTAATTTTTGGGTATGCACTGTACTTGTGTTCAGCACTTTTCTTGCAGCCAGTGGACATAGTTCTGCGTACTCGATGATATTGGTAATTAACTATTCATGTCAAAGAGGTGTAGAAAATTCCACAAATCAGTCTAGTCACAAAGAAGACAGAGAACTGACGCAATATGTGTACAGTACTGGTTATAAATATCACGTGCAATATCTGTGACAAACCCGGGTTAGTGATTGGATACTGCGTAGTGCGAAAGACTTCCTATTGGCTGGGCTGCCAGCGGGCCAGAAGGGCAACAAGGTACAAATAGACGAACGGTGTTTCTACATGTTGTTGTCCAGTGCCACCATTTTGCTTGCGTGTGCGGCTGGAGTGTTGCGGAATATGCGGCCTTTTAACTCTGCATTCTTAAGGGGCCCGCCCGCCTGCATCTTTTCTCGTTTTCTGGGTCAGACCCATTGTACACAGTTGTGTACATCACGCACGTATAGACAATTTTTGGTCTGCACTGCACACTACGAAGCCCAATGACCAATGTTCTTACCTGTGGGTAAATGATTCGC
This sequence comes from Clitarchus hookeri, assembly GCA_002778355.1. NCBI lineage: Eukaryota > Metazoa > Arthropoda > Insecta > Phasmatodea > Phasmatidae > Clitarchus > Clitarchus hookeri. The sequence continues at coordinate 458,830 of NQII01000010.1, forward strand.
AAACCACCTTACCGGTCTAGGTCATAATTGGGTCGAATAGCCGCGAACTTATAGCCTACAGCTCATTGGCTGTGACAACGAAACTAGCATTGTTTCGACTTAAGTACAGCACGCATCATGNGAACTTATAGCCTACAGCTCATTGGCTGTGACAACGAAACTAGCATTGTTTCGACTTAAGTACAGCACGCATCATGGTTTTTTTTTGTTTGCAACACATGAAACCGTAAATTAAACTGTGTTAGGAAAGGTTAGGATCCCCTACACGACGAGCCATCGTGGAGAGACACTAGATGCNAAACCGTAAATTAAACTGTGTTAGGAAAGGTTAGGATCCCCTACACGACGAGCCATCGTGGAGAGACACTAGATGCAGTAGCCTGATTCGTGGATAGCACCCAGCTTTCAAGGCGGGCAGAATGAGACTGTGGCCTTGATAGTACAGTCACGAACAAAACGGCTTTTCGTTGCAACTCATAAAACAATAAATTTCTTTGTGAATAAAAATATTTAAAATGATGACGTACACCTTAATGTTTCTTTTACATGTAATACGTCCTTTACTGCATCATAACAGAAAATTTTGTATGAGATGGTGTCCCTCGAAATCATGGTATTTTTCAAGGAATATTTTCGTTTTCAAAGAGAACCTCCAGCGCTGGTAATGAAGTATTATTAGAGCTCCGAGATTTTTACGAACTACTTTTTTTACTTTAGTCTCTTGTATACGCTTGACACATTAAGGTGCTGCTACTATAAAGCGAAGTCTTTGTAATGTGTTGTTCAAGACTCGGTCACACTTCTTCTTGATTATTTCTGTCTCACAGTTACACAGGGCGTCACCAAGGAATTTGCTAGTTGTTAAATTTGTAATCATGAAAATCAGAGAGCGTAGGAAATCATTTCAGTATTCGCAAATGTTCACCAGACACTTTTAATTGAACGTTAAATCATGTAACTACTTTTCCTCTGTCGTTACCTACTTTACTGGCCACATGGGGCAGCGGTGGCGTAGTGTCCAGGGCGCTCGTCTGGGTGGTGCCGCTAGGCCCAAGCTAGGGGCCGCCCAAGTGAGGCGGATTTTCGCATGTGGGAATTGTGCTGGACGGTGCCGCTTGCCGGCGGGTTTCCTCGGGGTACTCTCGTTTCCCCCGCCCTTGCATTCCAGCGCCGCTCCATTCTAGGAGTTCATTTCTGTCATGCTCGGGGATCACGGTCACCTACGGGTCCCAGCTGGAAAGACCGTCACTCGGAGGGTGTTGCCTTGCCCTGGGTGCACTCCCCACACGCCATTATTATTCTAATTACTCGCCACATACCATTCAGTGCACACTGGTTAAAATATACCCACGGAGGTGCAGTGACAATCATCATAGGTTTATTTCAGAAGTGCTCAAATAGCCGTGGACAGCTTTGACTAACTTTTGAGTACATACAACCAGAGTAACTACTGTGGTGTTCTTAGTTGATCATGGTTTTTTACTTTCAAAGTTCGCATTCTGAAGCACGCGGATTGAAAATACCTTCAAATGTTGATTAAAAATAGACAAATATATAACAAATTTTTAAACATTTAAATAACTAAATTCAAGCCAGACATTTTACCGTGTCACAAAATATATGCGTTCTTCTTTCATATGTAGAATAAATCGTACTTTTCTCACAGATTTTATATTGTCTGTACCACTGAACTCTGCGTGTTGTGCAATCAGTTGCAGCGCCACATTGGAACTCGACCTACTTCTACCTTAGAACCATCGAATCGGAAGGGGCCGCGGTGGTGTAGTGGTCAGACTACTCGCCTCCCACCAAAGCGAACCGGGTTCGATGCACGGCGGGGTCGCTCCCAGATTTTCTCATTAGGGAATCGTGCCACTGGTAGGCGGGTTTTCTCGGGATCTCCCGTTTTCCCCCACTCTTTCATTGCGGCGCTGCTCCACACTCGGCTCACTTCGCTCCCATCGGCTCTCAAGACCTCGTTGTCAACAGCTCTCTCACTGTGGTGTTGATGTGTTTTTGAGGAGTTTCGTGTGTTGGCGAGAAAACTGTGACACGTTTACAACTCGTAGTAGAAAATAATAGCTCGACGCGATACGTGGAAATGCCGTCTCTCTGCTCGGTTGCTCTGTGCACAGGAAGCAACGTTCTCGAGACACTGAAGTGTGTCGGGGCCGAAGCGACGATAACTGAGCGGGACTCCGATGTGCTGTCTGATGGCCGCCCGCTGACAAATACGTTTATAGAAAGTTCTCGTCGGGGGCGATGGGCCGCGCTGATAGGCGGAGCGGAAATAATGACATATTATATGGTAAGCAGCCGGGCGAGGGCGCAGGTAGCGTGGACAGAGGGGCGGCCGTTTATCGGCAAATGGGAATCTGTTCGTCTCGGCGCGTCGTGAGCTAGGGAGTGCACGTAGCCAGTGCAGAAAACAAGTGACAAGCGCTACGTGTGCTGCCGCGTCGTCTGGACGTGACTAGACCAATCACAGACTGACAACATAATAATCCCTGAACCTAATATTGAAATGCACATTCAAGTAATTTCCACTGTGTTAAAAAAATCTCTTACATTTCCCTTTCTGGCAGACGTCAATTTCTGAGTCTAAGTGTTGAGATCGCGTAATGTGTTTTTTTTTTTTGTATTATTCACAGCATCCTCAGACTTTTTTAACCAAACCTTTAAAAACAACCACCTCATGTATGACACGATTTGTTGTTACCTAAATACGTCATGTATCACAAGCGTTTTATACTTGTGTTGACATGAAAGGGTCATATTTTCAGTTAAATTGAACTGTTACTTTTAGTTAGGGACTGGAAAACTTCGCGAATTCATTTTAGGACAAGCTATATTTCAAACACATTGACATGTTTTCAGTTGTATCGCAGTTTATTAGAACCGCCCAGGCGAACTCTGGGCCAATAACAGACCTGCAAGAAAACGAGCCCCAAATCCCGTGTCACCTGGTCTGAGGTAGGACTAAGGGAGCTGGCAGCCAATGGGAAGGCGAGTCTACAAAATACATAGGACAGTTGAATATAGCCTACAGGTCGTGTATAAACGCGAATTTTTCCTTTCCCTGCTTATGGTTTATCTTTAAATTATATTATTTTACTCGTGATTAATACAAATAGAAACAGAGATAAAACAGGTGTGCTCATTCATAAGGTCTAGTAAGGAATAGTTTTTATGGAGAATACTATTTAAATGGGTGCGCACAATGCTGCTCGTTGTCTCTTTGGTATATCTTTCGAGACTTAGTTAAAGCTTGGTTTGCTTCAGACGGAGGAAAACCCTGAATGTAGAAGTTCAGCAGGGCGTCACAAAAATCGGAAGCAAACGTGAATTGACTATAGCCGCTCTACTAGAGTTCAGCACTTGTATTGCAACCAGTGAACAACGTGCGTTAGGGGCAGCGGTGGCGTAGTGTCCAGGGCGCTCGCCTCCCACCACGGTGATCCGGGTTCGATCCCCGGCGGGTTCACTCCCGGATCTTCGCATGTGGAAATCGTGCTGGACGATGCCGCTTGCCAGCTGGTTTTCTCGCGGTACTCTGTTTCTCCCGCACTTGCATTCCAGTGCCACTCCATTCTAGGGTCTCATTTCATGCCATGCCCGGGGATGACGGTCACCTACGGGTCCCAGCTGGAAAGAACAAGTCCCAGCTGGAAAGACCGTCACTCGGAGGGTGTTGCCTTGCCCTGGGTGCACTCCCCACACGCGTCCTCGGTGTTATAGGAATGTCAGCGCTGTGTAGAAAATTCCACAAATCATATCAGCCACAATGAAGACTGGGCACTTGTGCCTGGCCGTGTGCAGTACCGGGGGTAAATATAACTGGGGTGAACCTGTTTATCGCGAAGAGAGTTCAGGACAGGTTGTGCTCTAAAACCCTTTAGTTCAGAACCACTTCCGTGATTGCATCATTTGATTTGTTACGCGTCTTATCAGACTGCTCGCGAATCACGGCTAGCATCAGAGAAACTTAATTCTGATTGGCTCACTCATGTAAGAGACTGTCTTCACGAAAAAGGAAATCGGCCAGTAGTCGAATGAATACTGCAAGTGTGCACATAGCATATTGAAGTCTAGCTTCCACATAAATCGTTTTGCGAAAAACCGGTGACCCTAAATATAATTCACGTGCAGTGTGTTTATAATTGTGGAAACGGTGACTCAACAACTCATCAGCGTGAAAACAGTTCCACGCAGGTATGTTTCAATGCCCTGCTGGCACGCCTGCACCTTCCCTCTGGTTCCTGGGAGCAATCATTTGTCACAAGACAGTTGCAGTTTCGTCATTCTCGGGATGTGTCCATTATTCTATCGTCTTTGCGCTCTTCATTAAATGAACCCATAACGAGAGACCTGCTAAATTTGCATTGTCATTTGGTGTCAAGTTATACTTTAAACTCGCATATGTTTCCATACGTTTGTCATTAGTCCGTGCTTTATTTGACTAGCCCTGGTTGACCCCTGAGCCAATGAAAAAAACACTTCATGTTGGCGTCGTCGAAGCATGTGCCACCCAGTCAAATGAAAAATATAGATTCCAGGAGGCACTATCCAATAAACAAATGCCTACAGATGAGGTATGTATAGGACTGTGCAATCTAGCGCGGTGTTAAATAATGTCACTAATTTTGAAAGTCTCGAACATAAACTGTAAAAAATACGTTGAATGCTCTCTCTATTTATGAAAGAAAACATTTTTTAAAGCTTTTTTTTTTTGCAATACAAATTCTTGCTTTAATTCAAAGTGAAGGTATTTAAACAAAGGTTTGTTGTTTTTTAAATGCTTTATTTAATTTATACACTTTTATTTATGGCAATTCTTATTTTCTTTAGAGCAAAGCAGATTATTTCTTGAGCTTGTTTTGTTTACAGTAATTAAATGTTGATGCACGCCAAAGCAAAAGGTTAAGTGAAAATTTGTGTTCGGCCAACATCGTGGTAAAATGCGGGTACAGTTTCTGATTCCCGCAAACGTCGATCAACTTGGTAAATGTCTCGAGCTGGGAATTTTTCGGCGTATCGACGATATGAAACTGATACATTACACTTAATTTCACCATACATGAGATGCGTGTACGCTAGTTCCTCATTACTCCACTTCATCACACACGTTGCTAAGAAATGTCTGCTGTGTAAAACACCAACGCAATGCTAGCAGGCAGTCACTTCGTACGATACAGGAACCAATGCCTGCCTGTAGTAACTTCTCAGAAGTCCACCATCTTATAAACTTGTCGCCTAAGGACAGGGACATTAGCCAGGGTATCAGTTCACACGTCATACACGACAGTAGTACAGGCTGCCTACCTCCCAGGCAACCACTTGTCTGCTTTCCCACTAAACATTTGATTTTTGTATTAAGGAAAAAGTCAATTGGGAGGTAGTGTGATTCTGTCTCACCAGAGCGCACTGCCAACCGATGTGTGAATACTTACAAACCATCCGCTAGATGGCACCGTAGTCGTGTTCTTTCCCCCTCTCGTTCCGACAGCATGTCATCCATTCAGGTAACCACCGAGTGCCAGGTAATCCGCTCACCTCTCTAATGAACCGTCACTTCTAGCAGATTGCTCTCTGCGATAACAATCCTGTCCAGCTTACAATAAAGTGTGCAAAAAAATGTGGAAAGAAAAATAATTTCGCAAAAGTGTATCATTTCCGAGATAGGATGAAGAGACAAGTACATGAAATGAAGGCAGACAGTGAACCTCAGGAAGACTTGTCTCACACGGAAAGTTATTTTACGATCTCCACAGTTGCCACTGTGACAAACCACTTCAGGAACCATCCACAGATAATAAGGTATGTCCCAGGGATGTGAAGTTAACTGATGCAGTTAAATGCCAGTGGGTGGAGCAGCTTTTCCTGGATAATGTTCGTGTGAATTTTAAACTTGATACTGCGGCTGAAGTCAGTGTCTTACACTGGATATTTTCCAAAAAAACGTACATAGATGTGGGGAATAAATGGCAGCTAGAACAAGTACAACTGACTCTTTTAGAATATGGCGATAGTAGTTTTAAATTAAAACCAGTAAGAAAAGTTACCATTACTTGTAGAACTAAGAACAATATTGTGGCAGGTGTATCATTTGTGGTACTCAATGTGAAGGCATATATGCCATTATGGGGCTTGGAAGCATGCATATAATTAAACTTGGTGAAAAGAGTTCACCGTGTATCATCATTGATTGATAAGGCTGACTTGGTTAGTAAACAATGATTTTTTTTTACAGGAGTAGGGAAATTTCCAAGCAGTCATAACATTGAAGTAAGGGAAGGGGCTAGACCAGTGATCGTACCCACACGTAGAATAGCTCTTAGCTTGTTGTGGAAATTAAAAATAACTTTGAAGCAAATAGAAGTTGATGACATTATTGCTAAGGTAAATAAACCAACTGAATGGGTTAACCCACTAGTAATAGTAGAAAAACGTTAATGGGGATTCGAGGTTATGTTTGGATCCTCAGCATTTAAATGAGGTGATAAAACGGGGACATCGCCCTATTTCAAAGGTATATGCTATAATTGCTCGATTGAGTGGTAAAACGGTTTTCACTGTATTATATATCAAAAATAGGTTTTGGCACATCCCGATAGACCGGGATAGTTTTTATTTGTGTACATTTCATACACCTTTTGGGCTTTTTCAGAGGAAAAGACCGCCCATGGGTATTAAATAAGCTCCAGTCATTTTTCAGAAAAAATGTTTCGAAGTTTATGAATATATTTCACGTAAAGAAGTATATTTTTATGAAATTAAATGTTTGGGACAAAACGAAAAAATTACATTATAAAACTCTTAATACAGTGTTACAACGAGAACGACATTATAATATGAAATATATCAGTGAAAAAATTGTTTATAAGCAAACTGGGTTAAATTTGTGGGGCAGGTTTTTTCTAAGGAGTATAACAAAGTAGGTGAGGCACATGTGAAGGCTATAACAGAATTAGACACGTCTAGCGATAAAAAGGCACAGCTCAGGATCTTCCGGTTAAGTAAATTTATAGCTAAATTCATACCAAATTTGTCAATTGTTACGGCACCTTTAAGAGATTTAATAAAACAAAATGTTGCGTGGGAGTGGCACCCAGAACATGAAAATGCACTTCGTCAACTGAAGCAGTTAATATGTAGTGCACCTGTCCTACAATTATTTGATGAAACTAAAGTGGCGGAAATACACAGAGAAGCTTCCAAAGATGGCATTGGAGCATGTTTGTTACAGGACAATCATCATATTGCATTTGCATCCAGAGGCTTCATACCCACAGAAGCAGGATACGCGAATGTTGAAAAGGAAATGCTTTCTGTTGTATTTGCTTGTATCAAATTTCATCATTTTATAATTGGTAAGAATTTTTATGTTAAAACTGACTACAATCCTTTAGGAACAATTTTTAAAAAAGATCTTAATCATGTATCTGCAAGATTACAACACAAGTTAATGAAAGTTTTGATTTGTGATTTAAAAGTTATTTACATGCATGGCAAACAGCAGATTTTTGCAGACATATTGTATAGAGCATATCCTGAGCAGGACACATTCCAAGAGGTTGTATTAGATTGTAGTGTTCATGTTTTGACTTATCATTTACCAATGAATAAAGCTAGAAAACTTGAGTTTCAACAAACTACCAAAAAAGATTTTAGTTTACAAGAGTTTAATCAAATGTGTCTGCAAGGCTGGCCAGAACATAGTTGCCATGTTCCTGAAGTAATTAAAAACCATTTTAAGTATAGATATGATATTAATATAGCAGAAGGTTTGGTTTTCTCGCATAGTAAAATAATTGTTCCAAAAGTATTAAGGCAGGAAATGCAGTTATAACATGAATGCCATGGAGATATTGAGAAATGTCGAGCTAGGGTACGGCAAATTATGTATTGGCCTGGTATTAATCAGGATATGGAAAGTGTAGTAAAGGAATGTAAGACACGGGAAAGATTACAGAACCAAAATGTAAAGGAGACTCTTCAGCCATATTCTGTACCACGACTACAACGGGAGAGAGTGGTGACTGACATGTGTTCCATGGGTGGTAAGATATATTTGCTTGTTTACGATTCATACTCTAATTGGTTAGAGTTAGTTCAAAAAGAATATAAATAATCAGGGGCAGTAATAAATCAGTTAAAGGTCATATTTTCAAGATTGCCAGTACCGGATCTTCTCGTCTGTGACAATGTTCCATTTTCTAGTCATAAAATAAGTGATTTTGCTAAAGAATGGAATTTAAAGTTATTACAAGAAGTCCTGAATACCCACAGTCTAATGTGTTAGGAAAAAATCGGGTGAATTTTGCAAAAATAATGTTGAAGAAGTCTATATTTTAAGGAAAGGAGTATAGAAATTGCCCAATAATTCCTCTAGGATTTTCTCCAGCACAATCCCTCATGTGTAGGATTTCAAAAAGCAAGTTGCCCAACAAGTGTAAATGTTTAACAACCTGAAGTACCCTTAAATATTAAAGATAAATTAGTAATAAACAAAACAAGCAGAAATATTATTATAACAGAAAAACTAAAGACTGTCCACTCTTAGTAAAAAAAAAATGGTTTGATGAGAAACAGTAAAGCAAATATTTGGACCCCTGGGAAGGTTGTGGGCTGACATTCAGTTCCCAAGGGATGAACGAGGAAAGTTATATCGTAGGAATATAAAACATTTAAAGTCACCAGTAAAAAAACTTATTTTTCTTGAAGAGGATGATGAGGCTATTAGTACGGTAGACCCGGGTGATGATCTAGAACTAATTAGTCCTGATAGAGTAGAGGAAATAACTACCTAAGAGGGGAGGAGTGCAGAATTCGGGTGAGGCGTCTCTTAGTCCTCAGATATCTCAAACTAGTAGTAAAGTACCTTCTAGTCAGAAAATACAAACCAGGAGTGGTATAGTGATAAAAACTCCCCGTGTGGACTAAAGATTATGTTTAGCCACATGTTTATAAGGTAAAAAAATGAGTAGAGGGTGGATGTAGTGAAAGGGAAATTTCTATACTTAATATAGATAAACAAATTTAGTAAGTTAACTGTGGACCATGAGTATATTTTATATTCTTTTATATAATATCATTTTATTACTTAATTTTATTGCAACATGACATTAGCCTCTTCTGTTTTTCTTTTTTCTTATGGCAAACCTCATGCCTTTTGCGACTCGACTCTTCCAGTGTACCCAGATTATTTTACTAACACTGCACAACCTCTGTAGAGCCTGCAGTCACTACATCACAACACACCTGGCAGCCATGCACCTGAATCGGACTGCATAACCAGTAGTGAGACTCGTGCTGGCCAGACAAGTCAGTGTACGACAATCCCATCCAGTCCCTTCCCCCTAGTAACACAGTGCAGTCACTTCAAATCCTTGTTCGACAATTTCCGTACAGCCAGGCTGTCCATGCGGACTATTCGACGTATTTTCTTACAGTGGACAAAAGGTAGCAGCTGAAGTGAAAATAACTTTTATTTAGTTTCTCATTGAACATATGTATTTGGTCACTTTATGTTCTCCAAATATTTTCTTTAGATATAAATAGTAACGTGTACGTTCTTACATGGAAAAAAATATACTTTAAGTTATTTTAAATTATGACATATTACACAAAAAATCATAATTTCACAAAAATATTTTTACAATCAGTTATATAATACGTTTACAGTACTTTTAGATAAGAATAATATTACTTCGATAAAATTCGTTCATTACTCTATTACATGTAATACAATAACTATAAGAAATACATGTTATTTTCTTTCAATCTATGGAAGCTGCTCTTGTATATTTTAAATATGCTATGCAATTGTTGCGCCAGTAGTTGCAGCGCTATGAAGAAAGTGATAAAAGGTAGACATACAGAAAATTATTATGTTTCATAAAGTGCGTGGACGATAAGATGAACATTTTATTAATCGTTTACAAAATATTATTTCTTCTCAATTGCCTTTTCCTTGTAAGTTTACAGTAATAACAGTTTCAAATTTCAGTTTCAAACTGAGATTAATGAAATGCGTGGGATTTACATAATAAAATGATATATTTTTGGCTGTATGGCAACAGGCATAATACGTAGACCTGAAATGGTGGGTTGCTAATTATCGCATTACCTGCATCACTGTCATTTTTATAGGCAGCGGGAAATGCCCGTGGCGGTAGATAAAGACATAGGCATACACGCATCCCCTCCGCCTCTAGGCACTCAGTGCTCTTCCAAACAAGTTCACAGCCCAGTACCGCGCCTTTTACCGCGCACATCACCACCTCGCCCTGCCTGCTCATTCATCTTTCGACATCTTTACGTCGTTCCACTTACTGCCACTGCGCTATGAAGGCAGCAGCTTCCTATGTTTATTACAGAATGGTTTTTGTATTTCCAAGATTGTACAGTTATTAGACGTGTTATCATTAGGCCTACTGTGATTGATTTATATAGAATTAGACATTAATATATTTGCCTGTGTGTGAAAAAAATTCTGTATTTGGCATTACTTATAATTTAAAATGTTAGTAATCCAGTCAACAGGTGTAATATGTATTGTAACTGATTTTCATAAACTTATCGTTTTAACACTTATATAAAATATTGTGCAAATATTTTCTCATTTACAAGTTTAGAAAAAAACTGCTAAACTGGTTATTTAAGGTTTTTTAAGTAAAACAAACTTTTTCATTCATCCAGAGAAGATATACCCACATTCTTGGCTAAAAATGGAAATTTTCTTTATTTAATAAGTATTTAAACCATTAAATAAACTTACTGCACTCACATATTTTACACAGAATAAAATATTAACATATAAGTATATTTCATATGCAAATCAAGCCATATTTTTCATACGATTTTGAAAGTTTCTATAGTACTTTTTAAAGAGTTCTACAATTACTGTGTTGCTGGTTGCATCACTTTAAGGAGATCAACTTTACTTTTACTTCTAGGGTCGGGATTAGCGGATATTACCAAGGCGACATTTGTATTGCTTCTTTAATGCTGATTTCTAACATGTAATGTTAAATTACTTCGAGCGCGGGAGTACGAAGTTCTAAGCAATAGGAGGGTGCCAACCCCTATTTAATGTATGAAGGGGTGTACTCTTCTTAGCGCCGTTTTATGTGGTAACGTGCCTGGTAAACATTAGACTGTTACCAATTTTCGTTGCTTAATCGTAAGTGGTTCCCAATTTATCAATGCATGACATATTTCCAATCGCAATATTCCAGGGCGTCTACCGCCTTCATAAATGACTGTAGGCCATATGTCGTATATAAGCTTCCCTCTTGATTGTTCCTAAGGATTCCGCCCACGCCGCGTTGGCATTACATTAACGACTCACCATGTATACAAACACAAGCAAAAAAATGCAGATGATATAACGAAAAAATATGGATGAACACTGAGGCGAAGACAAGTATGTAAGCCCAAAACCTGATGCTACAAAAAAGACAACACAGAAGAAGAAACGCAGTTTTCTTCGTGAACCAGTAGCGACGTTTCTATAACTGGCATCTGTTCCAACTTAACTTCTGCACAGAAAAAAGTATCATGTGCCAACATTAGTAATGTCACTACAACATTAGTTTTTTGATATCTGTGAACCGTCAGTATCTAATGTTGCTGCTAATTTAATGTACTCATTAGCTACCAAAGTTAATACCACATGAAATTCTTTTGTAATGTTACCTCCTTACTTTATTGTTATTATTAAGGTGGTATTAATGTTGCGGCGAAACAAATTTAGTGTTTAATTAATGTTGAAATAAGTGTTAAAAAAAATTTGTTTTCTTTTTTTTTGGAAATTATTCCTATGTAAAATGCATCAAGTACAATTGATTTTGTCACAAAAAGAAATATTAGCAACTAAAAAATTGACGGCAGGCAGGGGGATCGAACCCCAGCATTGAGTGCCTCACGTCCTACAAACTGCCTTATTTTTAAAATAGCTGACTGTGTTTCATATTGTGGACGTTCAGTTGAGTTGAGAGATTTGAACGGCTCTTAAGAAGGTCCTGAGAACCGATGAGAATGAAATGAAGTAAGAACGCAACGCAGTAGCGCTGGAATGCAAGGGTGGGGGAAACGGGAGATCCCCGAGAAAACCCACCGACCAGCTGTATCGTTCGGCACGATTCCCACTTGCGAAAATCCGGGAGTGTCCCGGTCGGAGATTGATCCCGGCGAGCAGTTTAACCGCTCAGCCACCGCGGCCCCATGTGTGTTTTCGTTGTATGTAAATGCTTTATGCTATAGAAATATATGCATATTTGGAACACGTAAATTGCTTTACAAGGCTTGAGAGCTGGTGTAAGCTACATTTAGGGCTTTAAAATTTAAATATAGTGATTTCATTGACGAGGTTTTCGCTGTTTACTAGTATCCGCCATTTGACGTCATGGCAGTTTTAAATTGTGTTGGCTGGACACTACTTGAATGTCCCCGTAACACAAAATAAGTTGTTTTTCCTGTTATTTTTAGCGCAATACACAATTAGGTTGCAGAAACATTACTTAGATGATTTATCAACATTTCTTCAATAGTATGTTTGCATTGTAGTGATATAAGACTTTGTAACTGGTTAACATCATTAACCTTGTCACAACATTATTAATTTTACTGCAACATTGTCGTTTAAAGAAATACCTCGGTAGTAAATTTTTTGTTGCAAAAACTTTATACTCTTTTTTTCAGTGTGTGGTCCCATTGGCGACATATCTCTACAATGACGTATGAAAGAAGTGATTTTGTATTTGATCACCTACCCCCTTTGCAATTATCCTTCAAAGGACCTAGGTTAGATTGGTATGGTTGATATTCGGAAGGGGCGCTTGGGTTTGTGTGGTTCCCCCGGGCGGTCCAGATCCTCTCAAAGGACCTCCTGTGTACTCAGGACGGCGACTTTCGCTCTCTGCAGGAGATTTCCAGAAGCTTACAGCGGCGCTCTTGTGAGACAGTAATTTCTGATTCAACTGCCACGCGGATAACTGACTGCTTCTGAGGGCCCTGATCCTCCAAGTTGACGCTTTCAATGCCCCCCCCCCTTCTCGTAGTCGCGTGTGAGAAGGACAGCATCGATGCCAGGTCTAGATTACAGACTAAATATAAGGTAGACCGATTTTCCGCCTTCTGCGACTGTGGCCATCATTAGGGCCGCCTGTTTTTTTTTTCGCGAAATGATTTACTCGCAGGCTAGACTTCAATATCCTACGTTATCACTTGCAGCCTTCCTTTGGCTGTTGGCCGCTTCTCTTTGCATGTCGAGCGTACGTTGCATGAGTGAGCCAATCAGAAATAAGTTTCTCCGATGCTGATCGTCCGTGATTCGCGGTCAGGCAGATAGGACGTGTAAACAATTCAAATGATCCAATCACGACAGAGGTTCTGAACTGATGTGATTTTGTACACAACTTCCGGAAGTCTTTCTCCCGAAAAGCAGGCACCGCTACCCATGATTGACCTCCAAACACAAATACAAATGTAAAGTCACATTGTTAACACCGAAGAACCTATTTGATTATACCTTAATGTTTGAAAGACAAGCCCTTTTATCTGAATAGAATACTTTTACCAATTTAACTTCAATACTTAGAGAAAGGTAAGAGAAAGCATACAAACATCCCAACGTATTTATATAGTCGTATTGACAGAAAATTAGTTCAATGTTGGGACACGGAGACTGGTTTTTCGCAGCTAGCTTGATCACCCTGCGATCTAGATACCCATTAGCCCTTTCACTCGCAAATTAACGTATTGTTTAATGTGCTGCAACAAATACAATTTTCGAGGCTGGACTATTATCAGTTATAACACACTGTCGTATATCAGGACCAATTAAAACATGTTCGAGAATCATGTCAGTAGTGACAGCTGTTTGTGAGGCTACTGAATATAGTCATAACAACGATTGGTACCTCTCACATATGAGGTACTTACCTGGACTTTATTTCTTGTATACAGTGCAGATCATTAAAGCTGCTTCAAATGAAACGTCCCAGATATAGGAAGCTATGCTAGAGACCTGCAAAATTCGCGTCACGATTTGGGGATAAGTTATACTTTATACAACCGTATTATTGTATACGTTTGTCATTGGCGCCACGATATTTTTGATACCACGTGGATAGATATGCGCCAATGATTAAACACTTTATGTTGGCGTGAGCGAATCATGTGCAATCCAGTCACAAGCAAATGGCTTCTTACCAAGGCTCTGGCAAATTAACATTTACCGTTGGCTGATGTAAACATAGCACTGTGAAGTCTAGCGCGGTGATGAATAAAACGAGAAATTTGCACGTCTCTAGCTATGACTAGGGTCGCCGGTTTTTCGCGAAAATATTCCGCGATTAGCTGTACTCAAAAATACGTTAGTTCAGATTTAACATCGTGATTGGATGGTTTAAACTCACACGCGTCTCAAGTGTTTGCTAGCCAATCACGGACGTTCAGTTGAGGGGTAGCTTTATTCTGATTGGCCCAGTCGAGTATAAAATGTCTCCTGGCGCAGACACGCGCCCAATCAATGAAGAAAATTTGCGCGTTTGCACGTATAAGTTGAAATATAGCCTGGGCATAAATTTTTTGGCGGAAAAACAACTGGCCTCAGCTACGACTGAATGTATTATGGTAAGAATAGAATAGCTTGCATTCGAGTACGGCACCAGACTGCACAACTCATTAAAAATTAATACACATACTAACAAAATTTTGGGGAAAACGAGTTGTGTTGCATGCGAAAGAATATATCTTTTGTAACACCGTTATTGTGCCAGAATTGTACTGTTTAAGTGGTTTTAAAAATTATTTAGTAAGAGCCTATTAAAATCAAAATTTAAGTGTGCAATGTAAACACAAAACTCAGCTGCTTCTGGAAGTAGGCGCTAGACTTGTGCTTTCTGACGCGTGTGCATTCATAGGCCCCGCGTACGGTCCTAGATTATGCAATGCAGCTATCAGTTCCTCTAGCCTTAGGTGTAAGTGTGTAGGTAGTTAGGACCTTGTAGATACACACAGTTTAACACAGATGTAAAGAACTTACGTGTGCGACAGAAGAACACTCACAAATAACACCACAAAAATGCAACTGCAAAACCACCGAACATAATTGCTAGGAGAATATCTACTGCTACTTGAAATTATTACTCGACAGAGGCGCGGCCAGAAATATGTGGAATTGAATTATATTTCTTGTAATAGGATGAATTTTAACAGAAATAGTGCAAGCAATTTGCAAGCTAGATTTTATATGTGGCCTCAGCAACACTGGCCTCTCTCGTGACTGATGTGTTCCATTTACTTTGGACTTTGTAATTGTACAGTTCAAACTTCCAGGACAATAAATTAATTATATAGTTTCTTTGCTCCAGACTAGCTCAGTGTTTTAAAAGCGATATTCTGGGTATCAAGGTGTCCGTGGTTAAATTAATTCTTTGTCAGTTCAACTTGATAAAAAAATATATTATCGTCTCTGCTTCTTAATAAAATAGTTCTCAAACACAGCTGAATATAAATTTCAAAACTAAGAACTCTCGAAGTTCTAGGCGTTCCTGTTGAGCTCGTTGTCGGCAGCCGCATCTCCCAGGACGCGGCAGGACCTCCCATCGCGGGTTTCCTTATTCAGGCTCTCGGGCCTGTAGTGTCCTTACAGTCCCAGAACAGTTATGCACTCGCGGGAGCTCGAACTAAGTACCCTGGAAATATACGCTGGTGGCGGCCGACACAGGCCTGCTTCTTCATTGGACTTGCCTTGCGTCTTCGTCTCCTTCGAGACAGAAGAAGAAGAAAATTTAGAAAACTTTAACCCCACTTAGCCAAATGGCCATCCGATGCGGTGTCATTATACAGTACACTGAACAAATTTCACACAAAAGAATTTATGGGGCTTGGAAATAGAAATTAGGAAAAAGAAATGGTTAAATACTTTTACGTTATAGAACTAAGACTGAGTGAACTCTCCTTCGAGACAGCCTGTTTTCAGGTTCGAACTCGTGTCCTTATTATATAAACTAAATTAAAACCCTGCGTGCCTAACCCACGTGGGCTAGCGTTCCGCCTTCGAACACCAACATGGGTAAAAAATTCCTTTCAAACACGTAATTAAATAACGCCGACTAAAACTGACCTATCACGAAAGAGCTAGAGTAAGAATTACTCAGCACGTCACATAGTTACCATAGCAACGGATCAATAATATATCATATACTAGGGCCTTCTAAACACATTACAAATATAACATTTTTTTAAGATAAAAATGAAAATAAATTTAAGCGAGCAGTGAAATTACATACCCATCAACATAATAAATGGGCCAATAAAAATAATTTCTGTGAAATTATATTCCGTCTTACAAATACATAAACAAGTGAACAATTAAAATCTGCATATGACCCAATATTACGATGTTAGAAGTGTAGTCCTATTGCCATTCCGGATGTATCACTAAGAACATGTTGCAAGGAAACGCTTGTCAAATAGGGCAACCATAATTACTAGCATTGTTGTAGATAAGGAGATATTCGTACCGATATATAAATATATATATATTAATAGTTAATTGTGTGTACACTCAAGTCACTTACAACAATTACATCTTTCTCGGCACGGTAAATTTTCACCTCCATTAAGTTAACGGATTTGTTCTTTTTTTCAAGCCTAGCGGTATTTAGATCGTAATAACTTAGATTTAATATAAAGAATTATGTTTCGAAACAATAACAATATTCTAATTGCGTGGAATGGGCGGATCCCTTTTACGTTTGTAGTAATGTTTTTTTTTTTTTTTTTCGTGAAAAATTGTTAGTAATACAGTTGCAATTTTCAGTTACAGTAGCACTCAGGTCAATTTAAGGAATGTCATAGGCTGTTAACTGTAAACTAAGCACTTTTAAAAGCCCTGCTTAAGAACTACTTGTACACACGTTGTGTATTCTTCCGCCTTATGTAAAATCAACATTTCCATGGGCTTCATCACTTTATTCATGCTTCCGTCAAATTAAACTGTGAAATTATTTAAAAAATCGAAATATTTTACTTACCTGACAATTTTTACGTTTCGATGCATTAAAACAACCAGGATGCAAAATAAATAAATAGGTTAACACAAATGGCTACCTAACACATTTGATCTGACGTTAAGATGTGGAACTACTTTCCCTCCATCGTTTTCAACTTTACTACACGCATGTCACTCAATGCGCCCGTTCAAATAATACATGAAGGTAGAAGCAGCGACACTTGAAACGGGTTCAGCACTGGTAGAAATATTTTCACCGGTAAAACATTCTAAGGTTAATTTCAAAAGTGCATACTTTATCGTGAACAGCCTTCACATAGAGAAATGTTGAACCTCGTTTTTAAACACGGGCGTGTCTTGTATTTATATTTCTATGTTTTACCGGTGAAAATATTTCTACCAGTGCTGAACCCTTTTCAAGTGCTTACAGTATTTGAAATTAGACACGGGCATCGTAGATTAAAAGTTAGAAAATAAAGACTTATTGCCCGTGGCTATGAGTTTGCGAAAGGTGTGTTCTAACATAGTAAATAATACGTATTTTTTGGCAGCATCGCTTAACCAATATTGTCACTGGTTTGCATTCCATTGACGTCTACACGGTTATAGTGGAGTTTAGAGATTTGGGCGGCTCTTACTATCGAAGTCTTGAGAGCCGCTGAGGGTGAAGCTAGGTTGGTGTGGAGCAGCGCCGGAATGCAGGTGTGGAGAAACGGGAGATCCCCTAGAAAACCCGTCGACCAGACGCATCGTCCGGCAATATTCCTACATACGAAAATCCGCAAGCAACCCCGCCTAGAATCAAAACCAGTTCGCCTAGGTGGCCTAGAATCAAAACCGGTTCGCCTAGGAGGCCTAGAATCAAAACCGGTTCACCTAGGTGGGAGACGAGTAGTCTGACCACTTCACCACAGCGGCCTCTATGTTTACTATGACGGGAGAGAAAAGTAGAGTTATTTTGTCCTGCGTAAGTTCAACAGTTTTTAAATCCAGACTATTGTTTTATTTGTATATTTATGTTTTTTTTACTGCAAAATTTAAACGTACAACAATTAATGAACTTAAGCTATTATTTAAATAATAATTTTTATTTTAAGAGTATACGGTAACATAAGCAGTATTAAATGAATTTGAAAAATAATAAAATAATTGAAAGTAGAACGCCTAGTAATTGAATGAATAATGAATCACTAAAAGAGGAAGGGAAATGAAGACAAGCTGATGTACAATGTCACGAATATCATTTATGAGTAGCCTTGATTTATACAACACCATGGGATATTCTTGGGGAGATAATAAAAAAAAACTTTTCTTCAGTCGGTAAGGAAGGTGTTTGAAAGGCCCTACATTCAGCCAAAACGTCACCAGCAATATACCGTCCATGTATCCTACACTGCTTTTTACGTTACTCAAATGATTAGGCCCTTTCTACAATGCACGGAAGAGCAAGTAGACGAATACTTAACACGTGTAAGAAACTAGCGAAAGAATCTGGTTGAATTTCAGCCATTCCACATTACGCAACGTAACGATCTGTAAGCTATGTAGTCGGGGGGCCGCGGTCGTGTAGTATTCAGACTACTCGCCTTTCACCTAGGCGAACCTGGTTCGATTCCCGGCAGGGTCGCTCCTTGATTTTTGCATGTGAGAATAGTGCTGTTTCGGCGGGTTTTCTCGGGGATTTCCCATTTCCACTGTCCTTGCGTTCCTGGGCTGCTCCATACTCACCTCGCTTCACCCTCGTAGGCTCTCAAGACGTCGATGTTAAGAGCCAGCCAAATCTCCCCCCTCCACACCACTCCACTGCAAGTTACGAAACGAAAAAAAAACTTATATTAAAACTACTGACACAAGCTTCGTAATATACACACTTCTCTTTTACTAGTTATACTATGGTCAGTACCCCATAAATAAGTATTAATGCCAAGTCACGCACGTGTGAATATAAAAAAATATATAACAGCTACTTCAAGTCCGTTGTCTCGTTTCCTTGTAAGCCACAACGTTCCCGAAAATCACCGAACGGAATACTCTATTCCTATTGGCTACGCGTATTCACGTACACGGATGAGTTGGAAATTGCCCAGCATTCTTACGTTCTCACGCACGTATCCTTGTACGCATGCGTCCCTCAGGAGGTTGTGCACCAAGTATTTTACGTTTTCCGCTTCCGTGAGATGTGCCCGTGTCATTGTAGGAACGGGTCTTACAAAAAATGTCAAACACCGATCTCTACTTCCAAACCATTTGCTGTATAGCATATAAGGGGAAATGGCGCCAGGTGGATTGAGTTATACTGGAGTAGCGGTCAACAAAATAAAATATAAATGTGACGATATGTGCGTAAAATGTAACAACGTTGTTGGGAAAGGAGTGCTTTGCGAAACGTGCGATCACTGGTATCATTTTCGTTGCAGAATTTCCGATGAAGAGACATTGAAGAACAAACAAGAATGCGTAGCGTGGTGTTGTGGTTCATGCTTGGAAAATGGCGGATCAAGTGCGAAACTCGAACAAGAAAAATCAAATCAAGAAAAGTTATGCACCACGTTCTCGTAAAGTAAGTCTAATACTACTAATACTAATACAATTGATGTTCAAGAAAGTTGTGTTGTAGCGTAAGAAAAACCTGGACGCTCAAGAGTTGAAGGCCGTAATTTAATTTTAAAAAATGAATTGAGGAAATCGAATCACTGAAAGACGTAATTAAGATCCTTACAGAAGATACCTACAGAGGAAGTACAGTCACAGCAAGCACTCTATCACAACAAAATGAGTATGCATGCGCATCTGTAACTAGAAGGGGATCGGCACGGCAAGGAAAGGTTGAGAAGACAGATCCTATTGCTACTACGTGCAATAAGTTCTCTTGTCTACAGCATGAAGTAGGTAGAGTGCGACAACGAGGAAGGCATACCGTCATGGAGTACAAGCGACAGCATCGGCCGGAAGTCGTCGGACCCCGGCAAACGAAGCAACGACGTCGAACGAGTTGCAAGTGGTCCTATGAGAGCATCTCGAGAAGGAATTTCTGTGCACGCAGACAGCCGTGGACGAGAGCCAGCCGCGATATCGAGAGAGGAGGCTTCACACACGGACTTCGATATTTCTGGTATGATTCACGCAGGTTCTTCGGGTTAGAGAGGTTACTAAGTTGAATTCTGAAACAGGAAAAAAAAATTGTTCAGAGAAACAATGTGCGAGTTTAAACTCAAAAGATCGTGTTGTGCTGATAATCGGCTCAAATTACACAGCAAAAAAAACGAAACCGAAAAAAGGTTTGATGCATCTCGCTTAACTCACGCAAATGTAGCAGTGGTTAACGTTCCCAGGCGATACAACTTGGAAAACTCTTCTTTGTGTGAACTCTGAAATAGGTAGTGCAAACAAAATTGTCCACTAAAGCATTTTCGTAATGTGAAGATAGTAGACTTGTTTGAAATGACAAGGCATTGCTTTGCCGCTCATGGACTCCACCTTACTAATTTAGGTCAGCTGTAACTACGTGAAATACTGCTTCTCACAATTGAAGAAAAGATCTCAATGTCACCTCCGCCACAAATGAAAGATCAAAATTAGGAAAACTATTAGTGAAGGCTGCATATTCCAGGGTATTTTCTGATTGTGTTCGTATACAGCCTTCACACAATCTTGTTGATCCTGAACTATTAAATTATGTAAACAATGGCATAAGGTCAATAAACAAAAGTGTCTCTGATCTCATAGTTTCGGGAAATAGTATTGTAAATACAAATTATACTGTTCCTTTGGCCAATGTAAATAAAACTATTGTAAACAAACACACTGCAGTTAAACCACGTTACAGTTAAAATGCTATTAAGTGCTTTTTTAATATATATATCATCAAAATATATAATCAGTAATCAATATACAGCTTAATATTGAGGTTTTTCTTAGTGATATGTTAGTATGTACAAATATCCTTCGTTTTAGCGAACATTGGTGTTGTGAAGAGTCGATATAAAATGTTAATTACTCAAGTTATAATTTGGCATGTTTTTACTGTCGAAGTAACTAAAGAAGTGGAGGTGTATGTATATTTGTGCAAGAGCACCTCATGTTTGTAGGTAAAGATGACTTAATGTTGTTAAATAGTGAAAGAAATTTTGAAATCTCAGCAATTCAGGTAAATCAAGCAGTAAGTTCTAATAGTATTGTAATAATGTGTATTTAAAGATATCCAACTAAAAATAAATCTTCAAAATTATTATTATTCAACCTGTTCAAAGAGAAGACACACATAATTCATAATTTTTCGTGGGGACACAAATATTGACTTAAACAGCAGCGGGTATTGTAAGGAATCATATGTACATTTACTCACTAGTGTTTGCCTGAAAGCTGTCAGTCTCTCCCACCAGAGAATCTAAAAGTACGAAAGCTGCAATTGACTATGTGTTTGTAAATGATGATGTTATAAATTCAAAAGCTTAAATGATAAAAAAATGCCCTCTCAGGCCACCATGGACAATTTTTACAAACTGCGAACTTTCAAGTTAGACAGAATTAAATTCATGTTTTAAAACGAAATTTTTCAGGCAAAAATCTTGAGTTTTTAGGTATAGTTTTCAAGAACAAACATGGGATAGCATTAAAATTGGCAGCACTATCAATAAGAACCTTAGATGTTTTATGAATATGTCTACGTTGTCCTTTGAAGAATGCTTCCCTAAGAAAGTGCTTAATGTTAAAAGAAACGTTTCGTGTTCTCATAAATGTATAACAAATGGAATAAAAATATCGGGTCGTAGACTAAAGCCACTGTGTAATATAAGTTTAACAAATAAGTCGCCCTATTTTATGCAATGTGGCAATACATATAAAAAAATTTATAAAAAGTTTTCAAACTTGCAAAACAAAAATATGACAGCTTAATTCTTACATCAAGTAACAGATGTAAAACAATGTGGCAAGTAATCAAAACAGAAGCCAAAAAAATGTAAACAAGAATGTAATAAATGTACGCGATTTAAATGGTATAACTATAACCGATCCTAAGCTCGCATCTTATTATATAAACATATATTTTTCAACCATAGCTCACACTCTATCAAACACTCAAGACAGACCACTAAACATAAGCCTACTGCATATCCCAAGTAAAATAGTACCATCAATGATGCTGTTACCTGTTACACACCATGAAGTCAAGAAATTAATACAGGCACTGAAAAATTCAAACTCAATAGGTATAGATGAATTTTCCAGTATAAAACTTATAAAGAATGTTCAGTCTTTGCTAAATCCTCTAGTATTTTTAATAAATAGATCTTTTGAAACTGGAGTCTTTCCGTATGACTTTAATCTGCTATAGTTGTACCTTTGTTAAAAAGGGAGAATATACAGAAGCAATGTAGAAAACTGCAGACGAATTTCTTTTTTAAACAATATGCCAAAAATCTTTGAATTTGTAATGAAAAATTGACTGATCAAGCATCTTACCAAATTCAACCTAATAAATCCATCTCAATACGGGTTTCTGAAGGGAAAGAGCACAGAATCTGCTATTGCTGAATTTATATCACTTACACATCACACACATTAGATAAAAACAGACAGACTGTGAAGTTATTTCTTGACTTGTCAAAAGGGTTTGATACCGTTGGCCATGATGTAATCTTAAATAAACTCTAAGCAGTTTGGATAAGAGGTGTAGTAAGAAATAGGTTTGAGTCTTACCTCAGCCGCAGAACACTGGTATTAGAAACCGAATTGATAAATAGTCACAGTTATAGAACCACTCTGATACTAAAATAATTAACATTGGTGTACCTCAAGGCAGTGTCCTTGGACCAGTCTTATCTATTATTTACATAAATGATCTTGCTCCCAATATAACATACTGTAATATAGTTACATATGCTGATGACACAAATACAGTAATAAGCAGCGCAAACAGTAAGTTTCTTGAAACGAAAATAAATCATACTTATAATAAAATTAAATATTTGGTTTCGCTTCTCACAAATTACATTTAAATGCAGAAAAAAACAAAATTAATACTGTTCTCGTTAAATAATAATCCTTAGCCCTTAAACATTCACATTGATGGAAAAACGATAGAAAGTTTTCTAAACACGAAATTTCTTGGTGTCATAGTTCAGCTGGAGATATAATATTGAGGACTTAAGAAAAAACTAAGTTTTGCATGCTATATGTTTTGTAATATGTCTAAAAGGTGTAGCATTATTAGCCTTAAGTCTGCGTATTTTGCTTATGTACACTCATTAATAAATTATAGAATAATTTTCTGAGGCATCTACAAAAAACTTACATAAAATACTTGGTATGCAGAAAAAAAAACTAAAATAAAATACTTGTTATTCAGAAAAGAGCAATACGTTTAATGTTCCAAAAACACCCACACACACTGTAAACCACTGTTTAAAGATTTAGGCAGCCTCCCTACTCCTTGTGTGTATATATATATATAATTCAATTATATTCATACATAAAAATATAGACACCAAGTGTCAGCTAAACACACAGGTGCATTCTCACGAAACAAGAAGCAAAGTTAATGCCCATGTTAACTTTATCAACAAAAGCAACACAGTGAAGCTGGTTCATATTAATGGCAAAAGATTTTACAATAATCAGCTACAGTTTCTTAAAAATAATAAAGGAACCCACAAATTATTGCTGCAAACTGATTATCGTTATTACGATGTTGAAGAATTTTTGTCGATGAATTGTCACTCTGGTCCTGTTGTATGTCAATAAATGCATGAACACTTATAAATTTACAGTTGCAATTAGTAGTGTCTTTAGTTTAATTAGTTACAATTACAGTTGCCATTGATATTGAGTTTATTATAATAAGTATTGTGTAATGCATTTTTGTGTTATCGATTGTAATATATGTCATATATTTTATTTTGTATAGGCATATTCATATTGCAGATTTACTTGACTTGTTCCATGTCTCAAATGTGAGATATCAGGAATGCAAATAAATGAAATTAAATTAAATGAAACTGTTTGTAGTAGAACGTAAATAATTATTCATAAAAATAAGTTACATAGTGGCCCATTTAGTGACTTAATTTTCATGTGCGTTAGAAGTTATAACACTAGCGAAAGGATTAACTGTGCCCAAATTCAAGAAAGTAACGTCACAAGGTAACACAGCGATGTAATGAAAATTTCTGTTAAATGAAAGGATCAAGGCAGTGGTGATGGAACGGTTTTTAATTACTAGTGTACACGTTGAGACCCTAGATAAAATGACTACAGACGGTATTTTCAAAAGCAGCTGGAAATTGACGACAAAATGGTAAGTGTAATAGGTAGTATTTTACTAAGCATGTGCCAACCCTTATTTAATATAGTCTAGATATTCCTGGCAAAAACGTAACAGTAAATTTTTACGCCTAAATATATATACAATCGCCACTGCCGGTGCAAGTCATGCTAAATCTGATGTCAGTGTGAGAATATTAAGTGCTTCGTTTGACGGAATGGAAATAAAAATGCATTAATAACAATTCTGAAATTATCTAGAACAGAAATATTTTCTTCTGTGAATTTCGTTTAAATTCTCTGCGAATGAATATTTGTTATTTTCAAGTTAAGGTTACAATATCATTCAAATTCATTATAGCACAACCTATCGATCGGTTAGAAAGAAGCGAATGCAAGTGCTGCGAAAAGGAAATTTGACTGAAATTGAGATTGTCATTGCTGCCAATTTATTAAGCCTATACACAAAAGAGAGCCTGCCTAGGTCGCAGTTGTAAAGCGGTGCACCAGTGAGCACTTCTACAGTACTAAAACAATGCGCAAGAGCACACCATTATAGCTGCATGGTGCTATTGGCAACATCAGTGATATCAGTGGCCAATAGCAGTAACGACACGTACCTCGAGAAAGAGAAAGGGGGCAATCTCTGGGCGCTTGGCTAGATGAAGTTCTGAGCGCCATCTCTGGCCGCTTGTCTGTAAAACTTGAACACGTGCGTTCTCCGGTCTCGGTATTTCAGCATGAACATATATTATTACAATTTGAAATGTACTACAGTACTATTCGACCACGCATTACGCTTTGGTTGTTATTTTACTCCCTTCTTCAGTTACATTTTAGCCTACTTTCCAAATGAAAGATAGACTTATATAATCACCCGAATGTCTTTCAGGAATGTACCTATATCTCCCTTATAATACCAACTACCAAATTTCACCTAACTACGACCACATAAAGTATTTAGTAATGAGATCGGACGTTCTATAACACCGCCTAATTATTTTCCAAAAGAGGGTAATTTTTAAATGTAGGACACTATGTTATATAACCGGGAACTATATAAACAGATTTCAGCCACATTTGCTAGGTTCATAGTGGATGATATAAAAATTGAAACCGAAAAGCGATAATTTTATTGGTCCGCCAATTTGGAAAAAAAAGTGTACGTTCATTAAACTAAGGCTTTTCCATTATATTTCGGACACCACTGAACCTATTTAAACCAAATTTGGCACGTAGACAGTGCATGATGTAATCTTTAAATTTTGAAAACGATAATGCAAATAGTAGGCCATTTTTGGAAGATAGTGCGAATTGAAAAAATTAAACTTTTCCATTACAACTCGGGGACCATTTAACCGATTTAAACCACAATTGGTACGTTGACAGTGCATGATCTAATAACTTTTTTTAGAAACCCTTAATGTTATTGGTGCACCATTTTGCAAAACAGCCTAAATTGAATAATGAAGCTTTCACATTATTTCGTGGAAACCATTTCACCAATTTTAACCAAATTTGGTATGTTGGCAGCGCATGATGTAAGCGTTGAATTTAGAAAGTTATATTGATATTAATCCACCAATTTGGAAGATAGTGCAACATGAAATATAAAGATTTTACTTTATATCTCGATAACTGCACAGCCGATTCCTGCCGTATTTGGCATTTAAGTAATTGTAGGCCATGTTCATATATTCAATCGAAATTGAAAAGTCACCTATTTTCAAAATGGCAGCATTAAATATATTTTAAGTTTATTTTCAATATATTCAATACCGCCTGACCAGTTTAACCAAAATTATTATGCTGAAAGTATCCTTACAAACATCAAATGTGTCAAAACATACCCTCTTTCGTCTGCTATTTTGTAAGATAACGCCACGTGAAAAATAAAGTTTTAATGTCATCTCGGGAAACAATCAGCCGATTCCTACTAGATTTGACACTCGAGTAATACTACAGCACATGTTTTAGTGGGTCAGACTATTATTTTAAAAAGGACGACCACATAAACCTTATATACTACCATGCTATATCTATGAAACCATGTAACCAATTTCAACTTAACTTTGTGTGCTTGCAGTTCTATGCAAGCATCAAAAAAGCTAATATATGAACTCATTTGCCAGCCATTTTGGAAAATAACACTGCATGAAAGATTAAGCTTTTGTGCCCACCAAATTCAGACTACAAGTTGTACTTTTGTAGTCCATCTACATTTACATTACCTGAGAAGGTAGTCACATATGTTCAAAGTAACAGCCATGTGTCCCAAACTGTTTCAACTGACTTTAACATGCATCTGTATCTATGGCAAACGTAGAATGTGCCAATACAGTAATAAAAATAGCATTACATGAGAAACTGCAGCTTTTATGTGATATGTCCGGAACCAAGTTGCCGATTCCCACCAAACTGTGCACGTAAATGGTACTATAATACGCCATGTTTGAAGTGTGCCTGGTTTTATTTACAGTATAACAGCTGTATAAATCATACAGTTAAGTTTGTCATATATATTAAAAATTTTAACTGCTTCCAATTACACATAGTATGCTTATAGTAGCCATTAGAGGCATCAAATACGCTTATAGATATCATCTTTGCCGACTTTTTGTAAGATAGTGCCAGGTGATAATATGCAAGATTTATACCATATTTTGGGAGCCAATATTAGAATTGCCACCAAATGTTGCACCCAAGTAGAACTACAGTCGACCATGTACACTTGCATAATTTAAGTGGGTCAGACTTTTTTCAAAATGGAGTAAAATAATTTATTTACATAATTTAATCATTTATTAAATAAATTGACATAATTCAACTAAAGTTTATATATTGACATTATGTATTGGACGCATAAGGTATGTCTATGCAGAGCCAGGTTTGAGGTATTCTTGGACGATAGCGCCAAATGAGAAAGTAAATATTTTATAGCACATCTCAACCATTCAAACCAATTCCACACAAGTCTGCACACAAGTAGTGTTGCTGTAAGCCATGTGATCTTACATGATTTTAGAAACTCACGTACTTGTTTTCAAAATGATACTGGTGTAGATATTTGAAGTTTATAACTCGGTCTACCAAAACTTTAGACTTGCCGAAGTTGACGATCCATATCCTACCTCTGTTATGTACAACTACTTATGGTACGAGGCGTTCTGTGTTCGAGTCCCAGTTAAGGCACGCATGTATTTGTAATTGTCTCTCACGTGTATTGCATTGGATTTAGGTTGCACCTCTAATGATATCGCTGTCAACGAGACGTCAAAAACCACCTACCATAACTGTGTAATAACTTCATCAGAATTAATTTGCATTCATGTAGAACGTAGGCTCAACAGTTATATAGATAACTACTCGTTATTACTTGGGTCAGACTAAGATGTTCAAAATGGTTGCTTCTAAATAATTTACATAAGCTTGCCGCATATATAAACAATATAACAAAATTCAACCAATTTTTTTTTGTTCGCAGTTTATATTAGAAGCATCGTATACTGAGCCTTTCTTGTATAATAGTGCCAAATAAGGAAAAAAAGTTTTTATTTCATATCTCAGGAACTAATCAATCGATTTCCACCAAATTCTTCAAACAAATAGCGCTGCAGTCGTAATCTGAGCTCGCGCACACGGCCAACCGCGCCACACCAGGTGTTGAATTGCACTTTACCCTAGCGCAATGACCGCTGGGGGGAGGCTTTTCACTCTAGCAGCTTGTTTTTTTTTTCCCCGCAAGCCAACTCAAATTCATAAGATAACAAACACAGATATCTGCAAGCACAATTCAACACCAGGGAAGCCCCATGTTAAAGAGAACCCGGGTAGGATAGTCTGCTCGTTCGGCCCGAATTTCTATTTTAAATATCACTCCAGGTGGATGCCGGTGTGGTTTCGTTGTTGAGTCCTTACTTGTTACCGCTTGCCCTATCAACTCGCTCCGTCTCAAAGTAGTATAAAATTTACTTTTACTATTATTTAAGCTTGCACATCACCTAGATAATGTAAACTCATAATCCTATTTAACGAAAATCTAATAGTCACGAAAAAAAAACTAGTTATGTGTGTTCATTATAAGAGGAAGGGGGTTGCGCCATTTTCTCTCAGTTCGAATGCGCAGCATCGGGCTTTCAGAATCACGAGCCAGCCACGTTTTAAGGGCGAAAAACATAACAAAATTGCACCTTGTAATGCAGACAAAGTGTACGCATAAACTTAAAAAAGTCAGTATATTGAGCACAAATATTTATTTGGTATCAGCAAATCCTTGTATTTTTCAGGCATCCGCATACTGAGACAGCATTTTGCATTTTACAGTTATTTAAAGCTACCATTTCGCACACGTTGCGTTGCCAGTCTGATAACTCTAGGAATATATACCGAATCGTGCCATTATTATTATCTTCGTAATCCTACGAACAACTTCTTTCATCCGCTGATGCATATACTTAGAAATATTTCTACGTCCATGTACACAGTGGTCTATTAAAGTTAAACTGTTTGGGAGGAAAAAACCTAACAGAATATTCGACACGCTCACATCTGCAAATACGAGCGTAAACCTCATTTCAGGAATCATATATTTAACCCTTATTGCGACGGGGAAAACCTAAGAAATTTTTGAACCAATTCTATATATATATATATATATATACATATATATTCTATATATATATACATTAGATCATATTAAAATAAGAGAAAACAGGCCTCCCATTATATAAAGAGCATTGTGGAGGGGGGGGGGGTAAATTTCCCAGTAGCGAACGTAAGATAATACACTTCATGCCCNTTGTGGAGGGGGGGGGGGTAAATTTCCCAGTAGCGAACGTAAGATAATACACTTCATGCCCGAACAGTGCTACGTAATTATATTTTTTGAATCGAAGCAATATTACGAGGTAAAATAAACCTATTATTTTAAATTGTATTAATCTTGATCCTTCAGAGGAAACGTATATTTTCAAACACCAAAAGACTTACGATAAAAAAAGTTAAAACAAGTCCAGTCCCCTAATATAATTTTTTTTATTACGGACTACGCGTCATAATATCAGAACTAAACACCGATTCTAAAATAGTACCTAGTTCTTTATGAACCTGCAGAGATACATACGCAGGTTGGCAATGTTTTAGCCCAAGCATGCCAGTGTATCACATAGACATATGAACGAAAAATATTCAAAATGCCAGAAGCTAGATCTAAATCACCCAATATCGGTGTTCATTTTGCGACAAACTTTGTGCACCTCCATCATGCCCAGAAAGAGTTCTGATGATTTCTAGCATACTTGCGCTCTATGCCACGAAGATACAAAATCTCGTATAATGCAAGTGCATAAGCAATTTGATTACAAAAACAATATTAACAATACTCATGTTTAGGCACATGAAGTTTAGTACCCATGCAAACTTAAAAAAGTATCAGACTGCAGGAGAGATTACTCAGGTCAGGAGGCCTACTGCAATCTGCGAAATTATGAAGATTTGGACAGATCAGTTCAGGTTCGCAATAGAAAACGCCACCCCAGGCCTATAATGCAACGAGGACCTCTTCCACGATGCCACATGAGAGGGGAACTGCGGTGGCTAGAGCTCTCGTTCCCCATCACGAGTACGGGTACAGCATACTTTCTTTGGTACACACATTTTCGCACAAGAGGTCCACCTCAACATCAGCCCATTCTTTACTCGGCCTCCCCCCTCCCCCCTCCAACTGGCCCAATACGACGAGACAAGTTCGATTCCCGGCAGCGTCGCTCCCAGATTTTCGCCCTTTCATTCCTCAAAAACATTCGTTCCTCATTTCGTTTGATTGTCAAACAAAACTCAGCCGACTTAATTAGCCCGAGAAAGATATAATACTTCAGATTGAACCATATTCCCGGTTATGAACGTTCTCGTTCAATTTTTTTTTTAACAGACCCTTGCATTTGATTTTATACTCGACTGAAATAATAAGTTTTTCAGAAAAGCAGAAAGGTAAGGTTTAATAAATTGAAAGTGTACAAATAAGAACGAACACATGTATTATCCTACTTTTTCCATGTATTCAATCTTTGCATTTCTCTGATGTTTGCAAAGATGATGGACAGTACACAATGATTTCACTCGATGTAGCCCATGTCCTTAAGTTCACCGATTATTAAAAATTTATCCTTACTGTGTAAGGCAATCAAATGTCTGAGTCTATCAACAAGTTCACTGGGGTCTTCTGTAAATATGTAGTCGGTGTTCTTGTTGTCTTCTGCATTATTTGCGACACTTTGTTTCAGCAAAGCCGGTGAGGAGATGTGTGAGGACGTCGAAAAAATCGCCACTGTTTTCCCCGTCAACACTGCCTTCATTATCGTATACATGCCTCTTCCCTTTTTCGCAACTCCTCGAGCAGGAACAAAATTTCAAATACGCTGAAGAAACTTAGTACAAATCACTCAGATATGACTCACAATAACCTGCTTTATTAACGGGATATTCTCACATAACACAGAGAGCAGCGTCGCTTCGATTGTGAGTAGCAGGTGTATTGACGGGGAATAATGTCATGCAAAAACAGCCCTCCATGAACTCTGATATGTATCGACTCGGGAAATAATAGTTGAAATACTACTGCCATCAATACCAAGCACGATAGAAAACATAACTATGAATATTTACGAAAAAAAAATCTAATATGAATACCTTACTGTTGGGTGTTACACGAAGCACGATCAGATCATGAATAAATGATTGCAAATATGCATCAAATCGGATTTGGATCATCACGATTACGTTCAGGCACATCCTCATATTTGTTAATAATGCCTTGCGCCCTAGGGTGAAAACGAGCCGATGCTTACACAAGTAAAAGTTCTCAACATCGCACCTCAGTCCTTCACCTGAGTTAAAGCAATCCTTTATTCCATTAAAATGATGGCAGCAATAAATGCAAGCCCTATTACCAATGCATAAATATTTACAAACTGTTCTGCGAACACTGCGATAATCACCATCCCAGAGAACCACGAAAATTGGCGGTGGAATTCAGGCGCACTTTCTATAATGATTATTTGGCACCGACACAGGACCGGACACGCTCAGTACTTCACACCATCCTCTCGACAGCAGGTTGCACAACTACCAGAGCGCACGCCTCCCATCAAGGTGAGCTAGGTTCGATTCCCGGCAGGGGTCGCACCTGTATATTCGCACATGTGTGAAACGTGATTGATGCCATTGCCAAAAGTATCACCCGTGTTGGACTTGGCGATGTACGGCTGATTTTCTCGGGACACTTGACCTTCTTCGCCTACCTAAACGTCCTCACCTATTTCAGCTGCTAAGCTCTCTCTCAACTCAAAACACACGATGTATCCTGANACTATATTTTTGTGTTTTAAAGAAATCGCTTAGTACCAATTTTAATCAACGCAGATCACTGACGAAGTGTATCCGACGTTTGAAAACATTTTTATTTTCTTGATTCAGCTGTCGGAAACACAGTTCAAACCACCAGTTTTCAAGTGGAAGAAATCAAGGTTCTAGGAATTTGTCGGCCGAGAATAAGTCAGCTCATCACTCACAATGGAGGAGCGGTCTCCATAGGAACATTTTTACCCGTTTAATTCAAAGAGGAAATACGGATGTATTATATATATTTTAAAAAAACCGTGGGAGCACCCTGAAAAAACCTTCATACTCTGTTCGCACCAGCAGGGGCCCTGGGGAAGATATAAAACCGGCAGACACCGTCGCCAATGAATATTTAGAATTATATAGTAATATATATATATATAAACCTATTATATAATAATATAAATATATAGCCATATTATAAGCTAAAATAAAAAAAATATGCCTAAAGCATATTATACATTAATATAAATATATGATAGTGCATAGGCGATGGAATCTGCAGGTTTTTTTTTCCACGGGGCCCTTGCTGGTGCACACAGAGTATAAATGTTTTCTCAGGGTGCTTCCAAGTTTTTTTTAAATATATATAATACATCAGTATTTTCCAGACTCATCATATTAGTTCTACTATAAGTGAAAATAAAACATTATAAACTGCCCTAAACAAGAAAAATATTATATTGTGTTATATTTCCGCACAAATAAAAGGTGTGTGGAATTCGCCAGTGATACTCTCACTTTAACGTAACAACAAAGGGACGGATTCGACCACGGGTCAGTGCTGCTATCTCGTGATGCTCAAAGTGAACTAGTGCCGTCTGAAATCTTGTATCCATAGAAATAAGTTAATTTATTTTAGAAGTATTATTCGAAAATGTGTTAGGAGATAAATCTCACTTATAGTTAAAAATGCAATATAATACAAAATTTGTGACAGTGCATTCGTTAACAACGGAAATAGATATAATTCAACAAGCAGACCGATGATTTCAGAACACAGCCCGCTGTGTTGCCAAACGTATATCTTTGCGTAAATATTTCAATGAAGCTGTGTCTTACCAAATAGCACATAAAGACGCTCACGTGTAACCATCGTTATGCCACTCTTTATGGTAAAGACGATCACGTTGACTCTCTTCAAGTAAGTTTGAGTTAGATAATAAGGCCCCTGGTCCAGTTATGATGATAAGCAAGTAACTCAGACAACTGATGTGTTTTTCAGCACTGTGGTTTATTAGCACGCAATGTGAAAGCACAGTTAACGTGCACCATGCACCTCGCAGTCTTCTTCGAGCGCTGTTACGGAACAACTGCTCGTGCACTCTGTGCTCTGTACGAGGTGTGTTCAAAAAATAAGGTGACTTGTTATTTTGTGACTTTGTCTCGATAAATATTTATGTATTCATCAATATCTATTTTGTCCCCTTCAAAGTAATCCCCCTCAGATATAATACACTAGTGCCAGCGATTTTTGCCAATCCTCGAGGCACTCATGATACGCGCATTTTGGTATGGCGTTGAAGTCTCCCAGGTTTTTATCTCCTCAATCGTGGCAAACCTCCGTCCTTTCATGGGTCTCTTCAGTTTTGGGAACAGGAACAAGTCTCAGGGGGCCACGTCCGGTCAATACGGTGGCCGAGGCACGATCACGGTGTTGTTAATACCGATTCTTTGATCCATTGTTTGCAATAGCAAAAAAACGCCAAGCACACCGAAACACGTCTAACCTTTATATCTGTCACAAACAAAATAACAATGCAAAATGGCTGACAATGTCAACATACGTTGAAGACATGTGTACCAACATAACAATAAAAACAATCGATAATCGAATCTACGTAGCCCTCGAAATTTGCAGTCACCTTATTTTTTGAAAACACCTCGTATGTGCGGAACAGGTATGAATGAAGCCTTGAACCCAGGTCCCTCCACCACCGAGTGGATCTATGCAGTTCTAAGAGTAAACTTAACACCAGTACCTCTAATCAAGGAGTCTTTAATTTAAATATTTCCAGCGCTAAAAGAAACCGACCAGTAAATGTTATCTCAGCTAATCTAATTAGAATGACATGATACGAGCCCTTGTTCTAGTGACCAGGTGACTTTTGGGTTTCAATGTTCAACCTAATGATAAGTAGCTAAAGAATCTCCTTCTTAATGATCACTTTCCACCCAGCAGCAGTTTTATCAATTATGTGTAGACTTAATTATTGCTGAAAACTTCTACTAAGAAACCAACTCCGGCCACAGAACCCCATGAACATAACATACATAAATGCTTAACCCGAGTTCATGTAATATAAATGTAAGCTCTGGTCTGCATTAAATATTTTGAATATCGGACCGGGTGTAAAATTTATTTGATTTTTGACTGGATTTGGCACTTTTAATTTTGCATGAAGAATCGGCTGCTTCCAACATCACGAATCTTTGAAATTGCAAAACATTTTATGGAAAGTAAATAAGGTAAAAACGAGAGTTAACGTTTTACAGGATCTCTATAAGCATGAGCCAAAAAAATTTCATTTTGCAGGAATTATATGTGATAAATAAAATTAAGATTTACTAAAGAAGTGAAAATAAATCGCAATATTCCTTAATTTTTTCCCTGCAATGGACTGCGTGGAAACACAACAGCAATGTCTGAATTTGAAAATTATTTCTTAAAAAAAATGTAGACTTTATTAACCCAGTAAAAAAAATTAGCAATATAACATATTTTATAACACATTTAAGATATTTTAATAAAATTTGTTAAATGGATAAATTTGTTGGTATTTGGTAATCAAATTTGATTGTAAGATATATTTAATGGCGAAAATTTTTTTGTTTGACGAGGGCCTCAGGAAATTTGTTAAGTTTAACTAACTAAAATATAAAAGCAATACTAGACCTACTGTTGTGACAGCCGTCTTTCTCCGAGACGTAGGCAGCAAGAGGCTGTTGTGAGCAGCGGAAGTTGCCTACGGCCCAGGCGTGAGGGGTTGTAATGTAGATTCGTTTCAAACAACACTGATATAGACATATATTTCCTGATAAAAGTTTTCTTAACGCACCTACACTAGCAGAAGATTTTGCAGTGGTCTGTAAACAGCCTGCGTAACCAGAAGTTCCCTTTCGTTAACATGCGTCCAAAACAACTAGTTTTAAAAAGTTAACTTTTTTTCAAATGAATTATTTGAGCTTTCTGTATACATAGTTCAGTGTGTACGACGGAAGAAAAAACTGTTATGCCCTCAGTTTTTTTTAACTTAAACAACAGATAATTTTACCCGGAAACATATTTATTTATGTTAAGAATTAAATTGAGTTTTTCA
This sequence comes from Clitarchus hookeri, assembly GCA_002778355.1. Lineage (NCBI taxonomy): Eukaryota > Metazoa > Arthropoda > Insecta > Phasmatodea > Phasmatidae > Clitarchus > Clitarchus hookeri. The sequence goes on from NQII01000010.1 coordinate 493,837, forward strand.
GTGGAAATTTACAATATAAAGTAATGTTCGTACTCATTTCTGAAATTTAACATTTTTTTTTAGTTTGAATGGTTATCTTCCGTTACACTTTGTTCGAACTTAATCTGACACTTGGATATATAGTTATAATTTACCTGAATATTCTAGTTGCCGCAGGAAGCATCATTCTTTGGTTACAGAATACAAGAATGCTTCGTGTTGCCTCAGTTTTTTCCGCCATTAACTCCCGAAATTACGGCAAGTACAGAAACCGTCATATGTTTAAGGTAGGAAATCAGTTTTCATCAATAACTGCATTTCCTTGTTTTAACCACAATTTTCCACAGTGTAATGGCTTCTCAAATTTATTATTGATTAAAGCATATAATGAGCAACCATTTACAAAACAAAAATGCTGGGTTCGTTAAGTTAAAATGGTGTTTGGTACAGCCACAGGAATGATCAAATTGTGACCGTGTTGGCGAAACTGTTTTTCATTGTGAAGATGATTTCATCCGCGCTAATAACTTTGGATATACGACATCGATCTCATGAAATGTTTTTATTGAGCGGAGTGGAGAGATTTGGGCTGCTCTTAGCATCGAGATCTTGAGAGAATATGAGTGTGAGGCGACGTGAGCATGAAGCAGCGTCGGAATGGAAGGACAGGGGAAACGGGAGATCACTGAGAAAACCCGCCGACCAGCGGTATCGTCCTGCACGATTCCCACGTGCGAGAATATTTCGCAAAATGTTATTAGTTTTTTTTTTCATGCAAGTTCGAGTTTCTAGTAAAACTAAATGCAAACAACAGGCACAACATTGTTAAAACACGTGAATTCGACAGTTGTTTAGGCAATTCTTGATCCAGTATTAGCGTAATGCGCAGAAACGAAAATCAATTGGAGTGTTTTATTTCCTCGCCTCTGTGCCACCCCGACATTCAGATATGAGGTTCTGTGACCCAGTTAAGACGCGTTATTCGAGAACAGTTCTGCGGCAACGAAATTATTCAGTTACAAAGTTGTTTTTGTTCCTACGTACAATAATGTCAAGTATTTCAGGAGATCCAACCTCAGTGTATCGGTTCCCTAGTTAAAGTGTAATGGAGGCTTCTGAGTAAAAAATACGGATTGAATTTCATCTGATAACTTCTTATAAATTTTGGTCACTTTTTGAATTTTTAAACGCGTTACATTCCGTGGGAGTAATTTATAAGACAGCATATTGAGCCGCATATTCTCCGCCAGGCAATGAAGTAAGTCTACTGTGAAGTAAAATTCATTCTTGGTGTTACTTCCACCTCATGGTCTGTGAGCTATTGTAAAAGAGTTCTCGTTATGCCGAATGAGTAGTCGGACTAACATATAGATTTCACAGCATATTTTATACAATATCACCAGAGTTTTGAGCATGTAAGTAATTTATTTGCACTCGTGAGGAAAGAAAAAACCATTCACCGTCGACCTCATTTCTGGGCTATGGGTAAATCACCACGCAACTGTTATAAAATTATTTATAACGGCAGATATATTTATTTCCTTACAAACAATGGGTGACGCGAGAAATAAAAACAGTGGTGCAGCGGCATAAGAATCAAGACGAGAAGAAAACCGGATGACCTAGAGAAAACTCGTCTGAAAAGTTCACTCCTGCTAGACACTGCGGTAGTGTGTAATCGCTTGGCGAACTGTGGGTCATTAAAAAAACCTGATATTTTTGTTAGTTTTAACTGTCATGAGTAATATGTAATTTATTACATATATTTTTAACTTAATTAAATTTAATTGTAATGTATATTTTATATAATACATACAAAAATGATATTTTCAGATACATAAGTCTCAGGATAAGTGTAGTTTCGGGGAGACCGCTTTATGCTCTCAAGCATTATTTCCCAAAGTGCGGGTCGCGACCCACTGGTGGGTCGCGGGCTAGAATATGGTGGGCCCCGAAAAATATAATTTCATGCATAAACATATGCACGAGTTATAAATGTTATAATTGAGAACCTGCACACATCAATGCAACTGTCAATCAGACGTAAAATACTACGCAGAGTACGCAGTGAATGCTACCCCCNNGCTCGTGCCGAGAGACTCAGTGAGCCAGTTTCTCGCATAAGGCGTTCAAGTGGGTCCTGAACTTCGATATTTTTTGTTTAATGGGTCGCGGTTCATAGAACTTTGGAAAACACTGCTGCCCGTAAAAAACCCCCGCGCCTTCAATCCCTTACCACTCTCTTTTTAAAAATACAACCCAGCCATTACAACTGTTTTTCAAGATTTGGGCTTTTTTTTTTTTTTTTTTTTTTTTTTTTTTTAATCGATGACAAAAAAATTCATTGGTCAGTTTCCATAAATGGGTTTGAAATTTCGACAATTTTCCGCCACTACCTCTTTCACTCGAGTCACTCTCTTCTTTCGTTAACTGACTACTGCCTTAATGGTTTGGACGTCATTCAAGCTTGTGTTTCCGTGCGCATGCCAAGCAGTCTGGGGTATATATATAGGCTATTCACGGTGAAGTGAGCACTTTTGAAAGCCCTCTCATTTGGAACAATAGTCAATTAGTATATTTCATTTTAGCCTTATACGTTAACTTCCGAGTGTGGCGGAATATACACATAGTGTTTATTGGCAATATTTGTTTTTAAAAAATGGTGGTTAAAGGATAAAAGAAACGGCTGAAAGGAAAAAGTAACTGGGGCCTTGAAAGTGCTCACCTAACCGTAAACAGCCAGCACAAGTGCTTATTTAAAGGCTGTTCACAGTGAGCTGAGTAGTTTTGAAAGCCCTGCTCGAGATCCTCTTGTATCCACGTTATGTATTCTTCCACCAAATGAAAAATTAATCCTTCCACGGGCCTCATCAATTTATTCATGCGTCGGTTAAGGAACATCTTTCAACTGCACCGTTTGTAATTTCGCACTGTAGAGTCCACAATAAATATGGCAATGTAACGTTTCTGTTTTAACCCCTTGCCCCTTTATGTCTTGAGCAGGTGCTTACATAGCCTAAGTGTTAATCCAGCCCTTATCATGTTAATGAGACAGCAACGCCCTTCACGGAGCTACGATAGTGTCGCTTCTAGAAAGCCTGCCTCCCACCAAGGCGATCACTCCCGGATTTTCACATGTGGAAATCGTGCCGGAAGATGCTACTGGTCGGCGGGTTTTCTCAGGGATCTCCCGTTTCCCCCACCCTTTCATTCCCCTACCCTTCCATTCTCACCTCAATCACCCTCATTGGCTACCAGGACCTCGCTGTTAAGAGCCGTCCAAATCTCTTCACTCACTCACTTTACTCCACAACACCGCTCCTTACTCACCCATTTCAGGATGTTGCGTAAAGGTTTTTAAAGTTGTGGTGTATGTCATATAAGAAGGGAAAACGCTGACCAATGTATGTTCGATTCAACTTCCACTTATAGTAATTGACTTCCAAAGCTATGGGACTTTCATGCTGTGTATGGAGTTCACATACACTGAATGCAACGATGCTGAAATACGCTTCACCAGTAGGCCAGCTGGTACGAATAGGCAGGTAATTCGAAAATGACGTCAATCTGCATATGATTGCAGCAGCAAGGTGATATCGACACAAATTTCTTAGAAAATGTGGTCTGGAAATATGAAGCGACTTTCACTAGGGATGACGTCGTCAATTTTCACAATACCCACGGATTTGCAGATGAAAGCCATCAAGCTATAATGAAGTCCCGGGAACAAAAATCAGTTAAGTATATATTTTTAGACTGGAATTTTGCATAACGTGTTCGAATGCTCGCTTACATTACCTGGACAGTTAAGTAGGCAGACCTACAGGAATTGCCTTGAAAATGACATACCCGGAAAAAAAAATGTTTTATTTTGAGTAAAAAAAAATTCTGTTGCTGCAACCAAATTAATTGTTTGTACAGGAACAATTAAATATTTTGTTGTTGATACCAAATTATTTTTCAGTTAATATGTGTTTCCCCCAAACTGTAATATTTGTTTGGTGCAACTGAAAATTCGCATTGCTCTACTTACATTAACCCCCTTAATAATGCCATTAATCTTAGTTTCAGGCGTTTCAAAAGAAGAAATTTTGGTGTTCAAAGTACTTACGAATTTCTTACAGAAGCTGACAATTTATAAACTATGGAAATTGTTTCAGTACATTTATGGCACAAGAATAAACCAATTATAAATAGTTGGCTTCTCAGCAGCAACCAATAGCATCGCCCAGATGATGCTATTTGCATTGGTGATGGCTTCTGGTCTTGAGCAGCTCCAGCCATGATATGAAATATGCTGCAACATGCCAGGCGTGAAGAATTATACTCAGGATATTATGTTAAGTGTATCAAAGTTTTCTATCATTATAAAACAGTGAAAATACGACGGAGTTTTGGACCCGGGCCATTTGCGCCCTAATGCAACACTCTAGTAATGTCACTTATATGATAACGGAGGAAAAGTTTACGTTTTTAAACAGAAATAATATAAATACACGACAACGTATGTAAATAAATATTTCTAATTTACAGCTTTATTTCTTAGTTTCCTGTTGGACTTGTTTAATTGGGATTTTTATACCATTGCCACGCATCAATAAATGCACTACTAAACACAGTCAATACAGTAGTTGTCACGAAAAATCCAAACAAACACTCGAGCTGTATTTTCGAAAATACGTGACCGAGCAAATACACACGATTGATTAATCTTATACTTAATTGGCAATCTATGTTTTATGGCGCAATACACGGGTATTTTTATTCTAGTGTGTATTTTGTTAGATGAAAAAGGAAACGTTGTTGCTCTCCAAGTCTCGCTTTCTCAACAGAATATTTCGTTGGGGCTACAATGTTCGTGCGATGTGGTACATCAACCCGCTTCAAACACGTAGCTCACATATACCTGGAAACTACTTATCCATGACGGCGATCCGTTGCTTGGTGCCACTTACATGGCCCGCTAGATCGCCTGAACTACACTGAAAAGCCAAAAAAAACTGGTATAGGCCTGTGTATGCAAATAACAGAGGTATGGAATCAATCAGAGTAACGCGATGCGGTCGGCAGCTAGATCGATTACTGCTGCTACAATGGCAGGTCATCAAGATTTAAGCGAGTTTGAACGTGATGTTATAGTCGGCGCACGAGAGATTGGACTTAGCATCTCCGAGGTAGCGATAACATTTGGATGTTCGCGTACGACCTTTTCACGAGTGTACCGTGAATATCGGTAATCCGGTAAAACATCATATCTTCGACATCACTGCGGCCGGGAAAAGATCGTGAAAGAACGGGACAAACGACGACTGACGAGAATCATTAAAATTGACAGACGTGCAACCCTTTCTCAAATTGGCGCAGATTGGATTTGTGGACTACCCTGCAGGATTCATTGTGTGAATTGCCTCGTGCATACCTTCAGACATTAGTCGAGTCCATTCCACGTCATCTTGCGGCACTTCTGCGTGCTCGGGGGGGAGGAAGGGGCTACACAATATTAGGCACGTGGACCAGTTTTTTTGGCTCTTCAGTGTACATACATAAAAGCACTCGTTTACAACACTCCTGTCCCCAGTGTTCATATACTTTCGCAGTGCACTGAGGATTCATTCGAAGACATTCGCACCAACCACGACACATTGGTATAGTTGAGATCATTCATTGAAAGATATCTTCAAGGATTTATTGCTGCCAGTGGTGCACTATCTGACATTTCCTGTAATACAACACAAGCTCTGCACATTGCACCGTACCTAACACCCTGGNTGCCAGTGGTGCACTATCTGACATTTCCTGTAATACAACACAAGCTCTGCACATTGCACCGTACCTAACACCCTGGCACGTTAAGGCTGTTCACGGTAAAGTGAGCACTTTTGAGGCCCTAGCTACTTTTCCCTTTCAGCCATATTTTATCCTTTAACCAAACTTTCCAAATAAATATTGGCATTAAAGTAATAATCACAGTGTATATATTTCAACGGACTCAAAAGTTAACGTATTACCCGACAATAAAATATATTTATTGGCTATTATTCACAATGAGAGGGATTTTAAAAGTGGTCACATGATCATGAACAGCCAATACAACTAGTCAGCCGTACGAAGGCTTCCTTGCTTTAGATGGTAATTACTAAATAAATGACCTGATTCGATGTGTTTCTTAATATGTTTTCTTCATGAATTACGTAAAAAACCAATTATAATGCGTGTTCTTATATACAATCTGTACACTTAAAAAAAACATTGCCAATTGTTTACTATTTCATTTTAAAAGCTGTGGAAAATCATAGGTGTGCAAATGAAAAGTGAGAAAGCTCTATGGCAGTTCATAAACCAATCAAATCAACGCACAGAAAATGAAATAAATAAAAGGATTCTTGCCTTTAGAATTTACATGGTTTCATTAAATTGATCTTATAAAATAACTATGAAACCACAAAAAATTTGTTACACATATGGTCAAGGTTTTCTTATTTTTTAAAAAGGATTCCAAAAAATTAGCTTCCCCTAAACAAGTTTAAAACGTTTATTTCAAAATGAATAATATATAAATTTTTAACATTTTATATTTGTTCACTATATATCTAATGAAAAAATTGGTATTAACAAAAGTCATCGGAAAGTAAATAACTGAACAATTGTTAAAAAAAATTGAATAGTTATTAAAAAAACTATGTGAATTTGAAAGTGAAAAACAATATAAAACAAAAATATTTCAAATTTTCGAAGTAAAATTGGGGAAAAAACATACTATATTTTGAATGGAAATTTAAAAAAATTATATTTTACGGATGCATAGAAATCATTGAGTAATCTGATTAAAGATTATGAATCGAATACCTGTAAATTTTAAATATAAAGATCTTAAAAAAAAAACCAATTCAAACATGTTAATTTATTTTTAAAAAGTTAGTTTTCTTTGTTCACATTAATTTTCAAAAAACTAAAATTTAATTTTAATAAAGGAATCTGCAAAAATAGAAAATCATGTCAAATGAAAACTGAACACAAATAATTTATGAAATTATAACAAACCTTAACACACTATTGTATTTGAATATAAAACTTTTTCTACGTAACTTAAAAAACCAACGGTATTCAATTAAAAATTATATAAAAAACGAAAACATCAATAATATTGATAATGTGGAATACATATTTTTCCAAACAGCCCTTTTTTAACTTATGCAAAATGCATGATTGTGAAAAGCCAACATCGAATAAAAATATGTGTAAAGAATAAAATTCAAAACACAAGACATAATAAGTATTGAAATATGTTTTTTTTAATGTAGTTTAAAAACCATGTAAAAACTGTATATTATGAATTATTTGCTAACAACTATTCAAAAGGGCATAAAAAATTTTAAAAATCTGCAATTATTTTACAAATAAAATAGTACTAAAATAATTATATAACATAATAATACTGTTTTGTAAGATATCAAAATTATATATGTATATATATATATATAAAACTTCATAGTAAATATAAATATTTGTTTCATATGAAAATATTTTTAAAATTCAAATGTACCGTCCATCAGCAGCAAAGAGCTCATACTGCCCTATTAAGCAGGGTCCTTAAGAGCACAGCACAAGTCAGTGAGGTTATGTTGGGCGCTGCTGGTCGTCAGAGAAGAGATGCGCGTACAGAGACGCAGGAAGACCAAACTTCGCGAGTGCCTTGGTGCCGGCTTGGACCGCCTTTTTGGAAAGCTCCCGGGGCAAGACGAGTTGCACTGCCGCCTGCACATCGCGGCTGGTCGCCTTCCGCGTGCGGCTGTGGTGGCTCATGCGGTTCATCTCCTCCATAATTCTCTCCAGCATGTCGTTCATGTAGCTGCTCATCACTTCCGAAGCGTCAGCGGACAGCTCCATTCCCGGATGCACGCGCTTCAAAACCTTTCCAATTGCGTTCTTAAACGTGGGATTCTTGCGTGACCTACCGCGCTTCCCCTTCTTCGTCTTCCTGCTGCCTTTCCTCTTGGGCGTTTTACCCTTCTTGCTCGCCTTCTTCCGAGGAGCCATTCTCACGAACTGCCTGCCAACAAAAGAAGTGCTATCTCAGACTAACTTTAGAGGAATTTCATCAGTCGACACCACACTTGAAACTCCTGATTAAAACTTACACAACCTCTATAATTCAACTCTCTTTAACATTTAAGAAGGTTGCCAAAGTAATAATACGTCGCCTGAATTTAACTGAGCCGTACGGAGTTTGTCGTATCATTACGACCCCCGCGTTCTCTTTGAAGATACGAGCGACGAAATGTCACGTAATCATCAGCGCTGTCCGTAAGCTTCCGTGCAACATAATATTACGCCGGCAACACTCAGAATTAAGGTTACTTTACGAACAGATTGATTGTATATTAGGCAAGAGTATTTTATTCGGACACTTTCAAGTTGCCATACTATTGGCAGAGAGCCGGCCAGTAATGAACATGGTACAGTATAGTTGGCGTACCCGGCGTTGTCTGAACCAATAGAACAATAATATAAATGGGAATACAGGCACCAACAGATCTGATGGACATGCAGTCGTGAATATAAGTCACTCACTTGTCGTTTGCCTTAATTGCTAAGTAATTATGTGCCGCACCATAAGTGATACGTTCAAACATGTGGGTTTTCTTCGGCTATAATAAAACGCTTTATTACGGGATATGATGTTCCCCTTACTTGACTGAATTGGTCTGAATTTGTTTACTGCGATACTGAGACTCTGTAATCTGCATGAAATTCCTAAGCTAGGTAAAAATTAAAATAATCAGTTCACTGAAATGGACGTGATGTGAAGTGTTGGGACACTATTATTTGTACCTTTTTCGCGAGAATCAGAGTAGCGAAACTGCAGCATGTATCGTGAGTAATGATGTCGCAAACTGGCGACACAACACGTCTTTCAGGGACCAGAGAGGAACCTGCCATGCGCCAGACATGCCGGTGAGTAGAGACCTGGAAATTTCGTGGATTCATTATGCAAGAACTTATATTCCATAATTCTTTGTGTACTCGAGCCTCAGTTAGTTGTTCATTCGCTGTTGCTCCAGCTTAACTTTCAGGCCAGGGAGCACGGGGTTGGTTATTTGTTTTCACTGCATGTTCGTTATTGGTCAATAGTCGTCCTTAGTAGAAGGGAAATGCCGAATCCAGCGCGGGAAAAAGTCACTTAAATCGGAAGGTACCCCCCTGGGGCTCTAAATGACTTTTTGAAATTGATTTCGTCACTAAATGAAAATTGATTTCGTCACTAAATGAAAAATGATTTCGTCACTAAAAGATTTTTATGGAAATGCCGATCCGAGCTGCGCAAAAAAGTTGCGTCACAAATTGTGTTAAGTTTTTTATGTCTGAGCGCAAAAAAAATTGCGTCTTTATCTAAATACAATATTTGACGCAATTTTTTTATGTTTATGAGCGCTTAAAAAAATAAAATATATAATAAATGAATATGAATTCAAATGAAAATAAATTGATACCTAAATATACGAAGACGACTATTGCAATGAAAAAGGCTAATGCAACTGGTAATGTTTGGAACGAATATAAATTTAAGCGTGATGTTTTTGTGAAAAGAAAGAAGGAGAAACCGAAACAACCATTTGTCAAGTGTGAAACTTGTAACCACTACTACAAACCATCTCTAATAAAAAGTCATCTGAGAAGTAGATTACACAAAGGAAAAGATAAGCAAGTTAATTGTGAGGCTTGTGGACATAACTACAAACAATCTCTCATAAAAAGTCACTTGAGGAGCAAAGTACACAAATACACACTCAGATTCAGTGTTGAAGAAATTGAAGAAGCATTTAAAAGTAGGATCAAGACTTATGCTGTAAATAATGTGAATGCTTACAAAGACCCAAATCATTTCCTAAACGATATAAAAGTTACTGTCATCAGCATAATTAATAAACATTTAAAATCAATGGACCTCAAAGTGAACATGAAGTTTTTCGCTGAGTACAAAAGAGGAACTGGTGACAATATCGAATATGTAGAACACTCTTTTAAAACCAAGAACGAAATTATACTGAAATCAACTGATCTAGAAAAATATTATACCGACGGCATATTAAAAATCATAGCTGAGATGGGTGCATTTGAAGCAAAGGGCTCTCAGTGGGTACTCAATAGGATATTCAAGCTAGAGGTGCGAATAAATAAATATGTTCCATTTAAGGGTAGCTCTTATGTTGATCTTCCAGAAAAAATCAAAGCTAAGCTAGCAGCAATTAATGTTAAGAACAATGATCAAAAATGTTTTTTATGGTCTATTCTATCCGCATTACATCCAGCACAAAAGGATCCTCAAAGAGTGAGCAAGTATTTGGATCATGAACATGAGTTTGACGAAGCACTTAAGGGTTTGGAATTTCCTATGAAATTGGATAGCATACCAACCTTTGAGAAAAGAAGCGGGTTATCAATTAATGTATATGCATATGAAGAAAAAGAAAACAAGGACAATAAGGAATATATAATCTATCCATTAAAAATAACAAAAAATAAGGTGGATAAGCATATTAATCTGCTCTACATCAAAGATGAAAAGAATGACCACTACTGCTGGATAAAAAGTCTTTCGAGACTTATTGCATCACAGGTGACAAGGCATGCTCATAAAATATACATATGTGATAGATGCTTGCAACACTTCCACTCTGAAAGCAAGCTAAATGCTCACGAAGAAGACTGCCGAGATCATGATGGAATTAGAGTCGAACTTCCACATAAAGGAAATAACATACTAAGATTCAAGAACAAAAATCATTCTTTGAGAGTCCCTTTTGTGATATATGCCGATTTTGAGTGTTTGTTAACAAAAATTGAAACTTGCCAACCAAATCCCGACGACTCCTACACGAAGCCGTACCAAAAACACGAGCCTATTAGTTTCAGTTACTATATAAAATATGAACATGAATACTATAAGGCACCAGTAACTTACGAAGGATCTGATGCATCTAGGGTATTCGTCAAGATGTTAATGGAGGAAGCAAGGGCAATAGGAAATGTCTACAAAAATGAAAAGCCAATGATTCCCTTGACCAAGAAAGAACAAATTGGTTATGATACAGCCACCCATTGTCATATATGTGAAAAGACTTTGGATGGAGACTCTGTGAGAGACCATGACCACCTTACAGGTAAATTTAGAGGAGCCGCACACAAAGATTGTAACTTATCCTATAGAAATCCATGTTTTGTTCCTGTGTTTATACACAATCTATCTGGATATGACACACATTTATTTGTAAAGGAGCTGGGCATCGATGAAAATACAATTGACCTAATTCCCAACAATGAGGAAAAATATATTTCTTTCACTAAACATGTCTGTGAGGGCGTAAATATAAGATTTATTGATTCGTTAAAATTTATGGCCAGCAGCATCGATAAGCTTGCTAGCAATCTTTCCAGAAGTCAATTTCGGGAAATGAGTAAGCATTTTTCCAATGAACTTCTAGATCTTGTTATAAGGAAAGGTGTTTACCCCTATGACTACATGGATAGTGTTGAAAAATTTAGTGAGACAACACTGCCTAATAAGAATGCATTTTACAACAAACTCAACAAATGTGATATTTCAGATGAGGACTACGAGTTTGCAATAAAGGTGTGGGAATCTTTCAACATCAAATCCTTAGGAGAGTATACTCAGTTGTATAACAAAACAGATGTATTGATATTGGCTGATATTATAGAAAACTTTAGAGATGTATGTCTCAAGACATATAAGCTAGATCCTGCATGGTATTTCACAGCACCAGGGCTAGCTTGGGATGCAATGCTCAAACATACTAAAACAGAACTACAACTACTAACGGATTACAACATGATTTTGATGATTGAAAAAGGCATTCGTGGTGGAATATCACAATGTTGCAAGAGGTATGCCAAAGCAAATAATAAATACATGAATGATTATGATGGCACAGTTGAAGCTTCTTATCTGGCATACCTGGATGCCAATAACTTATATGGATGGGCTATGAGTCAGTATTTACCTTACGGCGGTTTTAAGTGGAGAAATACAAAAATAGATGTGACAAAAATTCGAGATGATGCCACAAAAGGCTATATATTGGAAGTTGATTTGGAGTATCCGCATGAACTACACTACCTCCACAAAGATCTACCACTGGCTCCAGAGAACAGAATACCTGAAGGTTCGAAAATGCCTAAATTATTAACTACCCTATATGACAAAGAAAGATATGTACTGCACTACGTAAATCTTAAGCAATATCTGTCCCTCGGAATGAAGTTGAAGAAGATCCATAGAGTTCTGGAGTTTGACCAATCAGACTGGCTCAAGTCCTATATTGATCTAAACACAAATATGCGAACGAAGGCATCTAATGATTTTGAAAAAGACTTCTATAAACTAATGAACAACTCTGTATTCGGCAAAACAATGGAGAACATTAGAAACAGAGTGGATATACGGTTGTGCACAAGCAGCAAGCAAGTGGATAAATTAGTGGCTAAACCAAATTTTAAAGATAGAACAATATTTACTGACTCATTGGTCGCAGTTCACATGAATAAAACAAAGCTGTGTTTTAACAAGCCCATTTATGTTGGAATGAGCATACTTGACTTGTCGAAGACCTTAAGTACGATTTTCACTATAATGTGATGAAACCAAAGTATGGGGGAAATATTGAACTGTGCTATCAAGATACTGACTCATACATATATTGTATAAAAACACCAGACTTCTACAGTGACATGAAAGAAATGATCGATCATTTTGATACAAGTGATTACCAAAAAAATAATAGATATAACATGCCTGTTTATTTATTCTTTTAATATCCGTTTTACTTTCTACTTACATTACCGAAAATAATGGAAAAATTTATTGGTTTAAGAGCCAAAATGTATGCCTTAAATGTGGAAGGTGATGTAAAGAAAAGAGCAAAGGGTGTGAAAAATACTGTAGTCAGGAATGAGATAAGTTTTGATGACTACAAAAAGTGCTTGTTTGGAAAAGAAGTGGTGTACAAAAGTATGAATCTCATAAGATCTAATAAACATGAACTGTTTACAATAGAGTTGAGAAAAAAAGCATTAAGTTCCGATGATGACAAAAGATTTATTCTTAAAGATGGTATTAATACACTACCATGGGGGCACTACAAAATTGAAAAGGAGTGAGACTATGAAATATATATACGATCACCACCTTCATAATGTTTGTCAGACTGCATGGACTGACGCTGTATTTATGTATCTCATTCATATTTTGTTTTTAATTATTGAATCTTTAAAATAAAAGTTTTTAATGGGAAATGACCCATTAAAAATTAATAACCATACATGTTTGCGCACTAGTTAGCTTCAGTGATTCTTTCACTTTTAACATCATAAATTAGGTTTCTTTGGCTTATTAGCACCACATTGCAAACAGTTGTAGCTTCGATTGGCTTATTAAAATCAACTGTAAGTTTCAGATTAGTTCTATCCTTTACAATATAGGTTTTTCTGTAAGAACAATCAATAATATACAATGGTCTCCTAGAAACAAAAGCATCAGGGTTATAATATAGTTCATTGTTACGGTAAGGAGTATCTAGCTTAGTCTTTGAATTTCTAAAATCATTGTAGGCAATGTACATCTTACCAAAAATGTTATCCTCGATATCCAGGTTCCAATTCTCTTTAGGGAACACTTCATCCCTTCCATTCTTAATAGAAATATTTTTAACGTGACTATGGTCAAAAATTGAACCATGTTTGTCTTGATCAGCATTTTCTTTTCTGTTAAGCTGAAAGCCAACAATGACAAAGTCAGGCATATCGAATTGGATTGAATTGAACTGATCCTTTATATCAAACTGGAATGAGTTTGCACCAGTAGGTACAGGTTTTTCAAGACATTGCCAATAATTGAAACCGATGGGAATTTTGTGTTGTTTGTATAGTTTTGCTTTAATATCGTCTCCATAATTAGGCTCGTATTCAACAACTNGATTGAGATAATTGAAACCGATGGGAATTTTGTGTTGTTTGTATAGTTTTGCTTTAATATCGTCTCCATAATTAGGCTCGTATTCAACAACTGGCCACAGGATTTCCATTTTCTCAATAACAATTTTACCAGCATCTGGAATAATATCAGCAGCTCCATTTTGTGTTTTAGGCCTTCTGTAAATAGAAACATCATCATGAGAATTTCGAATGAATGTAATCTTGTACCCGCCTTTCCAGAATATTTCATTACAATCCCTCATAAACCCAAACAAATATCTTAATGGATAGACAAGTTCATTATATCCATCTGCCTTAAAATATTTGCCTTTTTCTACCCCTGCTAGTTGCAAGTACGATGATTCCGATTCTGAGCTAAGCAATGCATGCATCATAGTCGAAGTGATGCCAGGATTGTCAATACTTTCAATTATATTGCCATGCTTAGAGATCTCTACTCTTGAGAACTGGAATGGGAAGAAATTCTCACAAAGGTCAATAGTTGAAGTTTTTTCATAACCCGCATTTGTATCTCTTTTAGTTAGCTTATACTGTTGGTACACATAAGCCTCATTCGGATGTGTAAATGCATCGCCAACAGGAATATCAAACTCAATGCGCTTGTTGTATTCATTTAAATTGTTTTTTGTCTGGTCGTTTGGTGGAAACGACTGACGTTCATAGCTTTCAATTTTTTGTACATTCATTCATTATATAGAAAAAAAATTCGTTTTTTAAACAACTACACTTTCCTCTTCCACCCAAGAATTATGACTACTATCAAAACCCAACCATTTAACAAGCAGCTTATTTCCTTTCCTATGTAAAACTTTCTCTACTAAGTAGTCTTGATCATACTGGGCCTTAAGCAGCTCTGGTTCATAAAATATACCCTTGATGGACTCACTTTTCAAATCTCTTATTCTGTATGTTATGGNGCCTTAAGCAGCTCTGGTTCATAAAATATACCCTTGATGGACTCACTTTTCAAATCTCTTATTCTGTATGTTATGCGGTGCGTGTACAATACTTCACATACCTTAAATACTTCAGTGGACCAGTTTGGTGTATACCCCTTTTCAAACAGGCCTTTACTTTTACTTATACGGACTTTATCTCCTATAGCAAACCGTGCTTTAGCCATTTTTCTTTCTCCGCCATACATGTTGATTAGAATAGACCTTTCATTCTTAGTGCTTACATTGGCAGGTTTCATCCTGATTGTGCTGTGAACAGTG
>NQII01000010.1:509456-553283 GCA_002778355.1 Clitarchus hookeri
TTAGACCAGTGTACGATATGATAAAGAAAAACCGCAACTCTCCTCGTACAGGAACAGGTATAAAGACATATACAGGTTATCCCAAAGAATATATATCGATGGATGATGTTAGGAAGCTCATTGATAGGCTTCTCGTTATTTATGGCGAAGAGAATGCTGGAAATGATAACTATTACAATGAGAAGGTCGGAATAATGGATATGCTCAACAGCAAGTTTAGTGACTTTGTTGTGAATAATCCAAAAGGTATACCATACCTGATACGAATGTTGAACACAATACCCCCTTCTTTCAGGGAGTCGGAGCATCATGGAAAGGGGCTACTCAATAATGTAATAAATAACTACCTTTTGAGTTACATGCACCAGGCTATAAATTCCTAGGCCCAGGTACCAGACTAAAAGAGAGACTTGAGAGAGGTGATAAACCTGTTAATCCATTAGATGAAGCTGCAATGGAGCATGATATAGCTTATCATCACCATAAAGATCTAGCTGAAAGACATGTAGCTGATAAGGAACTAGAAAAAAAGGCATTCAAAAGATTGTTAAGTCCAGATGCTGATCTCAATGAGAGATTGTGGGCTGGTGTTTCTGGATCTGCAATGCATATTAAATGTAAGCTGGGCTGGGGAATTAAAATAAAATTTTAAAATATTAGGTATAATAAATGAAAGTAAAAAACATCGCATTTCAAGTTTCTAGCGAGGAGCTGGAGGGTTTGAATATTGATTCTTTCCTGACGAAAGACCAACTGGAACGCAAAAACAAGAAATTGAAGGAAGGCAAAAGTATGACTATCACAATCTCAACTCCACAACTTAAGAAAATGTCTAAGGAAATGAAGACTGGAAATGGTTTGACATCTCACAAGGGTGGATTTTTACCTTTGATTTTTGCAGCATTGGGAGCTCTAGGGGCATTGGCAGGAGGTGCTTCATCTATCGCTACATCAGTAATTAATGCTAAGAAGAGAGACCAGGAATTGGAAGAACAAAATAGACATAATTTAGCCATGGAAAAACAAGGTAAGGGCGTGAAGAATGCCAAAAAAAAGAAGTAACTCCACTCAGTAACTTTGATATTGATATAATGGTTAAAAAATTAAACATTAAAAATTTTCGAGGTGTATTTATGATTGATAAGCTGCCTAACACGCCACTCGATAAGGAATGTGGGATTGTTAACCTAGATGTTTCAAAAAACTCTGGAACACACTGGGTATGCTACTGGAAAGAATCCAATAAAAAATATTTTTTCGACTCATTTGGTGGAGATCCACCCCGGGAATTGATTGCGTATCTCGGTGATAATATTATTTATAATGATAGCAGAATTCAAAATTTCCACCAAGTAATTTGTGGATATTTGTGTGTCATTGTGCTTAATCACTTTTCACATAATTTTAAATTTCCAAAAATTATTTTACTATTAATAAACGATGGATATATGTGGAAATGCATTAATGACCTCTTGGATTGAAGATCAAATTAAAGAACACCGGGATGGTTACACAACTACTGAGAAGATCAATCCTAATGATTTTGTTTCCCACCCACAGTTCAGTGACTTTATAACCACACTGACAAGAAATAAAAGATCCTTGGATAAAGCCTTTCTTACCTACTTGGAAGAAGATAATAATATAGATTTTGAAAACAAAAGGCTTAGAAACGTGGGAAATCCTATTGCTCCTAATGATGCGGTCAATTTAGAGTACTATCAGTCTAACAGAATTGACATTATTCGTTTAGTCGGGAAATACAGTTCAAAGGACAAATTATTTTACCTGGGTAATAATCAAACACAATACCTTTTTATGAGAAGTGGAAGAGTAATTGAGATAATAATGAAACCAGAGGATTATAAAGGAATTATCAAATTATACCATAATTTAAAAAGCATCGCCATACATAAACCTTTCGATGTCGCGATTGATGATAAGATATTTTTTAAAATTCCAAAAGCTTTCAGTGTACCTGAAGGCACAGTTGTGTTTTTTGAAATAGTTATGGTATATAAATACATTTAAAAAAAGAGCAGAGTCTGTTAGTTTTTAATGGAAATTTTTCCATTAAAAGCAAAGAAAAATGCGGTAATAATCTAAGGATTTAAAAAGTCTTTAATTTTATTACGATACTTACCATTATTCAACTTACGAGTCGTGTCTATTGTAACAAAACCATATTCCTTATCCCAACATTTTGAACAAGTCTCCCTAAATTTCTCAAATGGGATATCGCCACCAACGAAATCGCTATGAATATGTTTAAGATTTGTATCATCTTGTCTGAATATGCAAAGAAAATTGGCATTGTCTCTTATAAGCTGTTTAGGCACTTTTGAGTATGTCTGAGCTAAATAGAAACAATCAATGTCTTTGTGCCTACCGCGAGTGAAGAAATCTCTTACTTTGTCCTGATTTTCAAGTATGACATCATCAAAAACCACAACAGAATCATTACAACATTCATCCACGGTAACCATTTCTTCATTTGTAGGGAAAAAGTATGCTATTGGTTCAGATATTAATTTTGCTGCTACCTCTGTATCTTCCTTTAAAGCAATATATTTAGGTTGGTTCAGACTTTTTGAACACACATATAAAGTACCAAAGTCCAACCATCCTGGGGAATATATAAAATTATCTATCATAAGAGTTGTTTTTCCGCAGTTACTAGAGCCCACTATCAAACATCTAATATTATTAGGCATTAATTCTCCATGTCGTTTTGTCAATACAGTTTTGTCTGGTATTCTTATTTTAATATCCCAGTCTACCTGTTTCATGTTTCTTGGATTGTTCATTTATTTAATAGATTTTTTTTTTTTAATAAATGAGTAAAGTATTCAAGCTAACAGATAACAAATCAGTGTTAAAGAAAAGACTGCATTATCCTTTAGAGATAGAGGAGCACTCAGTGGCTTTAGTTCAGTTCTATACTGCATACCTAACGCCTAACATTACCCCTGTGAAAAATAGACTCTATTTTAAAAACATGGTTGGTATGGAAACATCAGTTGAAATTCCAGTTGGCCAATATAGTTTAAAAGATCTTGTAAAAACTATAAAGACAATTCCCCCATTTGAAGTAGTTCCAATGGGTGGGGGAGAAAATAATAGCATATCCCTCGAGTTGGATAAGACAACAAACAGGGTGAAAGTAAAATGTGTGTTTGATTTACAGTTTGGAAAATGGGGTTCGATAGGAGAACTTTTGGGTTTCACAGAAAATAAAATCCTGAAATCAAATGAGTACCATTTTGGAAATACAATCCCAAAATTTGTTCCCTTTGAAACAATAAATATACACTGTAATATAGCTAATGGTATGATATTAAAACATGATGAATATAACCACAGAGAAACTAGCATAATTGCTACATTTAAACCAAGGACGACATTTGGATTTGGTGAAACTATCTTTTATGAGCCCGCCTATCCATTGTTTTTTCCCGTGCAAACAACTAAAGTAAAGGAAATAATAGTTGAAATTAAGGATGACAAAGGTAAGTTAATAAATTTTGATTCATCAGAAAGAACTGTGGTCTTGGAGATGAGACCGTAGACACTTATATTTATATTAAAGAAAAAGGTATTTTTAGGTTTGAAGTACTCATATAATAACTTTAATGGTTATTTAAACCATTAAAGTTTCATATTTAAAAAAACTAAAGAATATAGGTCAGGCTCGTTGATAAATGCAATTGAATCGTGTATCTGACTTCATCACACAGCGCGCGCGAGTTCTCTTGGTGGTTTTCCGTCTTACCGACTCGCTATCTACAAACGGCCGCGCTATTTGTGGCGTAATATGTGAACCCAGATGTGGTCGATGTATCCGCACTCTGGACATGGAGGTACTCACTATCTCCGACTCCCGCGCTCGGGATCTGTGACGTAATATGTGAACCAGGATGTAGTCGAGGTCAGTGTATACACTCTGGACGTGATTCATTCGGCGGGACTCGCAATGTAAGTTGTATGAAGAACCTTACCTAACGTCTTGCCAGATAGCTCAGTGGTTAGACGTCCGACTCTTAACGCAATGTTCGTGGGTTTAAATCCCGGGCTGAGCGGTTAAATTTTCAGTGTGGGTATGAAGGCGCCCGCATCCACACTGTATGTTTATCAACCGAGTCGTTCCAAATTTGAGTTAATAAATTATATGCTCGTACTATNTTGAGCTAATAAAATAAATGCTCGTACTCTTAGTAGATCTAAGAGTAGCAGATGCAACTATATGTTACCCCTTAAAATCCCAGCATAAATACTCTCTACAGTAGTCAGTATTGTATCAGATGTATAGCTGGGTAATCTCAGATGGTGATAGGCGCCACACCATCTGAGAGGGGGCAATTAAAAAAAACTCCTTCACCTCACCACTAAAAAAAAATTTTAAAAAAGGCCGGCCGAGTGGTGAGGTGTGGGAGTTCTCCGAAAAACGGAGTTTTATTGGCGTCAAAATTAGGCTGTAATAATAAAATAAAGAAAAGGTCCCTGGCGAGTCATTAACTTGATCGTAAACCTTTTGCAATATTTTTTTCTAAGATAATACAGATGGATAACATTTCTATAGACAGTGCAATGAAAGATTTAGAAAAAGAATTAGGTGTTTCACCTACTTTAATATGTCGAATTTGGAGGTGCATATCTAAACTTTTAATTAGATTATGTTGCACGAAGTCAGAGCGGTAATTGAGTTTTAATGGTTTAACAATCATTAAAACCTTATAGAGATATGAATACAAATGAAAATATACTGATGTCTAATTATACGAATATGTGCATTTATTCTTTTACAAACAGAATAGAATGCCTTTGTGTGTCACCATATTTTTTCAATCCTTTATACACAAGACTTGTGCCTCCTCGATTGACATCACTTATCAGTTTTGTACTGAAAATGTATACATATCTGTCTGGTAGGGTCACCTTAAAATTTCCTGAAGTAACTACCACTTTGGGACCGTACTTGGTTTCATTTATTTCAGCGTGGTTTATCGGGTAGGACTGCCCTATTGTGAGGTCGGAAAGTTTCATAAAATGGCGGGTGCTGTTTAATGCATTTAGTAACTGATCCATATTATGTTTTGTTTATAACACATTTTCATTTCTTTAAATGAAAAAAAATTCTCGCTGCTAATTATTTTTGCGCAGCTCGGATCGGCATTTCCATCAAAATCATTTAGTGACGAAATCATTTTTCATTTAGTGACGAAATTAATTTTCATTTAGTGACGAAATCATTTTTCATTTAGTGACGAAATAAATTTTCATTTAGTGATGAAATCAATTTCAAAAAGTCATTTAGAGCCCCAAGGGGGTACCTTCCGATTTAAGTGACTTTTTCCCGCGCTGGATTCGGCATTTCCCTTGTACTGTCCTTTGCTTGTCTGACAAACTGTGGCCCAATAGAATCATAAACTTAAATGTACATGTGGTTGATGTTTAACTTGTCTTCAAATAAATTCAAGAATTTCAGGATATCTAATGAGAGGAAA
This sequence comes from Clitarchus hookeri, assembly GCA_002778355.1. Classification (NCBI taxonomy): domain Eukaryota; kingdom Metazoa; phylum Arthropoda; class Insecta; order Phasmatodea; family Phasmatidae; genus Clitarchus; species Clitarchus hookeri. The sequence continues at coordinate 514,961 of NQII01000010.1, forward strand.
CCACATGCTGCAGGCAGAGACAACATGCCACACGAGCACAAAGCCAATCAACAACTGAGCATGCCTACATCAAGGATGCCATGCTGCTCCCCTGTACATGCCTAGCCTGTGGTCTTGCCAACAAGGTGATTGCAATTGTATTTATTGTTATTCTTTACCTTATATTCCAACATTTTTTGTTTCAATCCAGTAAATTATCTAGTTAATTTACCATTATTCTCATATTTCGTTCTACTTGGCATTTTTGTATGTAAAGGGTGTATTTTAAATAATGTATAAATAGCGGCAATAGTTCCGCTGGAGTCCTCAAATTATCAAGGCGGATTTGAGGCTCCCCTACGCGAGGACCAAAAAGTCCTCATATAGCAAAGATTATTCGAGTTCTACTGTGTTTTGTTCGAGCTCTACGGTGTTTGAGCAGCAAAATTGTTGAAAGCAGCAAAGCAGATTTGAGGCTCCTCGATGTAAGATCCGCATAGTCCTCTAAAGCAGAACGCTGGATAAAGGCTTCGAGCCAGGCCCAGCGGATCCGGAGAGACAACTGTCGTGGTTGTTTAAGTTACTGATCTCGACCACCATGTTTGACGTGGGTGACCTTGACCCCAGTGCCCTTAAATTCAAAAGTAGGAAAATCGAAAAAATTTATAAACTAAAAAAAAATGCTGTGATAATCGAGGAGAAATTATGTATAAATTCCTACAACCATGTTGGGTGTGGATGACTTTGACCTTAGCCACATTGAGCATAAATTTAAAAAAATGGTAAAATAGAGAAAAAATTACATTTCTAACCCCGACAGCAATGTTGAATGTAGGTGGCATTTACCTTGACCTAGTAATATTTATCTCGATAAATATAAAAACATCGCAAAAACAAAAATAATGTCGTAAAATCGAGAGAAAAGTCTGCATGTTTGATACCAACCACCACATTTAATGTCGCAGATATTTAAATTGACCACAGTAACTTTTAACTCGATAATCGAAATAGTAAAAAAAACGGTTAAAACTGAGGATGTGAGTTATATTGGCCTTAATCATGAAATTCGAGAAAAATTCTGAAAAATCAAAGAAAAATAATAAAAAACAAAAAGAAATTGTTAAACCAAGGAAAAAATTACATTGCTAACCCCAAACACCATGTTGGATGTGGTTGACCTTGAGAGTTCGATTCCCATAAAGATGTTGTAAAGATGGCAGAGCACAGCCACTCAATGGTATGGCGACCAACAGGCGACTGACCCATTACAAATGATAACTAGATATATAGTCGATCAATCTGCCGGCCCACCACCATAACGAATTATTCTCTTATGATATATCTCCCCTCCTTTTTCAGACACATCATATAAGAGGAAACCAATTTCAAGTAACTGCATTATTAGGTTCTGGTGGCTCTTATTCATTAATAAGTCAAGAATGTTGTAATACAGTATTGCGGGCATTGCCAATAGGATTGGTAGATTTGGAAAGGGATAAAAATGTGGGTTTTTCTTTAGCTGATTGCGGTATGATATAATCTGTTTGTTCTTCAAGGTTGAAAATAAAAATATAAAATTTTCTCGGAAGTTTATGTTTCGTGTTCTTCCAGGTTTGTGTCACGAGTTAATACTTGGGATTGACTTTCTGGGGAAAACTCGTTCCTCATTGCAGGTTGCTGAAAGGATTTGCATTTTGAATTTTGTAAGAGTCAGCCTGTGTCTTTCGTTACAACCAGTATGAGGTATCGGTTAATGAAAACAGAAAATTTGACAAATGGACAGGAACTTGAGATTCAAAACATGATACATGAATTTCAGGAAGTTGTGACTTCTAATTTGGGCCATTAACTCAAAATCCGATTAAATTTTAACTTAGTGACCATGAACCTTTACTGTATGTTCCATATCAAGTGGCTCCCCCAAAAATCAAAGCGTTTAGATCATTGCTTTACGAAAACATTATCATCCTTCATTACATCACAATCAAACGAACCTATATTCCGAACAACAGGTATTGAAAGATACCTCCTCTTATGCGAACGTGCTCGCCTCATGGCTCTGTGAACGTTAATGGAGGTTCACGACTATTAAATACGCACTGCTTCAGAACGATGCTTTCATACTACTGGCAAACTCGGCGGCAGGTATTATTAAGAGCCGAATAGTGTATATTCAAGTCCTTCTTTTTTGTTAGCAAAATTATCTCCAGGTCAATTTAGACTGATCTGTGTTTATTGAGCGGTTAATAAAAAAATATATGTTGAACAATATCTACTCCCTACTATTGAGACTGTATTTCAACGTGTAGGTAAAGCGAATTATTTCACCATCCTAGACTTAAATTCCGCATTCCTACTATGTGAGCTACATCCCGATTCACTGGAAATTTCTGCTTTGGTAAAACAATGCGGTCATTATCAGTGCAAACGACTGCCAATGGGTGTGAACTGTGTGCCTCAGGCAATGTCGCTTATTTTATTTAAGGTTCTCGGAAAATTTCAATATGATTTTCTTTTCACATATATTGATTATGTATGTGTGTACAGTGAGAGTTTTGAACAATACATTCATCATTTACATGATGTGCTTACCATTTTACATGAGGTAGGCTTAACTGTGAACCCACATAAAATAACTTGGGCAAACAAATCATGTAAAATATTTGGGATTTTTAATTTCTGGTGTTAAATTGTTGATGTACTCCGAGAAAATTAGGCCTGTCGTTAATTTTTCCATCCTAAAGAATTGAAGAGGAGTAAGGAGATTTCTGGGGATGGTTTGTTTTTATTCTTTTTTATCCCAGATTTGCCACCATCGCTGAACCCCTCAATGCTTTAAAACGAAAAGCAGCATACTTTAGTTGGGGAGAGCAATTAAAACAGGTTTTTTGCAAATTAAAATAAATGATTACTTCACCTTCAGTTTTGTGTTTGCCTGATTTTGAGACGCAGTTTGTTCTACAGGTTGATGCAAGTTCTATAGCTGTGGGGACTGTTTTATGTCAGCACGTTGAAAACTCGTTAGCACAAGTTGTGTATGCTAGTTGGCTGTGAACACCTGCCGAACAAAAATTTACAGTTTATGAGAAAGAGATCTTGGCCGCTCTTTTTGGTATCGCTAAGTTTGCGAATTATTTAGAAAGTAATGAATTTATTTTGCATATTGATAATCAGGCTTTAAAATGTATTCTTGCCACCAAAAAGCCTTCAGGAAGGATAGCGAGATGGTTAGTTATGTTAACTAGAAATAAATATACTGTAAATCATATCAAAGGGGTTGACAATAGTGTTGCAGATTATCTATCGAGGATGTTTGATGCCAACGAATTTCAAGCTGATGATAGTAATGAGTATGGTCAAGTTAATTTAAGTTAATAATATATGTACAGGAACATGAACTGTCACAATTGGGAGTTTTACAAAGTTTCCCTAAGGCTTATATTTAATTGCAGAAACATTAAATGATGCCACTGAGTGTACGGAAATCCATACACAAATTCTTGCCAACACTTCAAAATGTTATAAGCTAAGGAAAGGGTTGGTCGGGTATGTTGATAGCAAAGGGAAATTTAGTATTTTTGTACCAAAACCATTACGCAATATGATATTAAAATATCATCATAATTCTTATTAAGAAATTTTTTATTGGCCCAAAATGAGGGATGATTTAGATTTGTGGGTTTTGAATTGCAATGCCTGTCAGAAGGCAAAACCAATAGTTACTCTGGCCATGTGTCAATATTCAGCTACAGTTGCTCAGTACCCCTGGAAGCGAATTTATGTGGAGGTTTTTGGGCCTTTACCTCGAACAAAAAATTGATTCTCATCCATTTTAGTCGTGGTATATATTTTTTAGTAAGTCTGTGTTCTTTTTCCCTTTACATAATATGAAGTCAGTTGAAATTTGTGGTATTTCGAGGCATCATTTATTTCCTATTATTGGGTCTCCTGTTACATAGTAAACAAGGCCGCCGAGCGCGATTTTCACCTCTAATGTCATGGCTGGTGACTCCTAGCTCTGGGCCCCCTGTCCCTGTACCTACCAAGCCATATTACTCACATATACACACTAAATGTAATCAAATGGCCGGTTTTACTACGATTTCTACGAATACCGAAAATAGTTGTTATAAAAACTCGGTGGCTGAACCGAATTTATCGTAATTTTTACAGCACACTTACATGGTGATATTTATCACCATATTGCAAGTTTCATGAAAATCTGTCGAGACGAATTTGGTTTTTACAGGATCTAACGCCGTAAAAGTTTGACCTACCCTTTCTTCCGAAAAAAAAAATCAGTTTTAGACTATACATTTAAAATTACTACTGCCATGGGAATGTAATTTCATCAGAATTGGTAAAATGTATAATCTATGGATATTTGTATGATGCGGAACTGGTTGTGTTGGAGCAGTGTGGCTAATGGAGTAAAAGGAAGCACACCTGTGTGTGAGAAGATGGCCTCCAAGTTGGAATGTGAAACAGCAATAAGGTAACCATGCAGTTTTATAGTTAAAAATAAAATGTTATCTATTTTATACGTGTGTGTTAGTTCAATTCCTCTTTGCTAAGGTTATAATAATAATACTAACAAAATAATATCTAACCGATGACAATGTATTTCATGAAATTGCATTCACACATTTCATGCAGAATAATCCAATTTTCGTTACTGATATTGAGGTTATCAGTGGCAACTCGGAATTCTCACTGTTTATGTTGGTCCGGACACATTAAAATGTTCAACAAATTATCAAGGAACTGTGTAATATATTAAAAGTAGAGGATAAATGTTCTGCGTGTACTATAAAATAATTTATAGTCTTATTTATTAAAAGCTAATTAAATACATACCCAGGTATCGACTTGAAAACGCTGTTCTCGGCATTTATGTAAATAATAAATCTCATACATCGAAGCTCCAGAATTCCTTCACAATATCGCAAATATAATTAAATGCAGACGACCTAAGTTTCTTCAATATTTAATTTATTATAACGAACTTAAAATATGTGTAGACACACTGGCCAGGTTAACATATTACGTGCAATGTTAAGAATTCCCGCTATTAAAAACAACGAAACACACTTACAATGAAATGTAAACTGTACAACTTCATTGAGAACAGATAAATAGGTCTGGACGTCTTATTTAAGACTAAAGTTCGTAAGGGATAAAAATCTTATTAATAAAATTAATAAAATTTTATTTTAATTTAATCACACATTTATTATTTCTATTATTAATTTATCTATATCCAATATTACTTCCTTTGTTTCTCAACAAGCACAGTATTTAATGCTTATATTAACTCTAAATACAGACCTCATGTCTCTGTTTATAGACAATTAATTCACACTCAGCATTAACACAAGTTCCGTCTGTCTGTGTCAATCATTTTAAATGTATTTCACTCATGCATCCAGTCCAAAAGTCCAGTCTGCCTGTCGGACTCTTCACTGCACCGATCCTCGCAGTTGCAGATTTTCCTCCCGCTGGTCACTTCAGGTGCCACTAGTTGCTCTTCTGGCTCTTCATCTACCGCTTAAGGCCGCACAATCGCCTAAACTCCTGACTCTCCTAAACTCTCGACTCGGAAGCCCGCCACACTTAAACAATTTCTCTGACTTTAATCTGGAAGTTTCGCCGCACCCCGAGTCACATTGAGAGAAATTAGGTCCTTCACCAGAATATTCTTCATATAAATGTAGAAATTCGATCAGTTGAAGGTCAGGAGCGCACGAGCAGCATCACTGCTCTGTCCTTTTCTTCCGCTCGCTCGCGTAGAACAGGACAAGGGTAGCGAGCGCATAACACTGTCCCCTCCTGAAGTGTGTTTGTCCCGAACAGACTCTGCAACAACCGGACCTTCGTAGATTGCCAGTCCGTCGATGTGGACAACCTATGGCATCGCCCGAGAACCTTGACGACAAATCCGAAAGACCACATCACTGATCATCTTCAGAATCGTGTATGGGCCTTCCCAACATTTCTGTAGCTTCGGGCAGAACCCTCTTTTTCCTGTGTGGGTTCTACCTCGCCCGACATTTTCCAATCATAACGCATCTTTATCCTGTTACTATTTAGTCTGAGGTACTGTCAACAAAAATTATGAATGCCAAGTAGTCGGTTATGTAATTCTCTGGCATAATCAGGGGCTGCAGCTTCCTCATCTGTCAGTCAGCCAAAACTCAGGTCACTAGGGAGGCGTAGTTCTCTTCCAAGCAGCATCCTTAACTGTGTTGCCCTTGTGGACTCGTGAACATCCGAACTGTTAGCAAGGAGAAACAGTGGCACCTTTGAATCCCTGTTCTTTTGGTAGTCTGTCACAAATATCGACAGGTGCTGCTCAAGAGTGTGGTAAAGCCTCTCAGCCATTCCATTCATCTGTGGGTGTAGGGCTGTAGTCCTGGTCTTTTTCATTCCCAGAATCTTTGTTACCGTGTCGAACACCCAAGCTTCAAAGTTTCTTGCCTGGTCGGAAAGGAGTTCTTGTGGCACTCTAAACCTCGAGAAGGCATACTCTGTGAGTTCATCGGCCACAGCACATGATTCTTGGTTTGTGAGGGGAATGTCCTCAGGCATCTAAGTATAGTAATTTTGGGCGACCAGTAGATACCGATTACCTCTCTCTGTGACAGTCAAGTTTCCCAGACATCTACCGCAATCGTCTCGAATGGGGCTCCAACATTGTATTTCTGAAGGTGAGCTTGTCCCATGGTCCTTGGTCGCTTCCTTTCATTACTTATATCTTCGCAAAAATTCTTCGAAAATATCCACAAACTTTGCAAAACATTTCACCTACAGCTTTCTATACCAAAGGACCATACAGGCAACCAGACCAACCATGTACACTGATCATTGCTAGCCGCCCATACCAGATGTCTGTACCACCCATTGAGGCCATCCAAAAAACCAAATAGATCAGCAAACCACATAGACCAAACATACTGGCCATATCAGACTGACCCCCACCCAAGACTGGCGCGAAGGTGGGTTGCTGACGATTAGTAGCACCACATGAGCCACATTCGGCACTACAAAAACCAAAATCAGCACTACACACACCAAAAACAGCACCACATACACCACAATCGGCACCACAATCAGCACCACATGTACTACAATCAATACTACATGCACCACATGCACCACAAGCACCACAAGTACCATAGTCAATGCGGTATGCACTGCAATCAGCAACATCTGCTCTGTAATCATCTCCATATGCTCCACAATAGCTCTGCAATCATTCTGCAATTTCTCCATATGCTCTACAATCAGCACTGTATGCTCCGCGATCGCCGCTCAATCGCTCCACAAATGCTCCGCCTACTCCGCCATCAGCACTGTACGCTCAGAAATCGCTCTGCCATCGCTTCCCCTGCTCCGCAATCAGTACTGTATGCTCAGCAATCACTCCACAACCGCTCCTCAATTGCTCCGCAATCAACACCATATGCTCTGCAATCGCTCCACAATCACTCTGCATTTTCTCCGCAATCACACCAAACACCGCAATGTCTCTGCCTGCTACGTAATCAGCACCGCACACACCGCAGTTAGTGCTGCAGTTAGCACCGTAATCCCAGTGGATGAAGAATTTTCATACCACAAAAAAAACCACGAGTCCTATGCTTCGTCTCCGACGAAGCTAAAGATGGAGGCTGTACCTCCATCACATAATTGTGAGCCCTTCTTGTGCTTATTTCTTGTGAATGTTAAATGAGCTTCTCAATCGAGCACACAAGTCAACAATACAAATGGAAATAGAATTAAAATAAGAATACTTCGATTTATATTTTTCTCGTTTTGCCAAAATTACAATCCCAAATATAACCCCATTTATGAGCCACAGTTTTCACCATCATTCACACAAAACCTAGAGCATTGCCATGAAGTCATGACCTGAAGAAAGCCATAATATATAGTAGATTCAAGACATTGAATCACTATGAAAAATCCCACTTGCCCAACGAGTAAAAATCTTCGCTATAGGAAAATCCACGAAACCTTCGACTTCATCATTACACCTGGCACCTATGTAGTATCACATAGGCAGACTTTGCACCATGTCGCAAGCAACGTCATGAAGTTATACAAGACAAGGGTCGGTCGCCCGATGAGAGAATAACTTCACCACAAAAAAACATGAGACCTCATGAATAAATATAGAGGCAATGGATCCATCTTCAGCTTCGTCTCCGACGAATATAAGGTATTATGAATTATACTTAATCCCTTTATTGTTGGGCAGTGTGGCTACAATATAATACATGCGCAGGTCGAGAGAAACTTGGTTTGAAAAAATATACGCTTATAGGTTGGACCGTATAGCCTATATCTCCATGGCTATGTTTTACTGGCTGATAATAGTTTTTCGGGCTCATCTGATTTGTTTTGTTAGGCCTCTTCCCCGGAATGTCTAATATAATATATTTTTTAATCTGTGTAATGTATCCCTTGGTTGCCCAGCTACTTCAGTCCGTACAGCATGAGACTCTTGGTCTCAGAGCTGTAGGTTCGAACCCCATTTTAGACAACAAAATTTTATGAAGTAGGGTAAATTAAAAGAAACGGCATGTGAGGAAATTAATTTCTAAATTATCCCACGTTGCTAATGCCAAAAATGTTTGCGTAATGCGATGAAGCCGGAAAAACTATAGGTAGGATACGAGAGGAGAATTTTTATTTGAACTTTATAGGTGTGGAAATGTGAACAGGTGCACAGGTATTGTAACACGTCCAACACTACACAACTCATTGACTACAGACAGCAATAGCACAAATAAAATACAAGTGATTTACTGAAAGCATTGCACAGCGGAGATGTTTCAGAAAAATGTGTGTTAGTTAATTTGTAAGCTTGTTAGGAAAAACTTGCAAATAAAAACCTAAAACTATCTGGAGAAAAATTATTACTATTTCTGAAATATTGTGTAGACCCAGTTTTCACTCTAAAGTAATAAGTCCAAAATTTTATCAGTGGACTTGGCAACAAAAGTGCCTCTTTTGAGAATGAAATACTTCATTAGCTTAAGGCCTAGAGAAATGAATTAAAACTAAAAATTCAATAATATAGTATAGTATCTTTCCTCCTTAAAACTACCTCACAGTATATCTTAATACTTAATCCAAAGGATCCATTATTAAAAGCTAGCAGGAATCAGTTCAGGTCAAAGCGATCATTGCATTGTCAAATGTTCTCTTAAAAATTTTAATGCTTAATAAAAACTAATCGGTGACATAGCTGAATCAAAATTTTAAATATCGAAATCTGGAATGTCTGGATTGTCTCGTTGATCTTCTCCTGGGCAGAAGCATCCCCTTGAATGCTGCAGGAAATCGTCTTGAGTTCTTCCCTCAAGTAGGCTCTCAGGCCTATAGTGCACATACTCTACCAGCACTTTAACATTACATGGTTGTTCGACTTCGTAATACCTGTAGAATCACGTGGGCTGCGACCGTACAGAGCTGCTTCTCACTAGCTAGACTAACTCGTCTTCGTCTGCATCGAGACGGCCTTTTGTTTGCAGGTGCAACTCGGGAAAAATTACCTCAAAATTTATATAAATTCCCTTTAGGGTGAACAAACATGGGTCAGCATCCTGCCATCGAAAATCAATATTGCTAAAATCTCTTCAAAAATGCTTAAGACGCCTTTGAAAATCAACCAATCACGAGAGTGCTAGAGGCGTTGCTATGACAACGGAAAAACAACTTCTCGGTAACTAAGTCCTTCGAAACAAAACAATATTTTAACAGACTGGAAAGACATATAAATATGAAAAAACAAAGTAAATATCTGAGCAATTAATTAACATAACAAATAACTTAATGACTGTTCTAGACAAAAATAACATTGAGTTAAATAAAATTACATAAGGAAGTTACATAAATAAACAAATCATTACATTTCTATAAATGGCACAAGTTCACAACGTTACAGAATCGCTCATCCGGTTTACAACACATCTGTTTTGACTATCTTCTTAAGTGTCATTTAAAAATCACTAATCAAAGACATTAAATAGATGTGACCACACAACAAAAACATACATAATCATATTAGAATTTCCAGCTCGTAATCATGCCATAATGTACAGGTAATGTAAATGGAAAATATAACATAAAATTCCCTAGTAAAAGGTCAGGGAACCACCTGTCACTGATGCACTGGCTCTCCTACTTCGGAATCTCATCGGCAAACTTCGGTGAAGATCGGGACCAGAGTTCCAATCTCCTTGGGTCGAATGGCTGACCCCGACAGTTTGCGGTCGGGTCCCCTCATCTCCAGGTTTGGTCTGGTGTCTCTTTACACCAGTTCTCCATGGTTCTACTGGATTGGCAGTGGCATACACATTACAGATATATGTATATGTGTTCATTATTACAGGACAGTAGGCTCCAACCGCCAGTTTTTCGCAGATTTGAGCGAGTTCCATGTATCGGCTGTTGAGGTTCGTGCTTCCAGCACTCACCATATTGTCTATGTGTATCAGGTTTTCAAAGTACCAGTGAATTGTTAGTGTATCTGAGTCACTGGATTCCAAACTGTTTCGGAGATGACTCAGTGGCACTTCCACAATTTGCAAGATGTGATGACAAACAAAATTACACTCAAACGCAAAGAAACACTTAGCAGGCAGATACAAAATTTTCCACGTGGAACAATAGCACTCTGCTTTAGATATAAAATTCAAAACTGATTGCTAGAGTTACAGGTATTATTCTCATATATCTGATATATAAACCTAATCTCAGACAGCACACAATAGTAACGTTAAAGGATAATATGTATGTTTCAATGATAAATCAATTCTCTTACCTAACCTAACATAGGCCACACAGGAAGATCACAGAATGTTCTTTAATCATAGCAATATACAAATATATAACATGAAGATACTCCAAAACAAAACATAACACATATATACACTGAAGAGCCAAAAAAACTGGTACACCTGCCTAATATTGTGTAGTCCCCCCTCCCGCAGAGCTCGCAGAAGAGCCGCAAGACGACGTGGCATGGACTCGACTAANACTCGAATAATGTCTGAAGGTATGCAGGAGGCAATTTACACCATGAATCCAGCAGGGTAGTCCACAAATCCAATCAGCGCCAATTTGAGAAAGGGTTGCACGTCTGTCATGTTTAATGATTCTCGTCAGCCGTCGTTTGTCCCGTTCTTTCACGATCTTTTCCCGGCCGCAGCGATGTGGAAGATGTGATGTTTTACCGGATTCCCGATATTCACGGTATACTCGTGAAATGGTCGTACGCGAACATCCAAATTGTATCGCTACCCCGGAGATGCTATGTCCCATCTCTCGTGCGCCGACTATAACACCACGTTCAAACTCACTTAAATCTTTATAACTTGCAATTGTAGCAGCATTAACCTATCTAGCTGCCGACCGCATCGCGTTACTCTGATTGGTTCCATACCTCTGTTATTTGCATACGCACGACTATACCAGTTTTTTTTTTTTTTTGCTCTTGAGTGTACAATAAACCATCGTGACATCCATAACAGTAGAACAATGCATAATATTACATTACAGCACTAAATGATATATGATTAACAATGTAAAAACTAATTCGACAGCCCGATTAAAGAAATCTCATAAAAGGTACCATGTTTCGTAAACTTTCCTATTTAAGTGTCGAAGGGTGTTTTTGAATGAATACAAATGCTATGTAATTAGAGGTATGTCCCTTTCTTCTCTTTATCTTTAAGTTCATCAGTTTCTTCCGGACCAGAATAACTGTGAGTAAACCCTCAGCATGTTAGCGAGTAAGGGTAGGAAAATAAATGCATCGCTCAGGCTGGCTTATTTCGTCTTATTCAGGTTACAGTATGTTGTTAGGCAAACGCCTTAATTTTCATAATTTTGTACTTTGATCCACATCTGCATCTCATTCACATTCTGCTACTTCAATGCAATGTAATCATATTGTCCACAGCACGGTTGATAACAGGTTACTTCAAAGGCAGCGTCAGTGAGTGATCTTCTCAATTTACGTGGGACAAGTAAAACAAAGGTGTGGCATATAGCTGTAGGCTTCGGCAAATACTTTGCCAGCTATTCAGATACTTTGCGCAGAATATCCTCCCCAAATAAAAATATCATACTGTGCCACTATGTACCAGCCTCATCTAAATAATTAAGCATGAACTGTATATAGTGTGGTTCTTCAATTTAACTGCCACACAAAACAAACTTCATACATGGGTGTTAGCTGAGATCGGTACATTCGCAGGGTCATCAGTTTATATCGACCATCTGTCTCTACTGTTTAAGGCTGTGTGACCTCGTAGCATTTAGCATGTACCTTATTCTACACTACATAACGGTCTGCAAATAACAGCATAAATTTATTGGTCGGCTTGTCACAAAACTTATGCTGGTGGCACGTACGAAAACCAACTCTCCTAGTTGTAAAGCATGTAGCTTTGAAAATGTAGCATGTTTACTTTTTCTTTCATCTGCGATCACAAGATAATTTCTAATTTGTCTCATTTCTTCTCTTATTGACTCGGCAGTCATATCTGGCACTTACGTTATTGTAGGCAGCAAGGGTAGCTTGGCAGGATCAAACTGTGAAGATCGCTGACCAGGTAGAACTTCTGGAAAAATCTTCTGCCGAAGGGCGCTGTGTAATATGTAATCCCTTTACTTCTGGGTAGTATGGGAACAATAGCAGGCATGCACGGGTCAAGAGGCTCTTGGTTTGAAAAACACCAGCTTCTAGGGTGAACCATATAGCCGGTATATCCCTGGCTAAAAAGTAATGGCTGATCCAAGTGTTTTGTACCCATCTGTTTTGTTTTTTTAGGCCTCTGCCACTGACTATATCATGCAATGTCTTTTAAAATCTCTGTCTTGTCCTCCTTGGTTGCCCAGATAGCTCAGTCGGTTGCACATTAGACTCTTATCCTCAGGGCCCTGGGTTCGTTTCTCATGTTAGTGCCGTATTTTTATGAAGTATAGTAAAGTAAATGTAAGGGTATGTGAGGAGATCAATTTGTAAATCGCCTAATTTTTATAGTTAATAAATTAGTATGTAAAGTGTTGTTGTAAATAAAAGTATAGTTATGAGATGAGAGAAGAATTTGAAAGTGAACAATACAGATGTCAAAATGTGTACCGGTGAACAAGTAGTGCAACACACAAAACAACACTACACAACTTAATAAAAACCGACTGGGATAGGACAAAGAACACATCAATGTTCTACTTAAAGCATCAAATATCAGAGATGTTTCAGAAAATGCGTATTATTTTATTTGTATTAACGTCAATAAATCTTTGCAAATAAATATTTAACATTATATGCAAAAAAAATTCATTATTTCTGAAATAATAAGTACCCACAGTTTTCAATAAAAAGCAAGAAAGCCAAAAATTAATAAATTGCCTCAGCTACAAAAACCACGCTTCATATTAGAATACTTCATGGTCTTTTAACGTAGAAAAATGAGTCAAAGATTAAAAAAATTATCGTACAGCACCTCTCCTCAAAACTAGCTCAGGATATATGTTAAGACTTGTTTCCAGGGGACACAGGGTTAAAATATAAAGGTAGGATATGAGCGAAAAATGTGTATGTGAACCATAAAGGTGTTGAAAAGTGTAGAGGTTCACAGGTAGTGTAACACACAACAACACTCAATAACTACAGACAAATATAGCACAAAGCAGACAAAGGCATTTAAGTAAAGTAGTGAGGTAGGCGAAAACTAAAGGTAGGATACGAGAGGAGAATTTTTATGTAATCCCTACAGGTGTTAGAATGTGTAAAGGTGCACAGGTAGTGTAACACACAACAACTCAATAACTACAGACAAATATAGCACAAAGAAGACAAATATACTTAAATAAAGTGTTGAAGTAGGGAAAAACTAAAGGTATGATATGAAAGGAGAATTTGTATGTTATCCATACATGTGTGATAATGTGTACAGGTGCACATGTAGTGTAACAAACAACAACACTCAATAACTACAGAAAAATATAGCATAAAGAAGACAAAGATATTTATGTAAAGTGATGAGAGAGGAAAAAACTAAAGGTTGTATATGAAAGGAAAGTTTCTATGTGAACCATACAAGGGTTGGAATGTTTAAAGGTGCACAGGTACTGTAACACACAACAACACAAAACAACGCAATAACTACAGACAGATATAGCACAAAGATGACAAAGATATTTATTTAAAGTAATGAGGTAGGGAAAAACTAAATTACGATACGAGAAGTTACTTTGTATGTTATCCCTACAGGTGTTGGAATTTGGACAGGTGCACAGGATGTGTAACACGCAACAACAATACACCACTCAATAATTACAGACTAATATAGCACAAAGAAGAAAAATATAGCACAAAGAAGACAAATAAATTTAAGTAAATTAATGAGGTAGGGAAAACTAAAGGTAGGATTCGAGAGGAGAATTTGTATGTGATCAATACAGGTTTTGGAATGTGTATAGGTGCACAGGTAGAGTAACACACAACAACACTCCACAACTTAATAACTACTTACAGCTATAGCACAAGGAGACAAGGATATTTATTTAAAGAGATGAGGTAGGGAATAACTAATGGTAGGGTATGAAAGGAGAATTTGTATGTGAACCATACAGCTGTTCAAATGTGTAAAAGTGCAGATCTAGTGCAGCACACAACAACATTCAACAACTCAATAACAACAAACAGATATAGCACAAAGAAGACAAAGATATTTATTTATAGTAATTAGGTAGGGAAAAACTAAAGGTAAGATATGAAAGTAGAATTTGTATGCGATACATACAGGTGTGGCAATGTGTGTAGGGACACAGGTAGTGTAACAAACAACAACAATCGACAACTCAATAACTACAGACAGATATTGCACAAAGATGACAAAAAAATGTATGTAAAGTGATGAGGTAGGTAACAACTAAACGTAGGATACGAGAGGAGAATTTGTATCTGATTCATAGAGGTGCGGGAATGTGTACAGGTGCACATGTAGTGTAACACACAACAACACACAACAAAACTCAACAACTCAACAACTACAGACAAATATAGCACAAAGAAGACAAAGATATTTAAGTAAAGTGATGAGGCAGGGAAAAACTTAAGTTAGTATACGAAATTGAATTTGTATGTGATCAATACAGGTGTTGGAATGTGTAGAGTTTCACAGGTAGTGTAACACAAAACAACACTCAACAACTAAATAAATACTTACAGATATAACACAAAGTAGACATAGATATTTATTTATAGTAATGAGGTAGGGAGAAAGTAAAGGTAGGAAATGAAAATAGAGTTTGCATGTGAACCATACAGGGTTTAGAATTTCTAAAGGTGCACAGGTAGTGTAACACACAACGACACACAACAACACTAAACAAATAAGTAACTACCGACAGATTTAGCACAAATAAGACAAACATATTTATGTAAAGTGATGAGGTAGGGAATAACTAAAGGTAGGATATGAAAGTAGAATTTGTATGTTATCCATAGAGGTGTGGCAATGTGTATAGGTGCACAGGTAGTGTAACACAAAACAACAATCAACATCTCAATCACTAGAGACAGATATAGCAAAAAGATGACACAGATATTTAAGTAAAGTGATGAGGTAAAGTGATGAGGTAGGGAAAATATAAAGGTAGGATACGAGAGGAGAATTTGTATGAGATTCATACAGGTGTTGGAATGTGAACAGGTGCACAGGTAGTGTAACACACAACAACAATCAACAACTCAATAACTACAGACAGATATACAACAAAGATGACAAACATGTTTATGTAAAGTGATGAGGCAGGGAAAAACTAAAGGTAGGATACAAGAGGAGAGTGTTGGAATATGTACAGGTGCCCAAGTAGTGTAACACATAACAACACTCAACATCTCAATAACTACTTTCAGATATAGCACAAAGTAGACAAAGATAATTATGTAAAGTGAAGAGGTAGGGAAGAACCAATGGTAGGATATGAAAGCAGAATTTATATGTGAACCATACAGCTGTTTAAATGTGTATAGGTGCAGAGATAGTGTACCACACAATAAAACTCAACACCTCAATAACTACAAACAGATATAGAACAAAGAAGACAAAGATATTTATTTATAGTAATGAGGTAGGGAGAAACTAATGAAAGGATATGAAAGGAGAGTTTATATGTGATCCATACAGAGGTTGGAATGTTTAAAGGTGCACATGTAGTGTAACACACAACAACATACAACAACTCAATAACTACAGACAGATTTAGCACAAAGAAGAAAAAAAATGTATCTAAAGTGATGAGGTAGGGAAGAACTAATGGTATGATATGAAAGGAGAATTTGTATGTGAACCATAAAGCTGTTGAAATGTGTACAGGTGAACAGGTAGTGTAACACACAACTACACTCAACAACTCAATAACTACTTACATATATACCACAAAGAAGACAAAGATATTTATGTTAATTGATGAGGTATGGAAAAACTAAAGGTAGGATACAAGAGGGGAATTTGTATGTGATCGACACAGCTGTTGGACTGTGTACAGGTGAACAGGTAGTGTAAAACACAACAACACTCAACAATTCAATGACTACAGACAAATATAGCACAAAGAAGACAAACACATTTATGTAAAGTGATGAGGTAGGGAAGAACTAATGGTAGGATATGAAAGGGGAATTTGTATGTGAACCATACAGCTGTTGAAATGTGAATAGGTGCAGAGCTAGTGAAGCAGACAACAACATTCAACAACTCATTAACTAATTATAGATAAAGCACAAAGTAGACCATAATAATTATGTAAAGTGATCGGCTAGGGAAAAACTGAAGGTAGGATACGAGGGGAGAATTTGTATGTGACCAATACAGGTGTTGATATGTGTACAGGTGCACAGGTAGTGTGACACACAGCATTATTCAACAACTAAATGACTACTTACATATATAGCACAAAGAAGACAAAGATATTTAAGTTAATTGATGAGGTATGGAAAAACTAAAGGTAGGATACAAGAGGAGAATGTGTATGTGATCGACACAGGTGTTGGAATGTGTACAGGTGAACAGGTAGTGTAACACACAACAACACTCAACGACTAAATAACTACAGACAAATATAGCACAAAGAAGACAAACATTTTTATGTAAAGTGATGAGGTAGGGAATAACTAATGGAAGGATATGAAAGGGGAATTTGTATGTGAACCATACAGCTGTTGAAATGTGAATAGGTGCAGAGCTAGAGTAGCAGTCAACAAAAATCAATAACTCGATAACTCCAAACGGATATAGGACAAAGAAGACAAAGATATTTATGTAAAGTGTTGAGGTAGTGAAAAAATAAAGGTATGATATGAAAGGAGAACTTGTATTTTATCCATACATGTGTGGAAACATGTACAGGTAAACAGGTAGTGTAAAACATAAAAATATTCAATAACTACTGACTAATATAGCCCAAAGATGACAAAGATGTTTACATAAAGTGATGAGGTAGGGAAAAACTAGAGGTAGGATACGAGAGGAGAAATTGTATGTGATTCATACAGGTGTTCGAATATGTACAGGTTCACAGGTAGTGTAACACACAACAACACTCAACAACTCAATAACTACACACCTTAAATAGCACAAAGAAGACAAATATATTTAAGTAAAGTGATGAGGAAGGGAAAAACTAAAGTTAGGATAAGAGGGGAGAATTTGTATGTTATCAATCCTCAGACTTGCACACATGCAACACCTTTCATTAGCCTAGTTGCTTGGATGACTGCTGATCGTCAGACTTGGACCATCATGGGAGGCGACGTCTATAGAGCGCAACGCCAAGCTGGTGCCCCAGGGAACATTACCCCCTGCCTGGTAGGCCTATACCTCAGGCTTGCACATATGCAACTCCTCTCATTAGCCTAGGCGCCTTGGATTACTGCTGATCATCAGACTTGGACCATCATGGGAGGCGACGTCTATAGAGCGCAACGCCAAGCTGGTGCCCCAGGGAACATTACCCTCTGTCTGGTAGGCCTATACCTCAGGCTTGCACATATGCAACTCCTCTCATTAGCCTAGGCGCCTTGGATTACTGCTGATCATCAGACTTGGACCATCATGGGAGGCGACGTCTATAGAGCGCAACGCCAAGCTGGTGCCCCAGGGAACATTACCCTCTGTCTGGTAGGCCTATACCTCAGGCTTGCACATATGCAACTCCTCTCATTAGCCTAGGCGCCTTGGATTACTGCTGATCATCAGACTTGGACCATCATGGGAGGCGACGTCTATAGAGCGCAACGCCAAGCTGGTGCCCCAGGGAACATTACCCTCTGTCTGGTATGCCTAAACCTCAGACTTGCACTCATGCAACTCTTAATTCTCCCGATGTTCCTTTCCAGCAATGCGTCATGCTCTGGCAATGAGTCGACAACTGCTCAGTAACGAAGTCCTAAACAAAACACAATTATAACAGGCTGGAAATACATATAAATATGTCGAAAAACAAAATAAATACGAGAAATGGCTGAACAGATAATTTACTAAAAATACAACAAAATTATTGTGCTAGTCAAAATAACATTCTGTAAAATAAAATTACAATTGGAAATTACCTAAATAAAAAATCAATGAAATTCCGTATATGGCACAAATTCACGACGTTACAAATATAAGGGCTGTTCACTTTAATGTGAGCACTTTTGAAATCGACTTTTAAAAAATGTCGCTGCCATTTTACCTGCATACATTTCAAAGGGCACAAAGTATGTCATGCACCCAGTGAAGTTGGAAACGAAGGAGGGAAATTAGTTCAATTTATTAATGTTGAATAAAAATGTGTTAGGCAAAAATGTGTAAATACTGAAACAATTTCATTTTAGAATGTTTATTTGATGCTTTTAACTGCATGAATAAGAAAGTCGAAGGAAATGTATATTTATAATAATTCTATAATTTCACTTTACAGACGCATGAGTGGCCAGACGTACGGCAACGTTAAATTGAGGTATATTTGGTGGAATATACAATGACATCAGATAAGTATTTCCTAAGCAGCGCTTTCGAAAGTGATCAGATTACCATGAAGAACCTACACTAAATTAAACAATGGAAAAGTATCATAAATGCTAATCTGAACTAAAATTATCAAACAAGCAAACTAAAAGAGCGAAATATGTATTACATACACATTAACAATTCGTAGATTGTACATTGATAACAAATAAATTGACAATAGCTAGGGACTGGAAAATTCCGCGAATTCATTTTAGACGAGCTAGACCTCAGACACAATTATTGTATTTATGTTATATCCGCATGTAGATCACAGTTTATTGGAAACTCTGAGCCAATAACCGATCTACAAGGAAACTATCATCGAATTGGCTACACACTGAGCAGCCAATGAACTGAAAGCTGAAGCTCGAAAATACACAGCAGAGTGGATCATATCGTACAGGTCGTTTAAAACGCCAAATTTTCCTGTCCCTAACAATAACATGTCAGATTCATAAATGGCAACTCCCAACTAAACAAATCAGTAAAGTCTTGCCAAATTCTCGTTATATTTTAGTACCATGATGGAATTAAATTCTCTATATTTAACGGAGTTTGACACGTGATTACATTTGCTACTGACTACAATACGGTAGAGTGAAGAGATTTGGGCGGCTCTTTACATCGAGGTCTTGAGAGCCGATGAGAGTGAAGTGAGGTGAGTGTGGAGCAACGCCGGAATGCAAGAGTGGGGGGAACGGCAGATCTCCTAGAAAACCCGCCAAATAGCGGCATCGTCCGTCACGATACCCATATGCGAAAATCCGTCATCGGCTCTCAAAACATCGATGTTAAGAGCCGCCCAAATATCTTCACGCACTCACTCACCTTTCAGTTTTTGTATGATTTTGTTTTAACACAGAATTTGGTTTCACATTAAGTGTTTTTTTTTAAATCACAGAAATAACATGTAGCAATTTCTTTGAAATCTTACACTTGGTTTACCTTTGTTAACTATTTAACTTCCAACTATTTTTATTTTTATTTTTATTTCAAATGTTGAAATTTATTTACGGGGGAACAACATATTTTTCCAGAAATATTTTGTTTTGGTATTCTAATATCTTTCAAAATTATTTTGAACCGTTGCCTAAATGTTAGTTTTGTTCAGTTTTGAGATTCGTAAGAAGAATGTATCAGTTTGAAATTTCTGTAGCTCGTTTTATTAATTTTCCAAAAGTTGTTTTCCTCGGCTGTAATACTTTTTGCAGACTAATACTAATTTCGTACCACAATGAAAAAGAAATTAATTATGGAAAGATTTTAGAAAATAATTTTAACCTCTAGAAAGCCTTTAAGTGTGTGTCCGCGAATCGCGGACATTCGGTTACGGAGTAACCTGTTTCTAATTGGTCGAGTCAATCTTTCTTATATACCCATGCTTAACTAAACCCAGACTTAACTCCGGGCAGTACATTATCCTACTTCAGTGTACGGAACCTTACAGCANTTCAGTTTTGAGATTCGTAAGAAGAATGTATCAGTTTGAAATTTCTGTAGCTCGTTTTATTAATTTTCCAAAAGTACTTTTCCTCGGCTGTAATACTTTTTGCAGACTAATACTAATTTCGTACCACAATGAAAAATAAATTAATTATGGAAAGATTTTAGAAAATAATTTTAACCTCTAGAAAGCCTTTAAGTGTGTGTCCGCGAATCGCGGACATTCGGTTACGGAGTAACCTGTTTCTAATTGGTCGAGTCAATCTTTCTTATGTACCCATGCTTAACTAAACCCAGACTTAACTCCGGGCAGTACATTATCCTACTTCAGTGTACGGAACCTTACAGCATCGCCCTAATTGAACCCATTCAGACCCAGTTTACACAGTTGTGTGCATTACCTCGCGTACAGCACACTGCGAAGCTCAGTCACCAATGATCTTACCTGTGCACAAATGATTCGCAACCGTCTTACTGGTCTAGGTCATAACAGGCCCATAGTACTGGAGTCGAACATACAGTACAGCCTGCAGCTGTAGATGTGTTGCTGTAAAAACGAAACAAGTGTTGTGTCGACTTAATCACAGCACGGATCATTTTTTTTGCAACACCTGAAACCGTCAATTAAAATGGGTCTGGAAGGTTTACGCTGGAACAACATGTCCGCAAATGCCAGGATTCTATCGAATGATGAACCACTATATGGGAGTCCCAGTGTTGTACACCGCAGATGCAGTGGCTTACAGAAAACAGACGACAGCCCACTAAATATGTCGTTTGAATGGGACGACAAAGCGTAATTGTAAAGAAATAACGCCTTCGGAAATATTTAGAATACACATTGAAACTGCATCAATGTCACAAAACTTAAAGTTCAGGTGATGTAACAAACGAAAATTACACTGAAAGAAAGAAATGATTGGGAAAATAAAATTTGCTCTTGTCAACAAATTATTTGTTTAAATAGTGGAAAATATATATTTAGTTGATGTAACTGAAATTTAATTTTTATTGAATTTAATTTGCCCATAGTGACTACGTAAAAGGTTATCAAAACCAAAGAACGCATATATGGATTATATGGATTATGCAATTAAAATGTGATAATTTAAATAAGCACAAATATGGGAAAAGAGACAAGGATCCAGTTAGACAACGAGCTCCACAGAAACAACGAGGACAACACAACTATGACAGTACGCAAACAGCAAAACCACAAGCAAAACGCACACTGCGTTAAGTCAAAATAAATAGATACATAAAATTATCAAAATATTATAATGATCCACTCTGGCAATGAACGAAACTGAAAATAACAAATACAACATAAATGTGGCTAGACAACAACGGCAACATTTGCATACAAAAAGCAACACTGCAAAAAAGCCACAAATTTATATATAGTCTATGTAACCAAATATTAAAATTAAAAATTGGTTATATCAAATATCCACCCTGTTGTTTAACACAAACGACCTGTTTGGTTGTTCGAAACAATTAATTTGTTGTAAAGGAACAAATAATTGTGCATGAACACTTATTCCATAACCCGTTGTATAAAAAATCACAATTTTCGTTATGATAGCGTAATGAGTTCACAACATGCAGTTAAGTAAACATATTCCAAAACGGCATGTGGATTAGAACTCTAAGGGTTGGAAATGCGACACGTTACTTACCGACATACCAGTACGACATTAAAATTGGTTGATATATTTGTAAATAATATAAACGCCCACATTTTCACATGTGTATGAACAGTTTTATATATTTTATTTTTGCTTTCACTTGACATGATATAGTCGAGATGGTTTATAAAATCATTACGCTTTAAAATAAATAAATGGCGTGTGGGGAGTGCACCCAGGGCAAGGCGACACCCTCCGAGTGACGGTCTTTCCAGCTGGGACCCGTAGGTGACCGTCATCCCCTGGCATGACAGGAAGTGAGGCCCTAGAATGGAGCGGCGCTGGAGTGCAGGAGAGGGGGAAACGGGAGTACCCCAAGAAAGCCCGCCGGCAAGCGGCATCGTCCAGCACGATTCCCACATGTGAAAATCCGGGAGTAAACCCGCCGGGGATCGAGCCCGGATCGCCGTGGTGGGAGGCGAGCGCCCTGAACACTGCGCTACCGCTGGCCCAATCATTACGTTAAGCATCATATGTGCTAACACGTAGCCACTTTTTCCAGCTGTTTTGTAAGATAGCGCCACATGAATAAGTAAATATTTTATTTCATCTCGGTAAACAATTGACCGATTCCTACCAAATTTGGCAAACAAATAGAACTGCAGCAGATGGTGTAAATTGGTGTATTTTAAGAAGTTTGGACACTTATTTACAAAATGGTAGCTTTAAAGCCANACGGGAGTACCCCAAGAAAGCCCGCCGGCAAGCGGCATCGTCCAGCACGATTCCCACATGTGAAAATCCGGGAGTGGACCCGCCGGGGATCGAGCCCGGATCGCCGTGGTGGGAGGCGAGCGCCCTGAACACTGCGCTGCCGCTGGCCCAATCATTACGTTTTACCAACCACAGCCACAACCTTACTGATAACCTATTTGTCACAAAAATTGTATAAGAGCGATCGAGTTGTATTTCTGAACAAATTACTCGATCATAGTGCAGCCAGCTATCAATTTTATTTTTATCCGACTTTCCGAAGAAAAGAAAGGCTTGAGACATCACTTTCCTCTCTGAATGTGTGTGCAGGTGTAAGGACTTAGTAAAGACGCCTGACATTTATAGTTTTCGACCCAGATGGCGGTCATTTAAATATTTATATTGATATGTCATGTCTTGGGAACCATTAAAACCGATTTAAACTAAATTTGGTATGCTAGCAGAGCATCGTGTATGCATTAAATTATGAAATGAAGATTGTTGTTGGCCAGCCGTTTTGGAAGATAGCAACAAATGAAAAATAAAGATATTACATCATATTTACAAAACTATTAAACCAATTCTCAACCAATTTGGCACGTAAGTAATACTGTGATAGGCCACTTAAACGTAAGTGATTAAACTTGATTAGGTACTTATTTTCAAAATTGGGGCTTACAATTTTTTTCTATATATATATATATATTCTACCAGAGTTGATATGCTGAAAGTATATATTACAAGCATCATATGTGCTAACACGTAGCCACTTTTTCCAGCTGTTTTGTAAGATAGCGCCACATGAATAAGTAAATATTTTATTTCATCTCGGTAAACAATTGACCGATTCCTACCAAATTTGGCAAACCAATAGTACTGCAGCAGATGGTGTAAATTGGTGTATTTTAAGAAGTTTGGACACTTATTTACAAAATGGTAGCTTTATAGCCANACTGCAGCAGATGGTGTAAATTGGTGTATTTTAAGAAGTTTGGACACTTATTTACAAAATGGTAGCTTTATAGCCATTTTATTTTAGTACGCTTTATCGCCAAAACCATGCAATCAATTCCAGCTTAATTTTGTATGCTTACAGTATATATAACAACTATTAAATGCGTGAACACGGATCATATTTTGTGAGCCATTTTGTAAGATATGCCATATGAAAAAAGAAAGTTTTTATGTAATATCTCACGAAACAATTGACATACTCCTACCAAATTTGGCAAACAAATAGTGCTACAGCAGGTGGTGTAAAATGGTATGTTTTAGACAGGGAAGTCACTTATTTTCAAAATGGTGGCTGTATAAATTTTAACTCAGTGCTTTTTTTTAAGAAACGAATTCCAACCCAACTTTGTATACTATCAGTATATATTACAACCATAAAATTTTTCTATACAGAGCCTTATTTCTCTGCCATTTTGAAAGGTATCCCCACAGTAAAAATTAAGTTTTTATGTCATATCTCAGGAAATAATAAACCCAGTCTTACTGAATTTGGAGAGGAAGTAGTACTGTGGTAGGCCATATTAATATACGTATTTTTTAATTGTGACAGACGCTTATTTTCAGAATGGCGGCTATACAATAATTTCAGCTTAATGCGTTATATTTACAAAACTATGTAATCGATTTTATCTTAACGTTGTATACAGGCAGTATACAATGATCGAATGTGCTTATACATAAACTTTTTGTGTTCCATTTATGAAAAATAAGGAGATATTTTGCCATATCTCGAGGACCAACCAACCAATTCCCATCAAATGTTACACGCAAGTAGCGCTGCATTATGGTAACTGCCATGTTTCAGGTGCGGCAGTCCTCTTTTTAATGGTGTTAGTATAAATCATTATGTTTAGAAAGTTGTATCTATCAAACAATTCAACAAAATTCAACCAAATTTTGTACACTAAAAGTTTTCATGAGAAGCATCAATTATGCACACAGAGACAATTTTTTCAATCTGTTTGCAAAAAAGTGCCAAATAAAAAATGTTAACATTATGCCATATTTCTGGAACAGGTCCAATAATTTCCACTAAAGTGTGCACAACATAATTCTACAGAAGTCCATGTAAATTTACATGATTTAAGTTGGTAATACAACGATATTTCAAAGTAGCAGCTTTATAAATACTTAAAGATAAGTTTGCGACAAATGTTAAACAATTTAATCAAATATAATTAAACTTTGTATGTTGACAGCATTTATTAGAAGCATTGTAATACATGGACTCTTTTTTAACAATTTTGTACCAAATAACAAAATTTATTTATTTATTCCATATCTGAGGGAATAAAAAATTCTTCACACAAGTAGCGCTGAGAAATGCTATGTAAATTTACACGTTTTTAATTGCTCAGTTACATATTTCCGAAATNTGTACCAAATAACAAAATTTATTTATTTATTCCATATCTTAGGGAATAAAAAATTCTTCACACAAGTAGCGCTGAGAAATGCTATGTAAATTTACACGTTTTTAATTGCTCAGTTACATATTTCCGAAATGGAGGCGGTGTAAATATTTAAGGTTTGTAAACCCTATCATTCGAAACATTAGATTTATTAAATCTGATGTTTATTCTCCGAATCCGACCTATATAATGCAGTTGATTGCCCCCTAGCTTATGGTACAAGGTTTGCTGGGTTCCAGACCCGGGTAAGACATGTGTGTATTTATAGTTGTTTCAATATTGTTGCATACGTTTCTGGTTATATCTCTAATGACATTAGTTCTAACGAGACGTCCAAGTTCTACCTCCCAACTCAGCTGTTAAGAACTTATTTAAATATAATTGCACCCATGTTGAGGAAACTAGTTTCCTTGGCTTTACCAGTAACATTTTGTTTGTTGTTGATACAGATTGAGGTACACTGAAGAGCCAAAAAAACTGGTACACCTGCCTAACATCGTGTAGGGCCCCGAGAGCACGCAAAAGTGTCACAAGACGACGTGGCATGGACTAGACTAATGTCTGAAGGCATGCAGGAGGCATTGAAATCTGCGCCAATTTGAGAAAGGGCTGCACGTCAATCACGTTTAATGATTCTCGTCAGTCGTCGTTTGTCCCGTTCTTTCAAGAACTTTTTCCGGCCACAGCGATGTCGAAGATCTGATGTTTTACCTGATTCCCGATATTCACGGTACACTCGTGAAATGGTCGCACGCGAAAAACCACATTCCATCGCTACCTTGGAGATGCTATGTCCAATCTCTCGTGCACCGACTANGAAATGGTCGCACGCGAAAAACCACATTCCATCGCTACCTTGGAGATGCTATGTCCAATCTCTCGTGCACCGACTAAAACACCACGTTCAAATTCACTTAAATCCTGATAACCGGCCATTTTAGCAGCTGTAACCGATCTAGCAACTTTTCCAGGCGCTTGTTGTCTTATATAGGCGCTGCCGACCGCATCGTGTTACTCTGATTGGTTCCATACCTCTGTTATTTGCATACGCAAGCCTATACCAGTTTTTTTGGCTCTTCAGTGTATTTACAATGTTAAATTGTCCCAGCTAACTGTATATTTGCTCAATTTTTAAAAAATTTGCTATTTTAACTGACAATAAACATTATGAAAGTTAAGACAACCGTATGACTAGTTGACCACGTGCTCGTGAAATGGTTGTGTTTACTAAATGCATGTTGATGGTAACGTAAAGGTGTTTGGTCCAGCATTTTTGTTTTTAATATGTTATTTTGTTGAAGGTATGTGAATGATTAGAGCAAGAGAAGTCTTGTTTTGTGAACAAGCCATTTTTCAACATAAACAAGTACTCTCCAAGTAAATATATTTTGTAATTACATACAGATATTTATCTCAGTACACTAAAATAATATATCGTAGGCGAAATACTACAAATCATGCCGTCACTATAACACCAGATAAAATTTAGCAAATGTTGTGTGTTATTGTAAGGATTAAGGATTCTTGTATATGACAAAAATCGGTTTGAAAATATTTCATATCCCATAGCTATATTACAGTACACTAAAACTAGTGTACCTAACATATCTTGTTTTAAGTGGAAGGATGTTATATTAAGAAGTGTAAACTGTTTTACAAATAATCTCAGTAATTCTATAGCAGTGAATGTATACGACTTCTCGAATTATGTTTTGGAGAAACTGTTAAATGCTATAAAATATATATTGATATTGATTTAATTGGATGTTTATGAAGGTTTGCTAACCTCAGTGTTTCAAAATAACTGTTCTGATACTAGTAATTTTCGCCCACTAACACTCGTGACTGTTGTTTCTTAATAAGTTAAATATATTATGAAGGACCAACTATATAGTTATTTTGAATCAAATAAATTGTTGTTGTCAGCTCAGTTTGGGTATAGTAGAAAGTGTCTCTTATATAAAGGCTGTAACAAAAGTTTTCTAAATGCTTAAATAAATATTTTGAGAATGAAAACAAAACAGATGCCGTATTATAATATTTAAGCAGTGCTGTTGTGTTTGTACTACATAAATGCCTTATTGAAATACTTTANAAACAGATGCCGTATTATAATATTTAAGCAGTGCTGTTGTGTTTGTACTACATAAATGCCTTATTGAAATACTTTAATAATATTGTGTAGAATGAAATGATCTTACTTTTAGTCATATTTGTCTGCTAGGCTTCAATTTGTTAAAGTGTTTAATCTTAGATCAATTAATTTTTTAATAGACAAATGGAAAACCCTAAGGCTCAGGCTTCACTCATATGTTATTTATTGTTTTTATCAATAACGTTTTTAGTTTGTTCCAGAAAATCTGTCTTTTTCCGGTGATACAATTTTGTTAACTTCAAAAAAAAACATAAAATTAAATGGTAAATGAGTTTATAAAAATAATGTGTTTGAAATAGCTGGTCTTTGGTTTAAAGCAAATTTGTTAATGAGGATAAAATGAGGAGATTATTTTTAGTAAACGTAATTTTAAAAGTAAATGTGTAAATCCTCTAAATATTAAAATTGACTTTAACTGAACTGAGGGCCACACAAAACACTTAAGTACTCATCTACCTAAATTACAATATCTGCTTAAAATATGCAATTTTTTTACTTATATAATATAATATATAAATTAAAATTTGTTTGCTTGTGTGTAGTGTGATTTTGGGGGAAATTTCATCTGGTGGTAAACGAGTATTTAAATAGCAAAAACATTATGTAAGATGTAATAAATGATTTTGTGTTAGAAAGTCATGTGAGCCTATATTAACGTTACTGTGTAT
Organism: Clitarchus hookeri; assembly: GCA_002778355.1. Lineage (NCBI taxonomy): Eukaryota > Metazoa > Arthropoda > Insecta > Phasmatodea > Phasmatidae > Clitarchus > Clitarchus hookeri. The sequence continues at coordinate 543,089 of NQII01000010.1, forward strand.
TTTTATTTTGCAGTGTCTTAATTACGCAAAATAACATTTAGGTTTTTATTTCAGTCTACCTAACAGCTATCATTATCACAACACAAGAAACAAAAATTTAGTAGATAATCAGTCTGTCAGGCTTAGTAAAACTCAACAAATCTATGAAGATATTATTAAGTATTTTATTTAATTACCGTTAGGTTCCAGAATTCTTTCAGTTGACCATTTTAATAGTTAGTGATACCCGATTTTCGTGAAAATATTCTACGACTAGATTAATATCAAAAATGTTTAGCTTATATCCATTTTCAGGAGTTGGATAATGTGTTACGCTTCTACTGTGTGCGCTCGCATATCGCTGAGGTACACAATCGAAGCAAACTAATTCTGATTGGCCATTCAAGTAAAGAAACGTCTTTTGACAAAGACACGTGGCCAATAAGCAAAATGAAACGTCTGGCGTGCATATAGTGCATTGAAATATAGCATGGGCGGAACCCATTTAACGAAAATCACGCGTCGCTTTTGATGGTGTTACGGGAAAATGTCTGAAGAGCAAACCATTTTATTGTACTGAAGAATGGGATGTACTTATTTTTTAAAATTATAAACAAAACTTTCTTCGTTGTCACTTATAATTTAAAACCAGTAATCTTTAATTTTATGTTTATTTCTATCCAAACTGATATTATTAAGTGTCCCTGTTGAATTATAGTTATAATCGTCATTTCATAAATTATTTCTGCTTCGCAATATTACAGCTGGCTAATTGTGAAATGATTTTGATGTGCACCTGTTTTGTATTTCTGTAGTAAGTTTGTACTGAATGCCTATAAATATTTTGTTTTCCGACACTGTTATAAATGTGCCAGTTTTTTAAGGACAATAAATTATGACGATAAATATCAAGATAAATATATGAGAGACGAAACTTAAATAAATTAAATTTAAATTTACAAAAGGCATTGAAATTCGCTTTTTAGATAACGAGATAATAGCCCGCGGCGTGCTGCAGTGTCAAATGTATAATATGGTGACTCTGGAGCGACCGTTGAGTCTTATTTCTCGTCTCTGGTCTCCTTAGCAGCGTATTTGCGAAGATACCCTCGCTGGGCCGAATCTGCTTCATTCCTCCAACTCAGCCCGAGTTGATTTTCAGGGGAGGGAGTGGCAAGATTATACACCTAACGCACAAACGAATTTGACTATGTACGAGGTGTGTTCAAAAAATGAGGTGACTTTGCAAATTTCGAGGGCTACGTACATTCTATTATCGTTGGTTTTTATTGTTATGTTGGTACACATGTCTTCGACACATGTTGACATTATCAGCCATTTTGCATTGTTATTTTGTTCGTGACAGATATAAAAGTTAGACGTGTTTCGTTGTGCTTGGCGATTTTTTTGCTATTGCAAACAATGGATCAAATAATCTGTATTAACCACACCGTAATCATGCCTCAGCCGCCGTGTTCACCGGACGTGGCCCCCTGCAACTTGTTCCTGTTCCCAAAACTGAAGAGACCCATGAAAGGACGGAGGTTTGCCACGATTGAGGAGATAAAGACCTGGGAAACTTCAATGCCACACCAAAATGCGCGTATCATGAGTGCTTCGAGGATTGGCAAAAAGCGCTGGCACAAGTGTATTATATCTGAGGTGGTTTACTTTTAAGGGGACAAAATATATATTGATGAATACATAAATATTTATCGAGACAAAGTCACAAAATAACAAGTCACCTTATTTTTTGAACACGCCTCGTAAAAACTTATTTCACACCTATAATTTTTCATCCAGTTAACTTTATATACACTGAAGAGCCAAAAAAACTGGTATAGGCGTGCATATGCAAATAACAGAGGTATGGAACCAATAAGAGTAATGCGATGTGGTCGGCAACGCCTATATAAGACAACAAGCGCCTGGAAAAGTTGTTAGATCGGTTACTGCTGCTACAATTGCAGGTTATAAAGATTTAAGTGAGTTTGAACGTGGTGTTATAGACGGCGCACGAGAGATGGGACATAGCATCTCCGAGGTAGCGATAACATTTGGATGTTTGCTTACGACCATTTCACGGGTGTACCGTGAATGTCGGGAATCCGGTAAAACATAAAATCTTCGACATCGCTGTGGCCGGATAAAGATCGTGAACGAACGGGACAAACGACGACTGACGAGCATCATTAAACGTGATAGACGTGCAACCCTTTCTCAAATTGGCGCAGATTTCAANGGGACAAACGACGACTGACGAGCATCATTAAACGTGATAGACGTGCAACCCTTTCTCAAATTGGCGCAGATTTCAGTGCCTCCTGCATACCTTCAGACATTATTCGAGTCCATGCCACGTCATGTTGCGGCACTTCTGCGTGCTCGCGGGGGCCCTACACGATATTAGGCAGGTGTGCCAGTTTTTTTAGCTCTTCAGTGTACTTACGTAATTGTNCATGCCACGTCATGTTGCGGCACTTCTGCGTGCTCGCGGGGGCCCTACACGATATTAGGCAGGTGTGCCAGTTTTTTTAGCTCTTCAGTGTACTTACGTAATTGTTATTGTTGTAAAAAATTTCTCAGGTGCACCTCTACAAAAACTGTAACCAGCTTTCTTTAAGATGGCACACTGCATCATCTTTCAGAGGGGTAAAATGTTGGTAAATATAATAAATGCGCAGAATACGTCTGAATCTGTTATTAATAGCCTTGTTTAGGAGCGCACATCGCCGATTAAAACTCCTATCCGATCGCAGTCTACAAATCTCTCATGGTACCAGTGTAATACACAAGAAGATTTTATATTTTGATGTAAGTGCTAAATTACACTTTTTTTCCACTTTGTAAAAGCAATGAAAAAATTTAGTTAAAAAAAACTGGTAGCTTCNGTAAGTGCTAAATTACACTTTTTTTCCACTTTGTAAAAGCAATGAAAAAATTTAGTTAAAAAAAACTGGTAGCTTCTTAAAATTTCTTATGTCTAGTAAAATATATCTAGTAATTCAGGAAGACAATGAAGTGAATTGCTGAGCTAGAAAGCATTGGCTATTTCTTAAATAACGAGGCCGGGCCCTCTGGGTTCAGTTACCTTATTACTAGTATGCCTTAGAGTTGACAACACAACGCTTTGTTAATAGGGTTTGCTGAGAACACCAGCAAGTAACATCGGGTCGATTGTATATTGCTGACATAATCGTACTGACCTATGGGAGCTATGTTTGTGTTTAGCGAAATTTCAAACAAGCTAGCGGGATGAACATAAATTTTACATAGAGCACCGAGAAACGCCGAATAAAGCTCTAACACGCTAATAATNACAAGCTAGCGGGATGAACATAAATTTTACATAGAGCACCGAGAAACGCCGAATAAAGCTCTAACACGCTAATAATCTTTTTGCGACATCCATCGGTAATATTATGTTTTCGTATCACGATATAAGAGAGGCATTGCGTCACACGGATCAGCNCTTTTTGCGACATCCATCGGTAATATTATGTTTTCGTATCACGATATAAGAGAGGCATTGCGTCACACGGATCAGCTTACCTCGCACCCTGGTGTGTTCTTTTGCCTCACGTGGCGCTGGGAACAATGTTCCGTGGTTGGCAGAACTGCGCGTGGCTGTGGTAACCAAGAGGTGACATAGAAGATGCTGCCAGCTCGCTATTGTGCGGTGGTTATCGTGAAACCTCGAAACAATGAGTGCTTCTTGCGTAAAGGTGGATGGAATGTGGATTCCGATGAAGCATCGCACCCGATTGTACAACACGCGGAAATCGTTCAAAGGTAGTACGGTGCCTACTAAACTTTTCAGAAATAAACGATTTATGTTGCACCTGAAAAAAACTATCATTATATTTCGTAACAACGTAAAGTAATTTTAAAATGTAAATACATTTTACTGACAGACCAAAACAGCAACAATTCCATGAAACCAACAAACCCTCTCAGATTTACAGATCATTCATTGTTTCTCGGAGTTATATGTTAAACTTCTCTACATAACTACACTTCGGTACTTTTATGCACTTCTTGGTTGTATCTTTCCCAAAAAACCTTATGATTACTTTATTATTTCAATTTTTATATTGTGAAGAAGTTTTTTTTTAAATCGACTATTAATTGGTTTAATTTTTATCTAAATAATCTGTAAGAACTGTTTTTATCTCACTGTTATTGTTTTGATATATCAGTGTAACTATGTCCATCACGGCAAATTGTAAACTGGCATTTGAGCTGAACTTTGTACGTTTATTAAAATAAGTAGAAATCAAATAAATAAAACGGCACCTCACAAAAACACGCAACAAGCAAAATACAACTGATAATACGCCCTTAGTACATTGAAATATTAGCATGCGCTTAACTATTTTCGCAAAAATCATGTGCCCTAATAAACAAAAAAAAATTATATTAATAAAAAAATGGTTATGTTGCACTAAGGGGCTGTGGTATTGATATGCATACCACCCGCCTCCAACCAAGACGATACAGATTCGGTTGCCGGTGGGGTCTCAACAAATTGCTCGCATTGCGAAACGCAGCGGACGTTGCTGTTTTCCGTTGGGTTTCCTCGAGGCACTCCCGTTTCCTTCACAGCTGGATTACACCACATATATCTGCATACTTCATGCAGCGTGGGAAGCACAGCATGTCCCTAGCGATTGGTTACCAGCTTCTAAAGTCCCATCCATTTCGAGCATAACTGAAGGGTGCTGTATAACCAAATAAAAACCTGCATTCTTTTATATTCTTCGAATACCCGACCAACTCGTTGTTACAACATGTACCACACCATTGACAAAGGTGTTTTTTGAAAGGTGTTACTGAGTACACTTTTAGATTTCCTTAATAAACCTAATTTTTTTAAAAACATTCCAGGATGGCAAAAATACGTAAAAAGTATTTCCAGTCACAATTTTTTTTTATACATTTTGAAAACTTATTTTCTTATTTGCATATATATGTCTTGGCGTAGTTAATGGAATTAAATAAAGTAAATTGCCTCATATTTATGAGAGATAAAGTTTTTTTTTTTTCACTTACCAGTCGCAATCAATTTTTCAATACTTAAACATACAAACTTGGGAATCTTAATCTCTAATAGATATGAGGCAATTTGCCTTATTTAATATCATTAACAACATCAAAATATATATGTTAACAAGCAAAAAACGTTTTCAAATATTATAAAAAATTGGGAATAGAAATAATTTTTACATATTTTTGCCACCCTTAAATTTAAAAAAAAAGATGTTTACTAAGAAAATTTTAAAGTGTACTAAGCAATACCTTTCAGATATCAATTTTGTCAAAGATGGGGTTTATTTTTTTTATTTAATAAATATTAAAGTCAAAAATTTGACGTGGGATGGTAAACAAATGGATGAGATCTATAACAGCTATTTCCTATACAAAGTTGAACAGTCATTCGTTAAAACATTAATTAAATTTTATTTTCTCCACAGCCTTTAATCTTTACGGTTACCGTTAATTCGTGAGCTCGAGAGTTTCAGGTAGGTAATATTTATATATGCGCTGCAATCGTGTCCAGAGTGCATCTTGCAGCCAGCGACCAACTTGTAAGAAGTTCGGTGATAGAAGCATTAACAATTCATAAACGAGAAGTGCGAAATCTTTCGCGATTCAGACTATCCACAAAGGAGACTCACGGTACCCATCAATGAACGTTTGTCAGTTGCAGATAGATATGTTATTTACAGCGTGGCAACGAACAAATATTTTGTTTGTATGATTATAACTGTGCAAGTTTAAGCGCAGCACACTGTCGCATGTCAGAACCAACAAGAAGTTACCGATATAATTAATGAGACTACTTTCCTCAACATGGGTGCAATTAAATTTTGAATAAGTACTTAAAATCTGAGTTGGTAGGTAGGATGCAACAGTAGTGAGAAAATTATACATATACACGTGCCTTACCCGGGACTCGAACCCAGAAAACCTCGTAACATAAGCTAGTTGCGTGAAGAATTTTGTGGAAATCTGTTGAATGGTCCCTGAGCTATGGCACAAAACCTCCATATTATTCGTGTGACTATCTTCATAAATGGACGTAAAAAAAATTCTGTATTAGCACATTTGATGATTGCATACTGCTAGTATACAAAATTAACTTAAAATCTATTACATAATTTCGTAGATAAAGCACACTAAGCTGAAATGGTTTTGTAGCCATCATTCTGGAAATAAGTCTCACAATTAAAAATACCTATATGTATATGGCCTACCACAGTATAGTTTCCTTGCCAAATTTGGTAATAATGGGTTTATTGTTTCCCGAGATATTACACAAAAACGTTTTTTTACTGTGGGGCTTGCTTACAAAATTGCAAAAAAATGAGGCTATGTATAAACTAATTTGATGGTTGTAATATATACTGCCAGAATACAAAGTTAAGTTGTTATTCAGTTCGTCAATAAAATATAGATAGCTAAAATATTTATATATCCACCATTTGGAAAATAAATACCTGCACTACCTAAAGCATAACAGTTCACAACCACCTATTACAGTTCTATTTGCTTGGCAAATTTGTTACGAATCTCTAAGTTCTTTCCTAAGATATGCGCCATTTTGAATGTAAGTACCTGGCATTGTCTAAAACTATAAATGTCAGGTTTCCTTGCTAGGTACTATATGTGTACCAAGTGAAATTCAATTGACGCATTCAAAAATTTAAAAAAAAATTTAAAAAAAGTGAGGGGGTACACACATACACACATTCAAACATACACACATACACACATTCACACACAGACACACATACACACAGACAGGAAAGTGATCTCATAAGCCTTTCTTTCCTCCGGAACGTAGGCTATCAAAAAGGCTGTCGTGTTTGATGTTACTGGTGAGTGAATGAAGTGAGTGAAGAGATTTGGGCGGCTCTTAACATCGAGGTATTGAGAGCCGATGAGTGAAACGAGGTGAGCATGGAGTAGCGTCGGAATGCAAGGGCGGTGAAACGGGAGATCCCTGAGCAAACCCGCGGACCAGCGGCATCGTCCGGCATGATTCCCAGCGGGAGAATCCGCCGGGAATCGAACCCAGTTCGCCTTTGTGAGAGGCGATTATTCTAACCACTATACCACCGCGGCCCCAATGTTTCTGGTAGCAGCTGTCTATGACACTAAGAAATATAGTCTGAAACAATTATTACTTCTGCATGGAAGTGTGCGGGGTAGGTGAAACTCACTTCTTTGACGGGATGAGTTTCAATGTAATCCATTGTTTATCGAATTACGCGTGATCGGTGACGTATAGCGTTGTTGTAGATTGGTGTATAGCGTTTGGAGTGACTGTACAGCGTCCGGAGTCGAAGGCAGATCAGTTCAGCGTTTACAAGATATACGTTTCGCCGATAAACGCTAGACGGCTTTCTCAAGTTACGACACTCGAAAAGAATCCCTAACATTCAATGCCCACATTAATCTAAGGATTTGCAAACGAAAAAAATGTTTTGAGCAGACGCATTTATTTTTTTGTTAGCACAACATTTTTGCTACAAGTTCTGTGTCTGCTTACAGTGATACAAACCAACCAACCAACCAACCATAACCTATTACAGAATTACTGTTTGTACAGCAGTTATTCGCAGGAGATATCTTTGACCACTGCGCCTCGCAATTTACAGTAGGCCTACCGTCTAAATATAACATTTTAATGCGTTATGTACATAATTATGTACACAGGTACTGAAATAAAAATATCACTCTGAAGAAAATTCCTTACCGTTAAACGGATTTTCGCTGTTATGATGTAGCGAATTGCCAAAGAAAATAGTTATACTAAAAACGTTTTTATGTAAAGTGCCGCGTATAACTTTCTGGCCACGGAAATCATTTTGACGGGGACTATAGTACCATGTTCGCGATTCTGTCAACTCACATTGTTGGTCGGCCTAAACACTAAATCGCTCACTACGCGGCATTTTTTACTTCTTCAATGGGCAGACTATTACAAAATAAGTTTTCCGAAACATAATTAGCGTATCGAAACGAATTTCTACAATTAATCACGTTTGTCTCCTCACGTAAGAATGTGTGACTACAGTACTTGAAACATGTGTTTAAAAATAGTTTCTATATGCTTTAAAACATTAAGACAAGCCAAAACTAAATACGGAATATAATAGTCCTACAAAGAAAAATTACCTGAAGCTTAAGCCGGTATTTTTCACTGCGGTTACGCACTCTAACCTCGCTGAGCGTGCGCTTTACATGCAGCCAACTTTACACTGAAACAATACATTGAGCAGCAATGACGAACCCTCCGCCGTCTAGTATTGCAATTTCTGGGAAACAAAAAAAAACGAGTACTTAATAGATTAACTAAACTAATGATAAGTTTCGCACTAGCCGAGTCAAAATAATACATCAAAGTGACTTACCGATTACTGTAGTTACATTAAGTGAATTTTGGGTGAAATATTATGTACGTGGGTAGTAGGAAAAGGAGAATTCAAACACAGATTTGTGACAGAGAGCTGGGAGCCAGAATCTCCCCAGGCAACGAGAAATCCTCCTGCGTTAGCATTCCACTTCGGCGGCGGCCATCTCGGCGCCTGTACTAAAACAAACTGACCTTGCATTCCATTGCGACAGCGGCCATTTTGTTTCCAAAATTTTCCAAAATTTTATGTTTTCAGAAATGTTTCAAGAATTAATTTTCAAAATTTTCAAAATATTTTCAAAAGTTGCAAATATTACGAAATTATAAAATTTATTAAAAAATTCAAAAGTTTTCAATATTTAAAAAGTTAAAAAAAAAATTCTCGAACAATCAATGGTGGCCATGTTGGTTTTCCTACATAGCCTCAGGCTGGCTTCCTGCGACGAATCCTCCTTATCATTAAATCTCCCGAGGCTACAAGGTGGCCCCGTAGGACGAATCCCAGGTGCCATGACATAGCCCCGGGCTACAGGATGCTGCCGTGACGTAATGGGATGATATACTTCACACTCTTGCATTCCAAGCCTGGAGGGTTATCTCAGAGTCTTCCCAATAAGGCTTTTTGGAATCCGCCTGGCCATTAAATCGCCCAGAGCTCCGAGCTGTGTCCCTAAGACGAATCCTAGATGCCATTACATAACCTCGGGGTACAGGATGCTGGAGGTCCACCATGACGATGTAACATAGCCCGAGGCTATGGAAGTTTGAGAACTTTATGCTCTTGCATTCAATAGCGAGGGGCACCGCGGTGATGCAGTGGATAGACGGCATGTTAAACTTCATGCGCTTGGATTCAATAGCGAGGGTTTCCGCGGTGATGCAGGGAATAGATATAGCATCAGGCATGTCCCTACGACGAATCCCCCACGACTCCATGACATAGCCTCGGGCTACATGTCATGGTCTTGCATTCATTAGTGAGGGGGGTCGCAGTGATATAGCAGATAGAAAACTCGCTTCCCAGGAGCCATGCCATAAACTTGGGTTACACGGTGTCGTGGTGAAGTGGTGGAAAGACAACTCATTTTTCGGGAACGCCATTACAGGACTCCAGGCTACAGGATGTTGCAGTGACGTAGCAGATAGGCCACAACTCGCGTGGTGCTGCGGTGGCACAGTGGCTAGACATAGCCCCCAGGCAACCTGTGATTTTCTGGATATATACATATATGCTTCCATATCCCTGGCTGGGCAAGAGTTTCTAAAAAAAATATGGAGTATCACTGCACCGAATACCTCGTGTTCTTGAAACGAATCCAATAGACCCAGGCAACGTGTGATGTTGGGAAATATTGTACAAAATATTGTTACACCCCAGGCATTGGCAGTATCCTCAATAAATTCTGTTTAAGAAAAAAACAATGTGACAACACGCACACATATAGGCTTGGGCAACACGGGGGAAGTAGTATTTCGAAAAAACTTGTGTAATTAAAAAGCAATTGTTCATATTCCGATATAGCACCAGGCCCTGGCCAGCATCCTCGAGAAATGACAGTTTCGTATAAATGTGTCAACACATATAGGCTTGGGCAACGCGGAGAAGTAGTATTTCAAAAACATGTTTAAATAATAATATTTCATATTCCTTTATAGCCGGAGGCCCTGGCCAGCTTCCTCGAGAGAAATGTCAGTTTCGTAAAAATGCAACAACCCATATAGGCTTGGGCAACACAGGAAAAGTAATTCAAAAACTTGTTTAAATAATAAATGTTTCCATTACAGCCCCAGGCC
>NQII01000010.1:553352-588750 GCA_002778355.1 Clitarchus hookeri
AACTGAATCCCCGAGAGAAATACCTTTTTATTTACAGCACCGTGTGAGCAATGAAAATTACATATTTTTAAAGTAATATTATTTACCTTTTGCTGCACCCAGCCCGGCGTGAGTTTCGGAAATATTAAAAAATATGTAAAGTAGTATGATTAATATTATTAGTTTTGCAAAAGCCAGGCTGTGCGTGACGCCGACTCCTCCCGAGAAATTCGTTTTACATATGCTGTAGGCTCACGAGGTCAGTCAGTACGCAAATAACAAAATTCATGCACACACTTAAATACACACGCGTACATCAGACCCCTGTCCGTTGTCGGTCTTGCTCCCTCGATGTTTAACGAGATACTAACTGATATAATGCTTAGAAATTCGTTTTACACACACATGCACCGTCGTCCATCCTTGGCGAGCGTTTCGAAAATAGTTAAACTATTTAAAGTATTATTAATAGTTTGCTACAGCCAGACGATGCGAGGCTCAGACGACTCCCCAAGAAATTCGTTTTTATGTATGCTGCAATGACCCTTCATTGTGTGACACCTTTTTTTTCGGCAATGGGATATTGAGGGATTTTACCTAACATGATGCGAGAGGCTCTCGTCGCTGATTGGCTACGGGATATCAATACCTACAAGCTAGCACCATTCATCATGGTTGAAGAATGTTCGTATTCATTGCCCACCTATCATGTAACTTCTCACATTGTATAAGCATAGCAGGTTCTACTTTCCAATACACAGCACGCCCTCATCAATGAAAAAAAAATATTATTACCACAGAATCATTTAAGCCCTACAAGCATAGGTGCTCATAATTTCCGAACTTTTTAACAAACAGATGACAAATTAATAATATATATACCGTTCCTGACAATGCAAATCATCGTAAAGTTATTTATGTCCTATAAGTATAAAAAATTATTACATATTCATATAAGGGCTACAACCATAGATGCGCCTGTATTTATATACACTGAACAGCCAAAAAAACCTGGTATAGGCATGCATATGCAAATAACAGAGGCGTGGAACCAATCAGAGAAACGTGATGCGGTCGGCAGCTAGATCGGTTACTGCTGCTACAATGGCAGGTTATCAAGATTTAAGTGAGTTTGAACGTGGTGTTGTAGTCGTCGCACGAGAGATGGGACATAGCATCTCCGAGGTAGCGATAACATTTGGATGTTCGCGTACGACCATTTCACGAGTTTACCGTGAATATCGGGAATCTGGTAAAACGTCACATCTTCGACATCGCTGTGGCCAGAAAAAGATTGTGAAAGAACGGGACAAACGACGACAGACGAGAATCATTAAACGTGACAGGCGTGCAACCCTTTCTCAAATTGGAGCAGATTGGATTCATGGTGTGAATTGCCTCCTGCATACTCTCAGACATTAGTCGAATCCATGCCGCGTCGTCTTGCGGCCCTTCTGCGTGCTCGGGGGGTCCTACACGATATTAGGCTTGTGTACCAGTTTTTTTGGCTCGTCAGTGTGTATATATATATATATATATATATATATATATATATATATACATACTTCACATAATAGTTCAACAGTATAATAATCAACAAAGTTATGTACTTCGTTACTGTAAGAAGATTTTTTTATCAAATGCTGTCATGCTCGCCGACACAAGACTGGTTGCTTACAAAAACACGAAACATGTTATGTTATCTTATGCAAATCATATTTGCGAAGACGTGATAGCTTAAAAAAATGCATATTGCAACATGTAAAGCCCTCCTTCCTACAGATGTCAATCAGTATTTGCTGAAATTAAAGCAAAAATTTGATGAGAAGATATCTACGCAATGAAAATTCGATCCATCAACATCATTAAACGCAACAGACACTACTATGAAAACAATGAGGGGAACAGTCCCGTCTCCTAGACATGCGTGTCACTATTGTAACATATCATTTCCATATGCCTACAATGCGAAGAGACATATAAAGCATAAATGTAAGCTATCGATGTAATATATGTCAAGATTTTTTCACAAAGTGAGAACACCACGGCACATAATGATAAAGGAGCCTAACATGTTACGCGAGGCTCTCGTCATCGCAGGCCTATCATACAGGATGCTGTCGCACACAACGATAAAGAAGCCTAACATATCTCGAAAGCGTCTCGCCACTAACAAAAGCTGACAGCCCAACATAAATGTCACCGCAGCGCATAATGTTAAAGGGGCTCTAACATGTTATGTAATGCTCTCGTAACTGGCGAAACGAGCGGCCTACCATAAATGACGTCACCATACACAAGGATGAAGGAACCTAACATCTTACACGATGCTCTTGAAAGTGTTTCATCATCGGTGACCTAACATAAAGAACAATACCATGCACAACGATAAAGGAGCGTAACATGTTACGCGAGGCTTTTTGAAAGTGTTTTGGCTCTAGCGAAGCTGGTAGCCTATACCATAAACCACCAGTCGTTCACTGAGGAAAGTCGAGACAAGCAATACAAATTGTCATGTGGTCAGTATATAGGCGAGCGTCATGTAAAATGAAGATCATTCCATTGTCGAGCGCTGTGGTGGAATGCAGTCTTTTACTACAATATGAAGGCAGAATCAATGAATGAAGACTCACGATCGGCAACTCGTCGGCATCAACAGCAAGGTATATTGAAGAGATACTACACGAATTACGATGTCATCGTAACTACTACTACAATCGTGTACCCTGCTATAATATGAAGACGGAACCAATAGCTTAAGATTTACCGACTTGAACATGGTCAACAGCAAGGGATCCTGAAGAGTCGATGCAAGCAATACGATATCAATGTAACTACTATGGAAATACTTTTAACACGAGCTTTAATTCACGCTGGCATGAAAGTTGCCATTGCATGTTCAACCCAGGATACAAAATGTTCCACTGTGATACCTGTGATGCCATATTTACCCGAAGTGATAGTGTGTATAGACATAACAGTACATGCAAAGGCCATGTTTGTCATTCATCGGGAAGCGAGTGCAAGTGTTGCGGCAAAATATTCAGGAAGCACAGCTGGACCGAACGACATGGAGATAGCAATTGCAAATTTGCTACCATCTACAAGGCCTGCCCATGTGATAACTGCCATGCAGTATATTAGAATAAGAACAGCTAGAATGCTCACAGTAGAAACTGTTCTTCTTCCAAAACAGTCAGCATAAAGGTTTCGCTCGAATGAACACTATGCCGAGCATGTATCAAATATGATTATGTATGTGTATTATGTCAAGTCTGTAAGTTAAGGTGAAAGTATGTAAATGATTTCGGGGTTTATTCATTTATCTTAACCCTTGTCAATATTAAATTCACCTCCACTGCTGAGAAAAATAACCAGATTTTGTCAAAGTCGGGAAGATAATCAGTAGTTTATTTGTATATTATCTAGAACTCTGTTCCATATCGATGGGTTGCTTGAGCAATACCTACAGAAGCTCCCCCCATGGAAAACGAAAATGTCTACATGCGAATATATATGTATATATTAGGGATGCACCGATATGGGTCTAGCCGATATATCGGCCAGCCGACATATCGGTCAAGTGAACCCGATAATATCGGCAGATAACTCCATTTAAAATGAGATAACTCCATTAAAATTATAAAAATTAAGAGGAAAGATGCTATAGATATTTAAGTCTGACAGCTTAAACTTTTGGTTTTTGTCAAAGGGAAGTTCAATGCATTGATAAGTGCATGCCCACCTTGTTATACATTAAGTATATGCACTTAAAACAAATTTAAGTGCATGTACCAAAAATCCGTTACCACCCTTACTTTCAAATCTAAACCATTTACAGCTTTTATACTTATACACATATTCTTGCGTCAGCTATATAATAATAATCACGAAAAAGTAGCGAAATAACCAAATATTTAGACGAACATCTAATTTCTAATACATGTGATGTTTTTCAATGGTGGCGCAACAACAAGGAACTTTTTCCCATCCTTGCTGGAATTGCCAGAGCAAACCTGTCGTCCCCTCCATCCAGTGCTGAAAGCTAAAGATTATTCAGCACCACTGGCATAGTGCTTACACAATTAAGGAACCGACATAAACCAAATATCGTTGAAGAACTTGCATTTTGTAAAGGAAACATTGATTTGTGGCATTTAATCAATCGAGTGGTACCTTTGTGATGAGTGCATATAATGTAGTAAGCACGTGTTTTGTCATTATGTTTAAGCTTTGGTTAATTGCTTTATCACATTGTATATTTTGTAAGTATACNGCTTTGGTTAATTGCTTTATCACATTCTAAATACCAAATATCAACTTTTTTTGTAAAAATTAAAATATCGGCAAATATGCGGGCGATACTGGCCGATACCGACATCCTAAAAATAGGCAGATATATCGGCTACCGATATATTGGTGCATCCCTAGTATATATGTTCTAAGCATACTTATAAGCATAGTTAGCTATACTTTTTCCGAACCAAGTAAATAAGAAACATATATATATACGTAAATAAAATTCAGGAAGGATAACTTACAACAAACTGTGATATGCAAAAAGTAAGATATATACAATTGTAATACATTGACGTGGCCAAGCTTGGCTACGGTGAAAAGCCAACTTGACTCGCGGTGTTCCCAGAGTTGATGGTATGATATTTGTGTGCCCGGCGCCACAGCTCTGCGGTGAGCTGATGAGATGTAGGGCCGTTTCGGGTCGACGGCCTGGTGAACACTCTGTCACACACACGATGGCGAGGTTGTGGGCCACCTCGCACGCCTTAATTAATTATAAATAAAATGAGTGATTCTGGTTGAGCTATTTATTACCCGAGACTCGTTATTGTACACACAACTATACATAAGACACGTGGCCTGAATGGCCCGGAACTGCGAGTGACCACGTGGTCTTTATAATGAGAAACTCTAATGCACTTAACGATTCCCAATAAATAATAACGTCGCTCTCCCCTCGGCGCAATGCATGTCAAATAATGAAACATATGAAAATAATGATTTAAAATGTGACCGATGTGTCTGTATACCAACTCGACTGATGATGTCTTTGCTAGGACTTCTGCGGAGTGAGAGAGCTTAACATCCGGGTCCGTTGAAGTGCTGACGAGTACTGGGGGGAAGCGTGGGGCCGGCTTCCGCTACATGAGCGCAGCCGACGCCACGCGGTGAAATGATGAAACAATATACACTAAAAATGATAATGGGATGAAAGGGACATGAATCAAATTAAACTAATAGTACATAATTTTTCCTAAAACAATACATAATAAAAAATGATAATACTTATTCTAAATGTTTACATCGTACCAGCCACAGTATTGCCAAATGTCAAACGTTACATGTGTCTGGCTGTGGCTGTGCAGACTGTCTCCAATGGTGATAATACAAATGATATTAACTATATACACTGACGTTATTAATAAATACACTGACACTGAATAAATTATAAACATTAATACACTTGCACTCGTGCCCACAAGCCTGTCAGTGTGGTGCATCTGGCGTGCGGACAAGGCTGCGGCAGTCACAGTGGGCACAAAGGACTCGTGAACGTGCGGTTCACATCAACATACATGTAGCACATAGTTATGGTAACTGTAAAAAAATATTAATATATTAATATAAACAATCACCATCAGTCCTACACAAGGACGACAGCTCGAGTCATCGCTAACATGGCTAGCTCGTAACAACCAGACATAGAATGAAAAAATGAACGATGCAATACAATACCAGACTGTTCTGGACAGTACAGCAGACTAGCAAATAACTTCCTTACAAACAAACTGAAACTGTCCAATGCATTCAGTGTACAACACTAGCAGCATAACGCGACTGTTGCCATATGCTAGGGAATATGTGAGGCAGCT
Organism: Clitarchus hookeri; assembly: GCA_002778355.1. Classification (NCBI taxonomy): domain Eukaryota; kingdom Metazoa; phylum Arthropoda; class Insecta; order Phasmatodea; family Phasmatidae; genus Clitarchus; species Clitarchus hookeri. The sequence continues at coordinate 559,223 of NQII01000010.1, forward strand.
CAGATGGTTGGGTGACGATTCAAGCACCGTGCAGTTCTTGTCAAGTTTAACGAATAACACTAGCCAAGTGAGTGTTATGTAAGGCGTTAAGGTCACACAGAACCTGCTAGGGCTACGATTACCTTCAGACCATGTGACTGAATTCCTACATGCAGAACACTCACCTATGTATGTAGTATACTAATACAGACACAAAACAAATATTTTAAAAAAATGTAAAGTAACAAGTTATAATCACTCACCAACCAGCACATTTTACACTAGTGTCGGATGTTGTAGGATGCTTTAGATGATAATGCCAGACGGCCCCGATCAGTACAACATGCATTCCACACCCAGTTTTCTCATACTCCTTTTGAGCATCTTTCACCGACATCCTGATGGGACGAGTCTCATGTTCTACCATTCCGCCTTGATTTTCCCATATTCCTTCCCAGGCTCCTTTCACCTAGCGCTTTGAAGGGAGCGTCGCATGCTCGATCATTCCATCTTTGTTGTCTCATATTTCTTCCATACACCTTTCTTAACACACATACATGTTTTAAGCGTAACTCTTGGCTATTAGATATGTAGGGAGAGAGCCTTTTTTTGAATTGTAGCAATTACTATGTTGACGTGAATCGCGCGTTCACGAGCTCCTTTGTGCCCACTCTGACTGCTGCAGTCGGGTCAACCGCACCAGCTGCACTAGAGAAAGTGCTACAAAGTGTAGTGCATTAGTGCACATTATGTCAACAAGGACACAGCCACAGCCAGAGAGGTTTGCATAGTATACTTGGCAATGTTGTGGCTAGTGTAATATGGATGCATCACCGAAAGTGCAATATAAACTCTTATGTAATAATTTAACATTTTAATAAGTGTATTTATGTAAGTCATTGTGTTTTCTTGTGCTTAATTTAATTCATATCATTTTTCATCACATATTTCATCTTTCAGTGTTTTTATGTTTCACCTTTTCGTCGCTTGGCTTCGGATTTCGCCACTGGTGGTGGAAGCCGACCCCAAGCTCGCCCCAGTTCTTCTCAGCACCTGAACAAGACCAGAAGTGTAAGTCTCTCACTCCTCCGCGAGTACCGGCGAGGCCCTCGGTACCGGCATGTTAGGCTGAAATCATCTTCACTGCAATAGTATTAAAGTAATTAATCGGAACATTTCTTTTGTTTGTTTCAAGTACCGAGGGGAGAGCAAATGTACTCTCACCGGAGAGTTTTCAACGCAAACACGTTTATCAACTTAAAGCAACGTGTTTTTCGCCACGCAAAGGCTAAGGCCATTTTTCATATCATTCATGCATTTATTCACCTGAGAACGGACGATGAATAAGCCACTCAAACAGTAAAATAGTGTATTATTATTATTATAGGGCAACCTTGTAAGCGTCACAAGTGTTTAGTAAAATAGTTCAGGCGTACGAGACGCCCGACAGTCTCGCCATCCTTTGTAAAGTGTGCAACTGTAAGTACGTGACAATCAAGTAATCACTGACGGCAGGTTCACCAGGGTCCCTGGGCCGTCGACTGTACAACCCTCACTTCATTAGCTCACCACTAAGTTATGGCGCCGGGCAAAATTATATCACCAAACCAGCCCTGGTAACCGACGCCACGTCAATATACTCTGGTGACTGCAGTCGTCGAGCATGTAGGGTGAGAGACGAATCATAAACAAGGTGCAAGTACCATGTACACTGAAGGTCACAGCTGCTGGACGAGTTATACACAAACTTCAACGTGCCTCGTTAGCATGTAAGGTGAAAAAACGAAGTTGCTACAACTATCCAGGACATCGAGAACTCAACTGTGACCTAAAAGTCTGCTGATTACAATGCAAAATATAGATATCCTACTGATTAAGTGTCTACATCTGCAAGCGCATAAACGAGTTGCTGAAGATAAGAGCTATTTGAAATTGAGACAGAAGAAACGTAGATTCGAACCTAGTACCCTGACTCAGAGTTATCTAATAACCTACTCATCATGGAAGAACATACACGCAGGCGTGTATCGTGAACCTTCTGTGAAGAGTGACGAGAAAGTCTAGGTGCTTATTTTATGTAAACTTTAATGACTCGGTTGAAAGACTAATATATATATATATATATATATGAAAGCATGTACATAAATAGAATTCAGGAGGTGTAACTTACCTCAAACTGAGATATGTATAAGGCTAAACAAACATACATATGTGATACATACATGAGACACATAGTCATGATAACTGTAAAAATGCTTATATGGTAAATATAAACGATCATCGTCAGTTTTACACAAGGGTTGGCAGCTCAAGTTATCGCTAACATGGGTAACCCTAATCAACCAGACATAGAATGAAATAAAATGTATACTATCTAATGTAACGTTACATTAAAGGACTCGTAAAGGTTGTGATCCCTTTGCTTGCTACTAAACACCGGGTATGTAAACCAAGTGGCCATTCCAGAGTCTATGTCACTGATATTGAAGATAAAATATTTTTAAAAATGTAAAGGTAAATAGTTATAAACTCCTACCGACTGCTGCATATTGCACACTCAACGAACACTATACATTACATTAGACCAAAAAAATACACTCTCGAAACGCTGATACTAGCAAGCATAAAAAGAAAGTAGTTATTATCACCTACCAATGTGTATTGTACAAGTGAAGAGCACCGTACACCACATTTTGCTAGACAACACTGTGCGTCTGAAAAAGACTAGAGTGGTAGTGTTGGTTAGTACAGCAATAGTAGTAAACGATCGTTCTCACATACATCTGAACTACAGAGACACACAAATTAAACCAAGTAACGAACAACATATGTAACAATAGACTACAGTAAAATACTATGACAGAGTCGTGAAGTATGGAGAGCGACAAGGTCAACACTGCTACATATCGACGCAAACAGATATAAAACAAACGTAAAGTAAAAAATGTTATATGTACTTACCAGCGCATATTGCACAAGTTTAAGATACTCTACGAGACATTAAATACTGCTAGGCAAGACCATCCTGCTCTGTGCAACAGTCATTCCACCTTGGTTTTCTCATATTCGTTCTAACAACCTTTTTCATGGCACCCTGACGGAGACATGTCTCATGCTCTACCATTTCACTTCGGTTTTCTCGTATTCCTTCCAGCATCCTAGTGGTTACATGACCCATGCTCGACGACGAGCATTACAGCTTTGCGAAAATAAGTCGGGAAGCAGTCACGTAACGTGTTGTTGACGCCTAAAAACTTTCTCTCCATATGATGCGTCTTGGGAAGGGGTATGTATAGCCCCCGCAGCTTTCTAAACAATCACTAGTGCACCGAGCGCCCACTGTGCTCTGCGTGTGCGCCTATACACATCCAGGGTCAACACAACATCTCGCTGGCACCTGTTATTGTTACTCTAATATATATTTTGGGGTAAGTGTTTCATCTGCATGGTGGTGGTGAGTAGATATAAAAAGCAAACGTATCATTATATTACCGACAAGAGGGATGGACTGTACCTTTCCGAAACACAGCGCTTTAATAGAGAGTATTAAATGTATCTCATTTATTTAAGTTGGAAATAACCGCCATGCACATGGTCGGAGTCAACTGATACGTTCAGTGGCAACTGTATTATTCAGTATTAGTGAGATGTGACTGAGTCAGTGTGTGTGTGTGTGTGCGTAAGATAGTTAACATAATTGCATCTTCTTCTGTACGAGGGTCAGCGTCGCTGTACTGTCACAAACGATGCTGCATTTCCCAGCAGACGATATTGTTTATTATATTTATATCTGCTCAACGTGCATGTGTTGGCCTCTGTTTCACGTTGTGTGTATGTCGTAAGATGTTGATGAGAGAGAGTTTTCACTACAAGGACAGCACGCGTGTTGACGTTGTTCCGTATTTCACCTAAGGCTGTCTGTACGCTGTGTGTCGCCGACCGGTGTATAGTCATAACAACTTGTCTCGTTTCAACCTACCGCTGGCTAGACTCAGTCGCAGGTCTTGGACTGCACTCGTACCGTGCCACGATATATCCTGTTTNATTGTTTATTATATTTATATCTGCTCAACGTGCATGTGTTGGCCTCTGTTTCACGTTGTGTGTATGTCGTAAGATGTTGATGAGAGAGAGTTTTCACTACAAGGACAGCACGCGTGTTGACGTTGTTCCGTATTTCACCTAAGGCTGTCTGTACGCTGTGTGTCGCCGACCGGTGTATAGTCATTACAACTTGTCTCGTTTCAACCTACCGCTGGCTAGACTCAGTCGCAGGTCTTGGACTGCACTCGTACCGTGCCACGATATATCCTGTTTATACACTTTCACTGTGTGATGGCTGGTCCTTACAGCCATTCATATAGGCCCTATATAATATTTTAGATTATTTCATATTGACTACTCGCCGTCTTTAGTATTCATGAGGTAATCGCACGTTCGTCATACAACTCGCCCACACTGTTTTGTGCGCATATCTCCCAGGGTTCGAATCTCGGCAGGCACACATCATGTTTATATTTGCCATACACTATACTGTTTTACAATATATGTATACATAGCATATAATATTAGTTTATGCTCTCCGTTCAACTCATCCACTATGTTGTGTGTGCATATCTTCGGGGGTTCGAGGTCCTGGGAACATACTTCCCGTTTATATTATTTGTCCCACTCTAAAGAGTTTAAAAAAAAAAAAAATATTCGTTCGCCTTTCAACTTAACAACACTGTTTTGTACGCATGCTTCCTGGGTTCGAGGTCCATCGAACATACTTTATGTTTATATTTTTCCCTCTATACTGTTTGTTTTTAAATATAAATATTAGTTTATACCCTATATATAAAGCATTATATATATACCCACACATTTTGCGTACTATCCCAGCACCTTTTTTTTCTGTAGGATATCTCTCCTGGCTACCAACATCAGCATAACATTCCATGTCGTACCAAGATCCTCATTTATACATCATTGCAAGAGGGAGATGACATCTTCACCATCGTTGTCTCCTTCCTCAGCAGCATCGCCTAACATAGACATATTCATTATATGTAGGCCTGCACTACAGAGTGGTTGCATGTTTATGGATCGCCGGAATGGATTGTGCCATGAGCGTAATTGCACTATCAATTCATTCCGGCAGCCAGCCTCGTAGCACCAGTCAGCCCCCCGTCACTCGTAGACGATCATCGTATCCCTTGAGACATCTTCTGTAGAAATTAGTAGTACGTTCATGCCTGGTCACTTGGGAACTTACCAGTCTTCAGAAATCGGATATGAGGTAGTAATGTGAATTCTTGCTTGTAGTCATCAGAAGTGGCAGGTCGAAGTGCTCAGCCACTCGTACAGGTACCACCTTGTGATGTTCATCAAGAGCATAAACATTAATTCACACGTCAGGATTGGTCTTCTCAAATGTTGATATCAGGTGTAGAGGAGTGGGGAAGTCTATCCCACTGAAGTTGAATCACACGTACAGTTCGGTGGTTGATTCGTGCAGGATTCCCACCCTCTACATATCATGCTAGGAGGGTCCATTTGAAGTACTGCTGGTCTTGGTTACACAGGTTAGTATCTGCTTTCTTGGCTTTGCAGGCAGAGCGATGTAGGAGGAAGCTCTCAATGGGTCGAGCTTGTTAATGAGTATCTGGACTCGTCTCACAGATGTGAGGGACCAGCCACTATCCTTGCCCCATATATTTCTTCCTCCAAACATATCTTCACAATGGCTGCCGACACAGCATCGTCCATATCAACGACATTGTAGAGAGGGACGTTCTTTGTCTTGAATGTCCCATGATCTGTCTCGGTGTTGTGAGGTTCCGGTTTACCATAAATACACTCGAGGAAAATATTGAATTTGATAGCTCCCTGAGTTCTTGCTCCAGCTGCCCAATAATATTCTAATTTGTTCGTTCAAGGTAGCTGCAAATATCGTCAGCTTCACTCGACAGGGGGGGGTGTCTCATGTACATGTGTATAGAAGTGTGTGCATGATACTTTTTTGCATACTGACTGACGTCGTGAGCATACAGATTATGTAAAGCATAAATCTCGAGAGGATTCGCGCACAGCCTGGCTGTTGCAAAACTAATAATATTAATCATACTACTTTTCAAATATATTTTTTTAATAATTCCGAAACTTAAGTCGTAAAACGTATTCCTGTTTGGAAAAAATGATGTGTTTCCTGGGACTATCGGTGTGGAAAAACAATTTCTCGAGGACGTCGCCAATGCCTGGGGGGGGGGTAACAATATTTCCCAAAATAATGCGTTGCCTGGGGCTATGGGTGTGGATGTAGGGAGACGCAGGCGTTGATGTTGGGACACTACTGAGGCTATGTCTATCCAATGCTTCACCGTGGCCCCAAGAAGCCAGTTGTCTATCCGCCACTTCACCATAGTGCCCAAGAAGCGAGTTGTCGTCTATCCTCCACTTCACCACGGCGCCCTGTAGCCTGGGGCTATGTAAGTGTGTTGTCTATCTGCTATGTTACTGGCTGAAAAATCGTATACAGTAGTTATACTAAGCATTTTATGAGTTTATATCTCGTTAAGCGTCGAGGGAGCAAGACCGACAACGGACAGGGGTCTGGTGTATGCATGTGTATGTAAGTGTGTGCATGAATTTTTTTTTTGCGTACTGACTGATGTCGTGAGTGTACAGCATATGTAAAACGAATTTCTCAGGAGGAGCCGGTGTCGTGCACAGCCTGGCTGTTGCAAAACTAATAATATTAATCATACTACTTTACATATATTTTTAATATTTCCAAAACTCACGTCGATCTGGCGTGATTGTGTGTAAAATGTTTTTCTTTGCAAGTCGCAGTCATCTCGCACTGCCTGGCTGTTGCACAACTAATAATCATACTACTTTACATACTTTTTTATATTTCCGAAACACACATCGGGCTGGTTTTAGCAAAAGGAAAGTACTATTACTTTCAATATATGTCATTTCCATTGCTCACGCCGCGCTGTAAATAAAAACATATTCCTCTCGATGATTTGGGGGACCTTGCGCCCCATGTTTTCATGGCAGGGGCCTGGGGCTGTAACAGAAACATTTATATGGTTGTTGCATTTTTACGAAACCGACATTTCTCTCGAGCAAGCTGGCCAGGGCCTGCGGCTATAACAAAATATGAAAGATTATTATTTAAACATGTTTTTGAAATACTACTTCTCCGCATTGCCCAAGCCTATATGTGTTGACGCATTTATACGAAACTGTCGTTTCTCGAGGGCGCTGGACAGGTCATGGGGCTATAAAGGAATATGAACAATTGTTATTTAAACACAAAAAAAAAATTTTAATACTTCTTCCCCCGTGTTGCCTAATCTTATATGTGTGTGTGTTGTCACACTGTTTTTTACTTAAACAGAATTTCTCGAGGTTGCTGCCAATGCCTGGAGAGTAACAATACTTTGTACAATATTTCCCAACATCACGCGTTGCCTGGGGCTATGAGATTCGTTGCAGGGACACGAGGGATTCGGTGCAGGGACACTCCATATTTTTTTTCCGAAACTGATGCCTTGCTGGAGCTTTGGATGTATATATGTATATTTCCCGAAAATCACGCATCGACCGGGGGCTATGTCTAGCCACTGTGCCACCGTAGCACCACGCGAGTAGTGGTCTATCTGCTACGTCACCGCAACACCCACAGCCACCCTTCAATGTGCAGTAAACATCACCCAGTCCCCTTATGTCTGCACAATCGCCCAACATCCCGACACCCGATATAGAAACTGTGACAACCATTGAGGAGGTCTGGGGTGACTCATCTGGTCAACACAGCACCCTTGCTACCATCAAGAGCACCACAGCTTCGCCACGCCACCCCTGCCTGCACCGATGCCCATCATCTACACACACAATAAGGGACTGGTAGCAGGGGGCGGGAATAAGAGTAGTTGGCCCACATCAGCACCAGCCAACATTACACAATAGGACAGCGACGACTATGAAAGCGACGCCTCTAGCATGCAGCAGTAAGATCCGCAGCACCACCAGCGCATTCCACAGTGCTATCCTTGCTACGAGGGGAGCACAGCAGCTCCACACTAGCACCATCGACAAGCCATCGAGACACTGNAGAGTAGTTGGCCCACATCAGCACCAGCCAACATTACACAATAGGACAGCGACGACTATGAAAGCGACGCCTCTAGAATGCAGCAGTAAGATCCGCAGCACCACCAGCGCATTCCACAGTGCTATCCTTGCTACGAGGGGAGCACAGCAGCTCCACACTAGCACCATCGACAAGCCATCGAGACACGGCGATACTGGTGTTCCGATTCCACTAATCGCCACTACCAGCTGCAGGCATGGCTCCAGCATAGGCTGACCTACTGCNGCGATACTGGTGTTCCGATTCCACTAATCGCCACTACCAGCTGCAGGCATGGCTCCAGCATAGGCTGACCTACTGCCAGATGCCAAAGACACCTGGGTGCTCTGGTCGAAAGGGCTCTCAAAAAGGTTGAAGGGGAGGGGGGCATTTAATTCCATCCACAGCTTTCCCCAGAGCCCTTGTCATCACACGTGCACCATCTCCCAGCCAGGTAAGAACAATCCTCTCCACAGACCAGCCATGCAAATCATGATCTATGGCCACGTGCCCAAGACAAAATTCTTAAGAGAGTGGAGAGACTAACAATGTTCCACAGAGCATAACTTCTGAAAAACATAATGAAGTAGCTTAATGGCTATTTTATAATTAACTAAATTAATTATAATGCTCCAGCAAATAAATGTAGCAAAAATCATGCATATCCAGCACCACAGTGCATGCATGAAGCACCGACCACGTGGCCATGGAATCTCAAAAACCATGGAATATTTTTCAAAACAGACTAGTTAATTGTTTAACTATTATTAAACGGGCATTCGAGTTGCGAAGGACGTATTTAGCAAGTGCCATGTATCATTAATTAAAAGAATATGTTTTGACACTATCAGTGGGACACCAAGCCCAATTTATCTAAAACAAACTGAATTTTTCATATAAATTGTTGTCACATATTTGTTATCCTTATTTTTAACATCAACCGTTTTTGACACAATGCTCATGTAATGTCTTCATGAGTGCAATGTATTCGCATATCATTCATTCCATTTTATTCAAGGCAATTATATTTTTAGTGGACAGAGGCAGCTACGCTACCATCACCTCTCCAAAACCTCTTTACTCTAGTGAGAAAGCGCATCAGGTCAAGTGGCATCACACAACTCGGGGATTAACTAAACTTCGGACGCCAATCATTTAACCTCCATAACCTTTATTATACCAGACCATTTTGTGCACCCCCGAGTTCGCCTCCCTTCCAGTGTAGACTCGAGCACCTCCGTCATTATTTTTTACTTAGCATCTTTTTTCAACATCCATGTGACTAAATTGTCTTACAGCATACACCAGTGTGGTCTTCGTGCCCCACGCCTTATTTATATGAGTGAACCATTTCATTTGCTTTGCATAATAAAACAAGTGTTCTGAAATCAAATTATTTGAGTGTACTTTATTCCCACTTCAAGGGCATTTAAGGGCGATGTNTAATAAAACAAGTGTTCTGAAATCAAATTATTTGAGTGTACTTTATTCCCACTTCAAGGGCATTTAAGGGCGATGTAACCTCTTAACAATCAAATACCTGCAACATCATCTACTTCACATAAGTCAGTGTATTTTCTGTTCTGAAGTGTTATATGATGTGCATTGGAACAGTGCTTGGGGANTCATCTACTTCACATAAGTCAGTGTATTTTCTGTTCTGAAGTGTTATATGATGTGCATTGGAACAGTGCTTGGGGAGCCACATGACGTGGTCGAGGAGACCCAGGGCTGGTTAAGTGTAGAAATGCCCAGCGCTATAACCCAGTGGAAAGTTAGTGATGCGGGTCGATCGGTCGACGGCCCTGGAGCCCTCCATCAGTTTGCAGATGATGATGTCATGTACTTACTGTTACACTATTTACACCTTATGATGAAACTGTATGCCATCTTGTACGCCTGAAATATATTGGAAAAANGTACTTACTGTTACACTATTTACACCTTATGATGAAACTGTATGCCATCTTGTACGCCTGAAATATATTGGAAAAATTGTGGGAGGTACAAAAGAGAGTGTAGTGTCCTAAGTGTCCTCGCGGACAATGAATCAACACTCATTGAACTTTGTAAAACTGTTAACTCAATGAACTTGATTACATGTTAATAAATTGAAAGAAAACTGACCCAGCACTTACAGCCTGCCGGTGACCTTAGCGTCAAAATGAGTGTGGTGTTATGNGTACTTACTGTTACACTATTTACACCTTATGATGAAACTGTATGCCATCTTGTACGCCTGAAATATATTGGAAAATTGTGGGAGGTACAAAAGAGAGTGTAGTGTCCTAAGTGTCCTCGCGGACAATGAATCAACACTCATTGAACTTTGTAAAACTGTTAACTCAATGAACTTGATTACATGTGAATAAATTGAAAGAAAACTGACCCAGCACTTACAGCCTGCCGGTGACCTTAGCGTCAAAATGAGTGTGGTGTTATGNAATAAATTGAAAGAAAACTGACCCAGCACTTACAGCCTGCCGGTGACCTTAGCGTCAAAATGAGTGTGGTGTTATGAGGATACGCAGCAGCATTAAGCTCTCTGGTGAGAGTGCAGGTGGTTCTCCTCACGGTACTTAAAAGAAAGAAGACAAAAGTTCCTGTTAATAAAGTAATTATTGCTGTGAAGTGATAACAGCCTAAATTATGTAACCGAGGGAGGTGGGGAGCGGGGACCAATGCTGCTGGTCTAGCCCGAGTGCTGATTCGAACTCCCAGAATGATATCGGCTTCCGTCACAAGTGACGAGAACCGGCGTCAAATGCCGCATGGAAAAACATGACATGAACACTATGTAACATGATGGCAATGGCGAAAAATTTTATAACTTAAATGAAACACTTTGGTGACACCCTCATTGATTAATAAATATATGTTAAGGTTGATGTTGTGAAGTTGATGGGATGTGTCACTGCACTAAATGACATGTTACAAGGATGGAGGCCTTTATAGGCAATCTCCATTTTTGAAAACATAATTGCTCTTTCATAACTAATCATTAAATACACTTTTACGCTTACTTGTGAAAAGTGTCTGTATTTCACTTCCGGTGATGTGTTTGTATTTCTCTGGCTACAGTGTTGCCAGTTGGCTATCTAAGGGATAGACAAGTCCACCTGGGCAAAGGGGTGTGGGTTGCCATGCTCTATTGCTCTTAATACAATAAAACACACCCCTGAATGTAGCTGTGAAAGAGGTGATGTTGATTGACGTGTTTGGAAAAAATCTGTGCACTACTTGTTACACTTTGGGGCACTTAGCACTTCAGTTTCGGCCTACAGGCCAGTTCGATGCGACTTGGTGATACATCACATCGTATGTCGCGGCGCAAGCTGCTACAAAGTAACGACCAATTGCCCATTCACCCAACAGCTGTGGCTTTGCAGTAAACACAGTTTCGGATCAGCTACTTAATTATTAAAAGAGTTACCTCTAGTAATAAATAAGTAGGGTTGTGTCTTGAGTTATATAACCATCATTGACAAGAAGGTGCAACTTCTATTCTTCTCAACCTGCACTATGCACTCTTGTCTTGATGTGGCTGGTGCGACCTGGTGTAGCTGGTGCAGTTTATGTTACTGCGGGAGTCAGAGTGGGCACAAGGAGCCCGTGGACACGTGGTTCATGTCACACAATACCCCAGTCTGGTAAGTGAGTGTAGTTCAGGCATCTCACTATCCTCGACTACATCAGTCATCATATGCGACCTAATTAAAACACAGGGCACAGGGTTCTTTTGCACGGGCTTTTCGACCACAGTCCACCTCAAGAGTCTTGGTCTAACCCGAGTGGACACCCTTTACTGGTTAATAAGTGCCCTCTGGAATTTTAAATTTCATCTCTTGGACCCTGTGACCAACCCGAACCATATCACATGTCTTTCTTAAACAATCGTAATAACTATTTCATAATGTCTCTCTCCTCAATACAAGAGTCATCCCATTTCGAATACTCATGCCACCTCAAATACATATGATCATTACATTATTTCAATACCTCCACCAAATATTTTGGGATACTTTGTAGACGATATCCCCTCTGCATCAAACCCCTGATGATGGTTTCGCCACAATGGTCCTCCAAATAATACATGTTCAGGTACAAATGTTGTATTCGAACCACCTGACATCAGCAATGGGTCCTCTCCCCTTTTGGAGCACTGTTGACACTCTCTTCCCATGTAGCAGGGCTATGCAATCGACCACGGACTCATGGACCACTCCATCTATGCAACAACCTAATGCATCCTACCATGTGCTAACTATCCTTGTCGACCCCCAACAGTCAGTTCAGTGATGAGAGATTTTACAGGAGACAACATGGGAGAATCAGTGTAAATAATTTTATTAAGATGTTCTTGTCGACCTGCACTATGCACTCCCGGCCTGATGTGGTTGGTGTGGCCCGGTGTAGCTGGTGTAGTTACTGTGACTATGGCAGTCAGAGTGGACATATGAACTCGTGGACACCTGGTAAACGTCAAACAGCTCCTCCTATGGTGACTACTAGACTGCACAGTCCCTCATATGCTCCAACACACTGCTATGTGTAACAGGAAGTGGGTGGTTTCAGCTTGTGGTGTGGCCTCAGTGCATAAGGCACGCACCTCTGGGAGCTGATTCCGGTTGCTGCTGGGGATCAGGGTGGGTGCTGACCCCGGTGATGCTGACATTCCGTGACATTCATGTGTTGGCGGGGGGTGTCCCCATCACATGTGATGCATGCTGGGTGGATCAGGTGATGCGGCTGCTTGGAGCGGCATAGAGGCGTTGTAGACCCCTTCTCTACTGACTCATCTTCGCTGTTTCTGCTGCTGCAGTGTGGACGTCGGCATGATGTGGGTGTTGGCGAGGAAGAAAGAGAGGGCCCTGGTGAAGGGCTGTGAAACCCCACTACACTCCCCCCGTCGCTTTGGCCGATGTCCTCCGGTGTGATGTCCCCCGCTGTTGGTCCTGCTGAGGGTGCTGCGGCGGAGCCATTGAAAGAATTGTCCTTTGGGGAGCTCTGTCCCACAGGTGTCTCTGGCGACTCGCCATCGGCGGCGTCCCTGGTGACCCCTTGCCATGACGCAGGGTGTCACGATGCTAGAGAGTAACCCTTCCAGGCCTGCAGTGATGCATGCGGTGTTGATAATTGTGCTTGGTGGCGGCGATCCTTCCTCGGGTAACTCTTCCTCCTCCGCGTTCCTTTTGGGCGCTGGATAATTTTTCCGTCGCTGCTGGGACTCTGTATNGTTCCTTTTGGGCGCTGGATAATTTTTCCGTCGCTGCTGGGACTCTGTATACCGAATTCTCTTCTGGCGGAGTCTGGTGTGTTGCTTTGGTGGTTCTCGACACCCTGCTGGTCAGGCATCGTGGGGGTTCGCGTCTCCAATGCTAATCGGAGGTCGTCGTGGTGGATGGCGGCACTCCTCCTGCTGCTCAGCCTGATGAGGTATGTTGTGTACTCCAGCAGCTTCATCACTGAATGTGGTCTGCTCAATTTCTGGGTGAACCTGGTGCAGAAGTTCGTCGTGTCACTGGATATTCTTTGTTCTCTGCTATAAACCAGTTGGCCAGGTTCCAACCATAGTGGTGCTTGTGTGTTGGCANGTCACTGGATATTCTTTGTTCTCTGCTATAAACCAGTTGGCCAGGTTCCAACCATAGTGGTGCTTGTGTGTTGGCAGACATCCATCCTTCGATGTAGCATTTTTGGGTACTGTGAGCTACTGTTAACTCTGCCTCTCTGCGCTGTCTTCTGGCTGTCCCATCTTCTGATTCACCCTTGCCCTCTGTTTGGTATGTGGAAAAATCTCCAGTTAGCATTAGTTCACGGCCCTGCAGAATCGCTGCTGGAGTCTGCCCTGTTGCTAGATTCACCCGCAGCCTTATGGGGAATAGGGTGGCAGGTAGATGTTTGGCCCAGCTGTTGTAGCCCTATCCCACTCTCATGCATAATTGGGTCTTGAGATCTTGGTTGCACCTCTCGGTTGGGTTTGCCTTTGGGTGGTATATTGGAGTTGTATAGTGCCTTACACCCTCATCGAGTGAACAGCTCACACCAGTATCTTCCAGTGAACTGGGTACCATTGTCTGTGAGCAATGTCTTTGGGTACCCCCCGCAAGAGTAGAACTCCGTTTACAATGTCCGTGCAATGATGAGTGTCTGTGCGCTGGAGACCTGGTAAGCTTCGGTCCATCTGGAAAATGTGTCACTTACGACCAGGATGAACCTCTTCCTTGTGGAAGTGCGGGGGTAGGGGCCCATCAGATCAAAGGACACCATCTTGAATTGTTCCTTCGGCATCCTGGGTTGCTGTTGGGTCACCCCATCTGTTCTCCTGCTCTTGAAGTGGTTGCACGGGACTCACTCTTTCACATACATGCGTACATCCCTGCTTGCTCCTAGCCAGTGGAAATGCATGTCGAGATTCTTGCCAGTCTGTGTTGCCCCAGGATAACCAGCAAAATGGCTGCTGTGGGTGTGCCTTAGTATGTGTCCTTGTGCTCCTTTTGGTACATAGAGGCACCAGGTCGCATCGGGATGCTGCCGACGGGTCTCGACATGTGTCCCGGATGCGACACCACTCACCATATCCCTGTACGATTTCCGTCTTCTTGGCACAGGTTTGTGCGCATCGATGTTGGGCATCGATGACCAATGTCTTGAGTTCATCGAGCCTGGGTTCCGTGTCTGGTGTGCTCTCTATGGCATTGCAGATTACTCGCCTGTTGCCTGTTGTTGATGTGTTGTCAGTATGGGGTAGCAGGTCGTCCCACTCGTCCCTGTCGACGGCAATCTCAGTGCCTGGTGCCCTGGACAGTTCATCGGCCAGTTGTTTCTCTGCTCTGGGGACATGTTGCGCAACAAAGTCGTATGATTGTAACAACAATGCCTACCAGGCGAGTTTGCTCCTGGCTTCTCTCATGGAGTGAAGCCAGAGTAAGCACCGGTTGTCGGTTCGTAGGGTAAAGTGCTGGTACTCGAGGTACTCTCTGTAATGCTTCACCACCAAAACCAATGACAAACATTCCCTCTCATTCACGTCATATCGACCCCCAGTCGGACCAAACTTGGTGATACTATATTCAATGATCTGGTGCTCATTGTTGTTGCCTGACTGAAATAGCATGGCACCTAGGCCCTTCTCACTGGTGTCTGTTTGTACATATAGGTGCCTACTGGGGTCGTGAAATGCAAGGGTTGTGCATTGCCGGAACCTTCTCTTCTGTTCCTGGAGGCAGCTTTCGTGTTCGCTGTTCCACTGGAACTTACAGTTCGGGGACAGCATGTCTGTTAGGGGCGCTGTTATATTTGCGAAGTCCCTTATGTTTTCCCTCAGCCAGTTGACCAACCCGAAGAACTTCCTGAGCTTTTTGCATGGCCTGGGTGCCTTATGTTGGTCTATGAGTGACAGCTGTTCCGGTGTTGGCCTACTGCTGTGTTCGTCCACTAGGTGACCAAGGAACTGTATGCATGGTTCCTCTATGTGGCACTTCCTGTTTACACATGTTAACTTATTAATTGCTAGGAACTCCAGTACCAATGACAGGTGTTTTATATGGTTTTCTCAGTTCCCGACCAGATAATAACTTCGTCCGGGTATGCGAGGGTAAAATCTCCTACATACCGGTGAAGCACTTGTACCGTCATTGCCTGGAAGGTGACGGGTGCGCATTTCAGCCCGAAGGGCATGGCACAGAAATGGAAGTGTCGCCCATCAGTAGCAGTGAACGCTGTCTTGTGGTGGTCGTCTGGCTTGATTGGGACCTGCCAGTAGCCGCTGTGCTAGTCCAGTGAGGTAATGAACTTCGACTTTCCTAGCATTTGTAATGCATACTTCACACTGATATATGGTGGTGGTGCGCTTTGCGGAATCAAATTAAGGAGGCGAAAGTTCACACAGAAGAACCACGTTCCATAATTCTTCAGCGCTAATGTGATTGCACTGTTGTATTTGCTGTGTGTGGGCTCGATGATGCCTTCGGCTAACATCTCCCTGATCTGCTCTTTGAAGATGGCACACTGGTGTGGTTGGTAGTTGCCTGGTCATGTGAAAAGAGGGTGGTCGTGTGCCAATGGGATTGCGGGGTCGGCAATAGTCGTTCGCTTTAGGGAATCTTTATCCGCAAACACGCCCCATCTTTCCTTAAAGATTTACTGCACCATCCCCTGTATGCTTCTAGCACCTCCCGGTCAAGTTCGTCCAACTGGACGCCTGGTGTGCTATTACTGGTCCGCCNCATCCCCTGTATGCTTCTAGCACCTCCCGGTCAAGTTCGTCCAACTGGACGCCTGGTGTGCTATTACTGGTCCGCCGTTCAAGTTCGTAAACTGTGCGCCATTCCTTTTGGCCAAAATGGATTCTGTGGTCCGCTGGCTCTACTTTGGTGTTNGTTCAAGTTCGTAAACTGTGCGCCATTCCTTTTGGCCAAAATGGATTCTGTGGTCCGCTGGCTCTACTTTGGTGTTTTTTTCTGGGAGGGTATACCAAGTATGGCATCTTCCTGCAGGTGCGCCGACACTAGGGCTGTAGTGGTTGTCTCTACATCTCTAATTCGGACAGTGACTGTCACTTCTCCAAGGGTTTGCCCTGTATGTTGGTGAGTGGCTAAACATACAGTTTGTTTTGCCGGCCTTATCGCTTACTCATTTACGAACTCTGCTCTCACGAAGTTGTATGATACTGCTGTGTCCACTAGTGCTAAACATTGGATGTTATTCAGGGTGACTGGTATTCTTATCATCCTGTGTGGGCCCTTGGTTATTGCTGTAGTACAATTTGTTGTGGAGTGGGTTTAACTGTGGGTTTATGCTGACGGGTCGTTTCATACTGTTGTTTTGGCTTGGGGTAGAGAGCTCCTGGCTTTCCTACCCCGCCAGTTAGTTTTCCGCTGGTGGTTTCCTGCCATTGTTTACATTCTCCTGCATTTGCCTTTCGTTATGTCAGTAGTGTTGTTGGCCTGAACAATACCTGCATGGAAAAGGGGAGCCTTCCCTTCTAACTGTACTTGCTTGCGTGGCTTCAGCTGCCGTATTTGGGCCAGCTGTTATGGGTGTGGCAAGTCGGCTATTCCCTGTGTTCTTATGTGTTGTTTGGCTGGCCCCTTTCATGCTGTGTCCAGCTGATGACTCTATGTTCTTGTTCCATGTTATGTTGTCACTGGCCGCAGTTGGTGTGGCCCATCCCTTTCACTGTGATGAACTTTATTTTCGGTATTGGCCTGGTCTATTAATGCTGTGAACGTCATGAACTGTTCTGCACTACTATGTATCAGTAGTGGCAGGGAAATTTTGTATTCTGATCTTACTGTCGATGCAATCACCTCCAAAATGTCTGGGTCTAGCATATGTGGATGAAAATGTCTAATGGTGTTGATATTTTGGGTGGCAAATCCTGTTAGTGTCTCATAATCACCCAATGACTCTAAAACAGCACGGCTTTGAGCCTGCGGTGACCCATACATGGAGTTGAAATGTCTGAGGAAGGCACTTTGGAACTCAGCCCATAGTATGCCATAGTGGTCAATGGACCGCCACCATGTGCGTGCCTCCCCCGACAACTGGCCTCCGATGCAGCTAGGCCACTCTGCTTCACTAACACAGTACCTGCTCAATCGTCATGTGCAGTGGCTCAGGAACGCCTGCAGGTCCTATTTGGTGTTTCCCGCGAAGGTTGGCAGGACTGGAATCGGGCTGGTGTCGTACCCATCCCTGTGGTAGGTGCTGCAACTGCTCGTGTTGTTCTGGCCACCTCGTGTGGCAGAGGCCACATGAAGCCCGGGATGGTGTGTGGCAACAGTGGATTTCCCCATGGTGCTGCTGCTCCATCTATGCCTGTTAAGTGCCCTAGTGGGCTGTGTTGTCGGCTGTTGTTCTCACTGCACTAGGTGAAGGGGCGTGGCACTGTCACTCGCGGTACATACGCTTACCATTCGCACCCGAAATGTCCCGAGGTGTTAGTGACCATGTCCCATTCGGTTTTATGCACTGTTTGCTCACACTTGTCGCACTGAATTCTGCCATTGTTGTCTGAGGTTGTGCGTTCTGTTCTTGTGAGGCACTCGGCGTAGTAATTGCTGGGACGAATTATGCACAATATCACTCCGTGACCTACTCCTGCACATATTATCTGTTTCTTGCATCATCGGTTGCGAAAAATATTTAAAATTTAATTTTCTAAAGATTGTTCTGTTTGGTTTAATTTGAAAAATTGTTCTGGTTGCTGTGAATTTAATAATGGTTCTTGTGGCTGTATGAGTTTGCACTGGCATGTGTGTCTGTTGATGAGGCTGAAGTTGCCTCGGACCACTCCTGTTCTTTTGCATTCTGTACACAATGGCACTTGTTTGCCATTCGAGGTACTGCTCCATGCCTTTTCTATTAGTTTGATTCCAGGAATGGATTTATTTCGGTTGTTGGTCGTACTCATTTGAGGCATTAAGTTTGTAATTTACCATTGCTGGTGCACCAATTTAATTTGAAAGTACGAACCCCCGATTTGGCCACGTGGCTTTCGTGGTTGCCATGGTGACATTTAGTTTGATGACGCGGAAGCCGTATCGATTTTCTGCACTCGCATGCGATGGTAATGTGTCCCGATACTTCTGTGAGGGAGTAAGGGGTAGTGGTGGCCGCTTTACTCGCGTGTCTGGGCGGTGCATCACTACAAGTTTGTATTGTTCGTTGACAGAAATGGCCGATTGCAACGAAACTCAGTTTTCCACATTTTATTCAAAAATTTTAGTTAGAATTAATTTTGCTGTTGAGGACAGCTGAACGCGTTAAATTTCTTGCTGGTTATCGACTGAGTTGAATACTGACTGTCTATTAATTACTTTAAATGTTTTGTGTTGATTATGAATAAGAATTTTAACACTTATAAATACAACTTTTTACTATATTAACAACGCACTCGTGACTTGGTCTTGAAATGCCATGTGGTCTGTCTGTCAGCAAAGCCATGTGAGTACCGTGTGTTTTTAATGATGCATTGCACTATCTATTTAAAAATTATTATTAGTCCCTTCAGCATTTGTTATTACACAATTAAACTTAAACACTCCTGAATGTTTTATTTAACTGGCTTGCTATTACTTGCATATGCTTACCTGGTGAATGTGAGTGTGATATATAACTATCACAGTATAAAATGTTTGTGACATGGTGATTTCGAGGCACTTTACTCATGATTTTCTGTTCCTTATTCTGTTAGTTGGGAAAGCAATTTTTGCCATAGTAAATAATGGCTTGGTGAACTACCCCTTAGTCAGCGCACCATTTTGATGTGGTCGCGAGGTTACCCAGGTCTGGTTTAATATTATATTGCCAGGGGCCATAACTCAGTGGTGAGCTAATGATGATGGTCGACCCTGGTAATCAGTGGGGACCCTGGTAATCCTCCGTCAGTTGGTTGAGGAATTGTCACATACTTGCTGTTGCACTTTTATAACTGATGACGAGACTTTAGGCAGTCTTGTATGCCTGAACTATCCAAAGAAATGTGGGTGATACTACAAGGATGCCCTACTATTACTTGACACTAATTTCACTTGGTTGAGCGGTTTATTCATGTATTTGCTACAGTTGAATAATGTGTGAATGATGCCTGGTAATGGACTCAGCACTTACTGTGAAAAACACATTGTCTTAGATTGAGAACCGATTGTGTTAAACTCTCTGGTGAGAGTGCGGTTGGCCCTCCCCTCAGTACATTAAAATAACACAAATATTCTGGTTGACTAATATATAACTATTGTAGTGAAAATGACTACAGCCTACATGCTGGTACTGAGGGACTTGGAGAAATAGCAATAACAGAATTATTAGTTGCAACAAGTTCATTAATTGCAAAAGTCTTCCAACATATAATGTCTCTTGAATCTATTTGACTAAGATAATTAACACCAGTCACTCTGCTGTTGTGTGGATGCCTGAAGAAACAAACTTCACAGAGCCATGGGGCGAGCACGTTGGCATAAGAGGAGGTATCTCTCAAGACCTGTTGTTCGGAATATAGGTTCTTTCGATTGCGATGTTATGAAGGATGATAACGTTTTCGTCAAGCAAGTTACAACTGCTGAAGAAAGTTTCGTCGTTGTGAGGTTCATGTACAGATTTGCTCTTCTGGGAATGACTGCACACAATGGATCTGGTATTTTGGAAGTTTCAGGTGCTGAGACGAACTGGGGTGAGTAATGTCTGCTGTCGTCACAAGTGATGACAACCAACATCAAACACGGAACGATGAAACATTACATAAACACTTTGTGATGTGATTATGATGATGAAAATTTGTACAAAACTAAATTAAACACATTGGTGACATCGCCGTTTATTAACAAATGTCCATTACCGTTAAAGTTGCGAAATGGATGGGGAATATCACCACACTAAATTATTTCTTACAATGTTACGCGACTTTATAGGCAATCTCTATTTTAGGAAAACATAATAGCTGTTATACAAATACACATTAAATAAGTTATTACATTTTATCCTTAAAGTATTTTGAATTTCACTTCCGATTAGGCGTTACATTTCACTGGCTACAATGTTGCCAGGTGGCTGTCTCCTGGAGGGATGGACGAGTCCACCTGAGCAAAGGGGTGTGGAATGCCATGCTTGATTGCCATTTGTACAATGAAAAATGCCCTTGGCTGTAGTTGTGAATGCGGTGACTGTGTTCAATATTTTTATAAAAATTTGGTACACTACTGGATGACATTTTGGGGAACTTATCTCTTCATCTCTGGCCTACCAGCCAGTTATCGTCACTCGGTGGTGCGTTGCGTTGTATTCAGTCGTGCGAGCTGCGAGGACGCAACGACCAGTTGCCAGTGCACCCAATGGCTGTGGCTTTGAGGTAAACACAGTTTCGGATTGCCTACTTATTTATTAAAAGAGTTACCTCTTGTAATATATCAGTAGGGCGGTCTCTTGAGTTGTGTAATCCTTGTCAGCAAGAAGGTGCAAGTTTCGTTCTTGTCGACCTGCACTATGCACTCTTGGCCTGATGTAGTTGGTGCTGCCCATGTAGCTGGTGTAGTTGTGACGGAGGCAGTCAGAGTGGAAACAGGGGACTCGTGGACGCATGGTTCATGGCACACATAAACCACACTAGTGTAGCTGCAGCACACTGCGAGTGACGACATGACTGCAGTGTACGTGAGAAAGTGCAGAGCAGTACAGCGCAACCACATACCACCACCCCCTGTGCGTGTGCGAGGTTGCATAATGGCAGACCCAGCATATATAATGTGTAGTGCAATTTCAAGGCAAGTTTTTGAAAGTAAATAGATACACACTTATAATGTAAATGTTCAGAGATGCCCCTGCCAGCATTTCAGGGTTTTTATTTTGTAATTCTCAAATTCACGTATTTTTCAATACAGTCTCTTCGCCCTCATTTCATGCCATTCAAGTGAAGATTGTAACTGTTTTAGTTCAGTTGATATTTACGAATTAATTTTGTTAATTTATCATACAAGTGTTCATGACCTTTTAATTGCTGCAAGTTACAGGCAAGCAGAAAGGCGTACAGAGCAAGAAGCGTGCCGCCATAGTATGCGCTGCGCATGCTCGCCAGATTCAGTCGCCATCGAGTATCTAAAGGGGTCAGCACACACTGCATCATGCTCTGGGTGCCCTCAGGTTTTTGCACTAATTACCTTTAGACTGCAATAGTCTAATGTAGCGTTCCAGAACCAGTTCTTTCTGCACCCGGAGATGCCACCCCTTCTTCCCTGGGAAAAGCATCGTCTGGAGAAGCTTAATGCACCATTAATTCACTCTTATGACCAAATGTGTATTTTTTGCAGTCTTTCCTATCTGGCAGGCACCAGGCCAGAGTCAGTGTACAGTGTTCACCTGCAGTGATATAAGTGTTTCTGTGCAACAGTAATAACATGCAAGTTTTCAGACTTCATGTATTTTATGTCAAGCACTGCCTTCGGTTGTTTCGGGGTATGGGTGCCCTATAACCTGCCTTCATCCAGTTTCATGTAAATTTCTTAACAGCCAGTATTCTCAATTCAGAGCTTTTACAATTGTAAGGTGTGTGGATCAGCCTGAATAGTTCCAAGGTATTTTCCATATATCAGGAATGAGGGACTCTTCCAAAATTTCACCGAGGGTCTTCGTGTCTGGGCAAATGGCCTGCCGTACCCTCAAATCATCACAAGCAGCAACAATTTGCACCACCTGCCGACGGTGTCTCGCACCTGGTCGAGTATCCAAATCCGCAAAACATCTAACAATAATTTTCACCACACCTCAAAACTTCCCTTTACCCAACACCACCCAGCCAACAGCATTATAGATATGTGCAATTATTGCTAAGTTCATCATTAATAAGCACCACAGATCGACAGAGGACTCCAGGGACCCACGGGCCATCGAACACACTAAACTCACTAACTCATGCTCATTGAGTTATGGCGCCAGGCAATTCCAACAGTTTTAACCTTAACCATGGCAAGCCAGATGAGGCAGGAACATTCATTAGCCCCCTACATAATATATTTACTTAAAGTATGCAGTGTACTATAAACAAATTACCAAAATTAGTGGCAGATATTGACTGTTATACGAGATATCCTTTGCAAAAAAATATTTTAAGTATGGAGAATGAAAATGATTGTCAATTGTGCCTCATTTTTGTTTAGTTTTCTTAACTGACTACACTTTTTGGATACTATAAAATACATTGATATGTTTATAAGGGTATCATACTTGCGTAACCTAAAAAACATGCATGTATAATATTAACTAGCTATATGTGTGCATTATTTTTCAGGAGAAATTATGTTAGATTGCTTGATATTTCCATCAAGCATAGATGTTAATGTTGGTGAAAAAGTATTTGTCCATCATAAATTTTATTTACAACATTATTATGTAAAAATAAATTATATCGTGAAAAATAAAGTCAAAGGAATGATTTTTCTATAATAAATCAGTTTGTCCTTAGATTTTTAATAATCACTTAATGTTTTATCACCACTCACATATTTTGTTGTTTCGGTACACAAACAGCCATATTTGTAAAATATTTTGATAATCTCAGTTATCAGAACCTCGCCTTATGTTTAAGTTGTACATTGTTTATGGTCTAGTAACCCACTGTTTATCCTTAACCATGCATAGTGAAATGGGAAAAACAGCTAACCAGCACTAAAAATTTAATCAAAAGATAATCGGAGCATAACCAGACATTGTGAAACCGGTCCTTAAAGTACCAACGATTCACAGCCTGCATAGACAACAGGAGCGTAGTGTGACTAAATAAAATGTGTAAGGTACTGACGTGACCAAGCTTGGCTACGACGATAAAGCCAACTTGATATGTGGTGTTTCCAGAGTTGTGAAGTAATATGTGTGTGCCCGGCGCCACAGCTCTGCGGTGAGCTGATGAGATTTAGGGTCGTTCGGCCGACAGCCTAGGGACTCTGGTAAACACTCCGTCATACACACGTTGCCGAGGTTGTGGGCCACCTCGCACGCCTTACTTGATTATCAATAAAAACAGTGGTGCTGGTTGTTAAGGTATTTATTACCCCGTTATGAACACACAACTATACAGAAACCACGTGGCCTGAATGGCCCGGAACTACAAGTGACCACGTGGTCTTATCATGTGAAGCTCAAAATGCACTTTTGATTCCCGATAAATAATAACGTCGCTCTCCCCTCGGCGCTATGCAAGTTAAGTAAGGAAAGAGATGATGATAATGATTTATAATGTTCCGGATGCGACTCGATACTGTTCGACAGATGATGTCCTTGCTAGGGCTTCTGCGGAGTGGGGAGAGCGTAACGTCCGAGCTCGTTCAAGTCCTGGCTAATACTTCCGGAAATGTGCGTCGGCTTCCGCCGCCTAGACGCCGCTGACGCCATGCGGTGGTACAGTGAAACATAATATACACTAAAAGATGATTATGGGATGAAAAATGATATGAACTAAATTAACACAACAAAACATAATTACAATTACACAAATACATAATAAAAATGATAATACTTATTCTAAATGTTTTCATTGCACCAGCCACAGCATTGCCAAATGTAGAATGTCACATGTCTCTGGCTGTGGCTGGGCAAATTGTCTCCTGATGACAAAACAAATTATAAATGAATTACACACTGACATTATTTACAAATACACTGACGAAATAAACTGAATAAATAATAAACACTAATGCACTCGTGCCCACAAGCCTGTCGGTGTGGTGCGTCTGGTGTGGGCATACTGCGGCAGTCAGTGGGCAAAAGGACTCGTGAACGTGCGGTTCACGTCACTACACAACAAATTCACCAATTGGTCCCCCCTCATGCAGTAGTATGATTTTGTAGTAAAACGCATCCTGGGAGTGGGAATCCAGCTCTGCCACTAGCCATGCGAGCATGTGTGCGAAAACGACACGGACAAATGGAAAACCATGCTGGCGCCCATACCACCTCATCAGTTCGGCGAAGACCCAGCAACACTGAGTTTAAATCAGATATCTCTTCTGTATAATGTTACACACAAAAACACACCAGAACACATGCAGGCGTGGTGTTATGGGGATACGCAGTAGCGTTAAGCTTTCTGGTGAGAGTGCGGGTGGTTCTCCCCTCTGTACTTAAAAGAAATAAAATTAATATTCTGGTTTATTTATTAACTATTGCAGTGTAGTGATAACAGCATAAATGATAGTACCAAAGGGGCTTGCAGAGCGGGCGACCAAAGCCACCATTCTGGCCCGAGTGCTGAGTCAAACTGGCAGAGTGACATTGGTTTCTGTCACATGTAACGAGAACCAATGTCAAACTCTGAATGGTAAAACATGATATGAACACTATGTAATATTATGGCAATGGTGAAAAAATTATATTAATTAAATGAAACAGGTTGGTGACACCCGTGTTGATTAACAAATGTCGGTTAAGGTTGATGTTGTGAAGTTGAAGGGGAGTGTCACCAAACTAAATTACACATTACAAGGATGGAGGCCTTTATAAGCAATCTCCTTTTATGAAAACATAATTGCTCTTTTATAACTACGCATTAACTACACTATTATGTTTTCTTGCGAAAAGTGTCTGTATTTTACTTCCTGTGATGGGCCTGAATTTTACTGGCTACAGTGTTGCCAGGCGGCTGTCTCCTGAAGGGTTGAATGACTCCACCTGGCAAAGGGGTGTGGCCAACCATGCTCGATGGCTCTTAATAAAAAAACACCCCTGGCTGTAACTGAGAATGAGTTGACATTTAATGTGTTTGGAAAAATGCTGTGCACTACTTGTTACACTTTGAGGCATTTAGAACTTCAGCTTCGGCCTACAGGCCAGTTTGATGCCACTTGGGGATGTATCACGTCATATGTCGCGGTGCGAGCTGCTACGATGTAACGACCAATTGCCCATGCGCCCAACGGCTAGTGCTTTGGGGTAGACACAATTTCGGATCGCCTACTTATTTATTAAATTAGTTACCTCTTGTCATAAATAAGTTGGGCGGTCTCTTGAGTTACATAATCCTTGTTGGCAATAAGGTGCAAGTGCCGCTCTTGTCAACCTGCACTATGCAGTCTTGGCCTAATGTGGCTGGGGTGTCTTGGTGTAGCTGGTGCAGTTTATGTGACTGTTGCAGCCAAAGTGGACACAAGGAGATTGTGGATGCGTGGTTCACTTCAAGGTGTTAAAATCACAATTCAACTCAACCAAAGCAGCATGATGGTGCAACGAGTGCGAGACAAAATTTGTCGAACATTGGTGTGTTGTCGATGGCTGTTTCGAGACTCGACAGGCAGGCAGTGGTTATCAAAAACAAATTTCTCTGCAGGATTCGCACCCAAATCGAAGGTGAGTCGAGTGCGCATGTACAGCAACTAGAGCAAGAGCACCCCCGTGCTCAGTTAAAGCAGCATCAGTAAACAACCACAGCTGCAATGCCACCAAACACCTCGACACCTGGCATTCCAATACCCACAAGGGAGTCAAGTGGCCAGGTACAGCAACCAGAGCCAGTGTGCCTGCTACTCTTGTCTCCAGCAACCACATCAGTTGCAATGACGATGCTGCTGACCACCTCGATGCCCGGCGATCCGATGCCCACAGAGGAGTCAAGTGGGCAGGTAAAGCAACCAGAGCAAGAGCACCTCCCATGCTTGGTTCCAGCATCATCATCAACAACCTTTGGTCACACCAGCAATGTTACTGACCACCTTGATGCCTATCATTCCTAAACCTGGAGACAGCCAGGCAGAGCAGATAGAAGAATGGTGTTGAATGGGTTGCACAAGCAGATTTCAATATCGATGCCATTCTCACGACTGGGCTGCAGACAGCTACAGCAGCGGTGCCTCAAGTGCTGCTACATGTTGCCCCCAGTGTCAACAAAGTAAGCCAAGGTGCTGCTGCTCAACCAGTGGCGAGAGTAATACCCACATCTCGGTACAATACACCAGGGAAGGCATAAATCCAAAACCCAACAAAGATGGTAACATGCGATGCGGCACCCCAATGCCAGCTTCGCGATGACCCCTCCCTGTTCCACCAGACATGGAGACCCATCACAGCTGAGGACTATCACCTGTGGCCACACCCCAGGCCTTGTGTCTGTTCCAGTGCATCTCCTTCTACAGCGATTGACTACAATGCCACAACAGCTGGCACACTACTTCAAGAGAGGAATCCCGAAAGTGGATGGGGTATTTGATTTCGGCTGTGACTTCACTCCCCTTGTGAGCCCCTGTTGACACACTAACCCCATGCAGCAAGTCGGCACACTCGACCATGACATTATGAACCACGAGGTCTGTGCTGCAGCGCAATGCATCGTACTATGTGTGTGCTATTCATGCCGACCCCCCAAAAAAAGTCAGTTCAGTGAAGCGAGTTATTACAGGGGTGGCACTGGAGAATAAGTGTAAACTGCTAGATTAGGGTGTGCATTAAATTAAACCCATGAGGAAATTACACAGTACATTAAGGTATTGTCAAAGCATGTGCCATAGTGCGGTAAGGGACATGCGTCCCACACATTCCTGGTCACACCAAATCAGTGCACCTCGATGGAAATACCTATTTAAATTAGAAGCCCTGGGGAAAGGAAGCTCGACCAGCTGATTAATGTATTTTTATATGGGTAAATTATGTATTTTATGCCATTTAAAGATATGTTGTTTTGAATAGAGAAACTAGGGGAGCAACTTCGCCAACTTGACATGATATTCTCACATGTACCAATAGTGCATTTATCAGCATAATCCAAGGGTTTGACGTGAACTGCGCATTCACGATCTCCTTTGTGCCCACTCTGACTGCCGCAGTCGGGTCAACCGCACCAGCTGCACCAGAGAATGTGCTACAAGGTGTAGTGCATTAGTGTACATTATGTCAACAAAGGACACAGCCACAGCCAGAGAGGTGTTCATGTTATACTTGGCAATGCTGTGGCTAGTGTAATGTGAACTCATCGCTGAAAGTGCAATATAAAATTTTATGTAATAATGTAACAGTCATTATGTTTTCTTATGTTTAATTTAATTCCAAATTTTTTTATCATATATTTCATATTTCAGTATGTTGTGTTTCACCTTTTCGCCGCATGGCTTCGGCTTTCGCCCAGGTAGCGGAAGCCGAATCCATGCTCGCCCCAGTTCTTCTCAGCACCTGAACGAAACCATAGGTGTAAGTCCCTCGCTTCTCAGCGAGGCCCTCAGTACCGGCATGTTAGGCTGAAATAATTTTAGCAGAAATAGTATTAAATTAATTAACCGGAACATTTATTTTATTTATTTCAAGTACTGAGGGTAGGGCCACCATACTCTCTTCGGAGAGTTTTTAATGCAATCGCGTTTCCAACCTAATACCATTCATGCATTTATTCATCTGTGAACAGACGATGAATAAACATTTTTAACCAGTAAAATAGTGATAAATCATTGTAGGGAAACCTTATTAATATCACCAGTGTTAAGTAATATAGTTCAGGCGTACGAGACAGCCGACAGTCTCGCCATCCTATATAACGAGTGCAACTGTAAGTACGACAACGCATTCAACCAACTGACGCAAGGTTCACCAGAGCCCCTGGGCCATCGACTGCACGACCCTCAACTCATTAGTTCTCCAATGAGCTATGGCGCCGGGCAAAATGTACAACATTCAACGAGCTCTGGTAACCGATGCACGTCAGGCTTAATTGGTGTTCATGTCAATGTTCATTAATTGTTCAGCACAAAAGCTTCACAATGCATCTATAGTCATGCAACTGTGCAATTTCCTTGTTTGAAAGACTAACATTATAAGTCTCATTACCAAAGGATTTTTTTTTGGTGGACAGTGTTGACAAGGTCAATGCTGCAGTACCACTGGCTCATCCTGTTGGTCTTAGCAGAGAACAGAGGTTGCACATATTTTGCAGCCTGGGACCTTTATCATTTTATCAGTCACCAATCAACATCACAGTTCATTTGTTTGACCACTGGAACCTTGCTCTTAGTTTCCTGCCCCAGACACGCAATTCGCCAGTACAACTGCAACCCCACCGGTCTTCACCTTTTAATTAATTGCATGTCGCCAGAGGTGTTTTCCTTCCGCAAGTCGGCCATTGCAGGGCATAAACCGCACACCCGTTTAAGTGTAGCTGTATGTACCATTCATAAATTATCATCTGGAATATACACAAGTATCAAGTGATATTGTGTTTGTGTATTTTCTTCCAGTAGGGTACCTTGTATACCTTGTAACTGCTTCACGGGTAACTTTGGCAGGATGGCCCGAATCCATCCCATATCTGCATTTTATCTGGATTATCCCATTGTGTGTTCATGACAGGATGTCATGACAAACTGGGTACATCGCACCCACATGGAGACCTCACAATATGGAACATAGCAAGTGTGATGTCTCATGAGTATTCTCGGAGTTATCCCATATCCCATCTGAGTTACTGCAGTGGCATCTGAAGAGTCAAAATAGGTCATCAACTACAACTGCATTCATGCTAGGGTTCTGCATTTGGTTCGGCCGTTGACCACACCCTGATGTCTCGGGCTAATCGGAGTCATTAATTGATTAGCTGTCACCCTTTCAAATATTACCACCACCAGCACAATCACATATGTACTCATCACATCTCTGGTAACATTCCGGGTAAGGGAATTACTGTTAGAGAACCATACGACCCTGCAACCTGTTGGCGCTCACCCTTCTCGTGTGGCGAAAAATAGTGAACATCTCAGTGCAAAAGGACAAGTTCGAGTGTAACCAGCATGTGCGACAACTGCTATCACATGCCATATTCGCCATCTTGCCATGCGGCAACTGGGAAGGCAAGGAAATCCACCATCTTGGGGATGCATTCCGCGATTAAGGGACAAAGGGGACGATTTTCGCTACCTCCCTAATGGGACACCCTACCCCGACTCCCAAGCAGCCGGCAGTGTGA
>NQII01000010.1:596780-608737 GCA_002778355.1 Clitarchus hookeri
GGGAGTGATTGATTTGTTGAAATCAATCAATATCAAAGACATTTACATGGTGGTTGATGCTTGGGATTGCATCACAAAAAGCTCTTTGAAAAAGTCATGGAAAAAACTGTGGCCAGCTATTTGTGCTACAAATAAAAAATGGCAAGCAATGATATGGTGCAAGTGGCTGCAGACGACCTTCTGCAAATGTTAGGAACAATAAGTGGGTGCTCAGATGTTGACATGGAAGACGTCGGCGAGTGGCTGAAAGACAACAATGACGGTGGCTACGGCACTATGACGGAAGAAGAAATTTTAGCGGCATGCACATCTACAGCAGACAGTGAGGAAGATGACTTGGACGAGGAGGGAGCGATCACACCGCAACAACGGACGACACATACAGATGCTGCACATCAGCTGACAAACCTCATGGCGTACTTGGAGCGTCAGCTCAACACTACTCCAGCTGAACTATTGAACTATTAATGATAAAGCGTTTGCGTGACCGTGCTTCATTCAAACGCCACACGTGTTTGAAACAGAAGACAGTGGGCCAATTCTTTGTTAAGAAATGATGTGAAAAGTAATTTTTATATTTTTTTTAATGTCTTTTAAACAATTCTATGCAATTTTGCTACAAAACATAGTTTTTTATCGTAATAAACTGCAAGTCTGCTTATTTAAGGATTTGTTTTCCTTATTACCCGGATTATCCGGATTTTCGATTTTCCGGATTGCCTTTGGTCCCAGTTAGTCCGGATAAACGAGGTTTTACTGTATTATGTAAAGACAATTAAGAGTAACTATCATTTTAGCTGTTACCATAAAGATGCTCACAGTGAGTCTTTAAGAAAGCTAAATTTACAGAATAAGACCCAAGTTCCAGTTCTGTTTTGTTGGAGGGCAAAGCAATACTACACAGCAACATTCTGCAAATCTACTGCATGTTTGCACGAATACCTACTCACACTGTCTCTCATTTAAATAGGTAATGATTTCTGTGGTAAATCCTCTGTAACTTCCATAAACCCTTTCATTGAATCTTTCCATAGTGGCTGTGCCATCACCAGTGATACACGGATTTTCGTGAGCTGAAGGTGTAATGATGCTGACTGCACTCACTGACCATGATTAAAACATTTCAACTCCTCACAGATAGCAGGGTATGCATAGTGACACTAATGTTCGTAAAGACACTGAACTTGTTAACAGACACCAAAGACACACATAATAATAAAACACTCCTGTTGGGTGCCACTTCATAATGTGAGCGAGTCACATAATTGTAAACAGGAGATGAACAAACACAGAAGTAAAACATCAACTAGACATAAACTCACAAAAATCTGTAACAGTAAGTAGCACTCTCTCTTATGCATGATGGTAAAACCATCTTCCTCACTAATCTACTGAATTAAGGGCAACGCGACACTGCACATGAAACACCGGTATTATATGGCCCAAAGGACTTAAATGTCCCAACTGTGCTCTCAAACTGACAAGAAAAAGTAGCCAAGCACTGCTGCTTGCAGCACGTTCATATTGAAGCATTATTTACCTAGGTTGTTTGAAGGAACGCATTGGCTGTAGACTGCCAGCAATATCATTGTTTGCATGTAGTGCCACTGTTAGTTACGTAGAAAATGTGAATCAAAACCACCTCCAGATAGGTACAATACACATACACAGTTACATATTTAGGCAACTTAACATCCACATATTGGAGTAGTGCAGGTGTTAAATCTAGGGAACTTCAACATCTACCCGCTTACAAATACCACAGAATGTTTTAATTGCATCACTGAGTAGTTCACACCTTTTGAAAAAACCCTATACAGTTAATCCCCTTTTGTAAAGTGTTCTTGCTTAATGAGTACCATAATTGTGTACCTGGTATTCAAATACCAGTGTAGATTGATCCTGGTTACAAAGTTTACTGGTTAATGAGCCTATATTTTACAGTCCCTTCAGAAACTTTGTAACAGAGATTTATGGCAAATTAATTAAAAGGTGGGAGAAAAAAACACTTAATACACTCGGTTTTTAATTAAAATAAAATTTTTTCATCAGGCATTCAAATTCTATAAGAAAATTGTCACGTTTATTCAATTTCAATGCAAACTAGTATTTTCAAGTTAACAGAAAGTGTCCTCAGTATTAACATGCCATTTTGCATCGCAAACTCGGTTAATGTAACTACATGTAAAAAAAAAATGTTTTTTTCCCAAGCTCTTATTCACAGCAGCGTGAAAGGTCTATTACTGTAATTTAAAATGTACAAATATATGGTCCATTTCTGCCAACAGTTGTTCAATACTAACCAACTATAAAGAAATAAATAAGGGCTAAGGAAAGGACTTGCAGAGAGTGAAATCCTAAAATAAAATCAACAGAGTTTAAACTACTAAATACATTTTGATGGGGTTACATTCATTGATGAGATATATGAATGTTGGTAACTATCGAACAACAATAGTTGATAGAGTCTGTAGTTTTTAATTAAAATATTTCCAAAATTTTCCAAAAAATTAGAGATAAACCACAAAATCTGAAAATATGAAAATTACCTATATTAAAAAGGGGTTTTCAAGCAAATGAAATTTGTTTAAAATCAGTTTCTGATTTTGTGGTTTTTATGTTATTAATAAAAAATAAGTCAACATTTTCTTTTTATTTTAAAACTATATATTGTATCAACAATTGCTATTTGTGATTATCATGTTAATTCAAACATATAGTCAATAAAACGAAGTCCATCAAAATATATCAAGTAGTTAAATTTCAGTTCTTGATTTTATAGTAAGGGAATTCATGCACAGCAAATAATTTTCATAGCCTTTAACACCATAAAACAAGCAAGTGGTGTTAACATTGAATAAATGTATCTGTAAGTTCACTTCGATACAAAGTACTTTAGATACAACCAAGAAACAAGGAATACCAAGGTCACCTCTACAATAAATACAAAAAAAAAGACACCTCCAAAAGATATGTTAGCCACTTAACAAATATTTCATAATTTTTCAATTATTTCTTGCAGCACAAATATTACACACTTTTTTTAATCTCGCTCACTTGAGATGTTTATTATACAATAATCTGGAGGGAAATAATATATAAAAAAAGACTTCACATTATGGTCTACTACTTGGTATGTATGGTTTCAAATTAGGCAAGAATAAAGTATGAAATGTTACGTGTCCTACTTTTTCCTCCACAGGAAAAACTTTAAAAAAATAAGATAATAAAACCAATTTTTTTTATGTCAAACACAAAAATTAAGTTTAATTTCAAGCATGCAGCTGTCATGTTGAAGAGAACATATATTTTTTCCTGAAAACTTTTATCCAAACTTTACACAAATATATAGCAAGTTAACATTACCATTAATATCACTACCATGAAAAATTATGTGAATTATTGTGGGAAATAGTATTGAATAAAAACCTCAAATTACAATTATAAAAAAAAAAACATGCTTACTATAAATTTGAAAAAAAAAAAAACCCTGTAGTTTTATAAAATATTTTTAAAAATATATAAAGAATAAATTTTTTTTATTATAATTTTAATGATGTTAAAAACCAAAAGTTTATTTGGTGAACAGAACTACAACCATGTTTTTTCTGCATATCTTTAAGATAGTGTCTAAAAGTTGTGTATTTTAAAAGACAAATATTGAATTCACGTAATTCCAGTGATTTACACCCATTTAGACAGACTTTGTTGCAAGAGTACACACACATTCTGGTGACGTATCTTTGTCAACGTAAGATACCAATTTTGCAGAGAATCCATTTTCTTCCAAATATTTTAGCCTCCCATAATCAAAAATCAGTTTACACATTCCACCAATTTCTTCTCTTGTTTTCTGGCTGAGTTCCATGCGTGCATACCTGCAGCAAGATAAAAATAAAATCAGTTTAGATGTTAGTTTATGTAATCTTACACAGAATTTGGCAATATATTGCTAACTCCTATATACTTAATGTAGCACCACATGACAACATTCAACACATTTTTTAAAAAATTGTCTAAATAATATTACTAGTATTTTATTCACATAGATTTTGATGAACTTTAAACCACCATGATTAAATTAAGCTATGTTAATATTCATTATGGCACACAGATGAACAGATATTATATTTAAATCTTGATTTCCCCTCTTATGCAAAAATTCTTCGTTTTCAGGTCATAATTTTATTTCTAAAGTACAGTAGATCCCTGATTTTGCAACTGTCAATGGTTCCCAAGAATAAAGTCACACAATTGCTAATGTTGTAAAATCAAATATAACCAATTTTGACCCAAGACATATGAACTTAACCTCCCATTGATATCAAAAATGTTAAAAAAAATTGCAAAGTGCCAAGTTTTACCAAGTGCAAAGTCTATTTTCAGTAACTTCTTGTGGAAAAATTGGAAGATTTCTTCAAGAAAAGTAAATTTATTTCAATAAACACACATCTTATAAACTGATATCTTTGACGAACACATAAACCACTCCTTTGTCGCCAAATAATGTGCATGCACCAAGCACCCATAACTCACCGCAAGTGCCAAGTGATAAAACAAATATCACAGAATAAATTACTGAGGTCTCAAAGAAATAAATCATAATGAAAATATTTATTCATTCCTACCTCAAAAGAGTTTATTTTAAAAGAATTATTAATTACTTAAAAATAGATATATAAGTAAGTAGTGAGACCTCCATGTTGGGCGATAAATTGTTGAATCAGATGGGGTAATGTGTGGAATACGTGTTGTTGAACCAAGTCCATAGTTAATTTTCACTTCAAAGGGTGCGAGGATATTCAAGCTATATCCAATCATGTCCCACAGATTCGGCAAGCCTAAAAAGCATCCATACACTTTGCAAAGCACCGAGGATGATCTGAGCTGTATGTGGCAGAGTATTATTCTGTTAAAACCGTGCTTTATGTTTGCCCTGTATATATGGTATCGCCATAGGCTGCTGAACCTTTACAACATATTAGCATGTCAATATGCCTCTAACGCATAAGAGAGGTGAACAAAGTTTGGCTGATAGCACCCCAAAACATGGCCCCATGTTGTTGGGCTGTGTAGCGGTCCACAATGGCTGAGGAATCCACCCAATGGCCACATCACTGCCAGATGCTCACATAATGATCATCATAGGTGAGGCAGAAACCGACTTTGTTGCTGAACATTACACTGATCCATTCTGCAACCCACACAGCTCTGGTGCAACACCATTTTAAGCGATTTTTAATATAGCCAACTGTTAAGAGTAGCCTTCACAATATACAGCTGGACAACAAACCTGCCTTGGCCAATCAGTGTGACTTTGTATATTTCGATGTTGGAGCATCCAAACAGCCCTGCATGCACTTTGCAAAATATTGCTAGTTGTGGATTGTGGGTGTGCTATGGTATGCTATATTATGTAACTAGCTGTGCACTCTAATGTCCGGCTTAAAGCTCTGGACCCATTACGATGACAAACATTAATTTCCTGGTCCACTGTTGCCAAATGCAACAAACAGTTGTGGCAGCACATTAAATTTCTTCCGCAATACAGTGCAAGAGCCAATTTGCAATACAGAAACCTATGATGAAACCAATTGTGAATATACATTTTTTAAAGAATAGCATATGACAGAGTCTTAAAGGCATTAAAAAGCCTTATTCATTCTCCAGACATAGTAATGGCCAAAACATCTGCTTTGAGTGGCCAAGACAATATCTTCAATGATGGCTTCATGAGGTGGTTATCTGCCTACACGATGAGCGAAGTTTGTGTGATTGGCCAGAAATGGTAACCAAATACATTACAGGCATATGTACATCCGCTCTGCACGTTTCACACTGCCATAATGTGGCATTTTTTCTGTCAGGCATTATATCTGCTCATAAAATAAAATTACTAACATTGTTTTACACACTTCTAAAGACATCCCTACACTGAAATTATTTGGCTCACAAAATATCCTAAATACCTTGACATTTTAATTTTACATCTAGGATGACCCTCCACAATGTTATGATTATTACAATGGACATTCTTCAAATTAAGTACATTTTTTTTGTATGTTTATTAAAATACTTACCTCCCTACCTGTCAAAACTTTTAACAAAGAATTGTTTTACATGATTGGTATTTGCTTAACATGATTGGTATTTCTCTGAAATGCATTACAAATATTGTCTATCACAATGTCATCACTAAAAATAAAAAAATACTCATTATTAAACATGGAGACCATTTGAGAGTATTAGCCTTCAAAATGACCAAATGCTGACCTTTCTAAAAAAAAATATGGTGTAAAAATCTTGCAGTTTATTGTACATTTCAATATTTACATTATTTTATTTTGACTAGTATCCAAAATCATCTTTCACTAGCTTAAGTGTCAATACACTGTCCTAAGTTGGTAAATATGGAGAGCTGATCACAACGGTAATCCCGTATTATAATAGTGTACACTAAATGTAAATTCTCACCTCTACATTTGCACAGTTTTTACCACAAATCTTCCAATATATCAATTTGCCTTTGTGTAATTGGGAACAGACGTGAACTGAAAAATAATATTCTTTGGTAAAACTTGAAACACTTATGTGTTAGATAGAATGTGATGAGCTCTCCCAATGTCAAGTACAGGAGTTGCAAATAAATTTTTATTTCTTTAATAACTGTCACAACAATTTTAGAGGATACTCATATCAGAACTATTAAATGTAATAATAAACAACTATTGTAGCACTAACCACCACATTCAAGAAAGTCTCATCCAATTTTTTGAAAGGCAACTTACAGACATCAAGTAACAAAGGGTCTTTTGCCTTCTTACAATCATTCTTGTTACATAATTTACATACAGAAACAATAGTCTCAATGTCACAATATAAATTAGGCGCATAGAGAACTAAACTTGGCACATGCCTCTGTTTAGTTATTCTAAAAGAAGACCAATGAACCTTCAGTAATATCACATTTTTCACGTTAAATATAATTATGATCCTATAGTAACAAACCATTAACCACACTAATCTCACAGAACCTCAAAATATACTGCTTTTACACATAGGCCAAGCATAGGGTTCCTGTAAGATTTGCCTTAAAACAGGTCATACCAAAGATTTGCCAAATTTATGAATTTCCTCTAGAATCTTAGTTTCTTTTGAGATTTAAGAAAAACTCTTTAACAGGGCAATAAATTGAAATTGGTCTTTGCAATTGCTATTGCTTTAACAGTCTCGAATTTTTGTCTGTTTCTTTTATCAGTCCATAAAGAATATATCAAAGAAAATACATGTTTCACAGCTGCATTGAATTCTGGCAAAGTCAAACCAAAACCTATCAAATTTCTGCTATACTTAACAGAAATGTTTACAATTTTTAAACTTATTAGCAAGTCATTCTATTTAGCACTAGCACTTTGGTTCTTAATTTTTGTCTTTAAATTTTCCATTTTACTTGTACACATGAAAATTCATCAAACAATTCATCTTCGTCCACAAAAAACTTGGTACATCTTTATAAATGCACAGATTTCTTGTATAGAATTTCCCTTCAACTCGTTTTGCAAGTTGATATAGTCCATATATTTAAGTGGTGTTAGAAAGGGTATTAACCATTTCTCAATACCGTCAACTGTGAAGTCATAAAAGTCATTGACATGTCAGTAAAATTCTCTCTCCTTCTGATTCAAGTTCTTTTAACTGATCAATCACTGCAGATGTGAGAAATCTTTAAGCCTTCCTGTGATTAACTGTGTTCATCAATTTGGTGATTGCATTTGTTTTTAACTAAATTTGAAAATGCTTTCAGTATGTCATAAAGAAAATGTAAAATGGTAGGAAGCAGTGGATTTTCAAATAAATTTTTAACACTGAAAGGACACTCGTCAATAGAAAGAAAATATGACCTAAGTGCAGAAAAAATTATCTATAATTCTCTCCACAGCTAGCAAAAGTGATAGCCATCTTGTTTTAGCATGGCCTAAAACTGTCATATTCTGTTTCTGTAAAATTACACAATTATTTCTATGATTCTGTTCTCATACTGTAAAATATGGAAATAGTACATTTTATTAGTTATCGCATGCTAATCAAGTGGTATGCAATCCCCCCCCCCACCCCCTATATGAACAGCACTGTGCAGGTTATGTACAGTACAAACAATGCCAATAAATTATCACTCTTTTTTCCTTGCAACTTACAATATAAACTGTTCTTTCCCATTCTCTTATTCCCACCAACATTATTGGTAGTGATATCTGCTGAAATTGCCATAACTTTCTCATTAATTTCATAATTATCCAACATTTCTAGAACATTGAAAAGCAGCAAATCCAATATTTCTCTACTTAAATAACTTAACTCCAGAACTTTTACCTTAAACCTTCTTTCTGGAGTATAGCACTGAATATATTTCAACATTAATTAGATTTTTTTTTTCTGTGGTTGACAACATCTGACCTCCCACCACATCCAATATAAAAAAACTGTTTTTCACATTCTACACTCTACATTTTCTGTGTTCCTGGAAAAACTGGAAATTCCCTTGTTATCGTTCATGCAACATTTTGTTTAACTGGGCTGTGGGGATGAGTTGAGATCTGAAATACAGGTGGTGGGTCTTTGGGGATGAAAGTTGGGGCAGACTGTTACAGAGGTCCCTCTCTCCAATAACTAGCCAAATCTTGAGTAAACAAGAAATTGGGTTTATTCTGTAAATCAAACTCCCTTGCATGGAGTTTCTACCCATCATAGTGAATAGATACAGGACTATTATGCTTATTGGGTGGTAGGTACCACTAACTCTCTCTCTCTCTCTCTCTCTCTATCTCTCTATCTCTCTATCTATCTCTATCTATCTATCTCTATCTATCTATCTATCTCTATCTATCTATCTATCTCTATCTATCTATCTATCTCTCTCTATCTATATCTCTCTCTATCTATATCTCTCTATCTATATCTCTCTCTCTATCTATCTATATCTCTCTCTATCTATCTCTCTCTATCTCTCTATCTCTCTCTCTCTCTCTCATGCTGGCTACAGACTGGCAGGACATGAGCCACAATTCTTGTGATGTGCAGAGGTGGGTGGCATGGCAAGCACGACCACTAAGTACACCTGAAGGCTTGATGGTTCCATGAGCTACCATTGGGTCATCCCTAATGAATGGTTGGGTAGCTTATGCTCCTTTATTCCTTTGAAGGCAGCCACCGCAGATTGGGGGGAAAGTATTAACTCTGCTTATATCTCTACACATCCCTGGCCCTAGCCACACAATTCCTTAATACACACCCTACCATTTATTTATGCAGAGCAGAGTAACAGAGAGGTAAACCAATGGACTTACATTAAAGGAAGACTTAGGTTCGATTCCTGGTCAGGCCTTCCTGATTTTGGTTTCCCAAAATCACTGTGGGTGCTAGGATAGTTCCTTACTTCAAAACATGGTTAATTCCCTCCCCGTTTCTGCTTGACTGAGCAATTTGCTCCATCTCTAATGACCTTGTTGTTGAAAGACCTTAAGCCCTACCCACCTTACCATTAAAGAATCCCCATTACTAGCCTAATTTTCTTAGCGAATATATTAAGTATTCACTTTTTGTTTTAAAACTCTGTAATAAACTGTCGCAAGGTAGAGAAAAACAAGCTCGTACCGTCCTCCTCCAGCAGTTGGGGCTGGAATTTCTGGTGACATCTTTTTTCCTAAGCCGCATGTGGCCCAGCTTGCCACCCCGCACAGCAGTCCAAACTCCTCAGCACTAAAGCCTTGTTTCTGAAACACACATCGCATACAGTACTCACTCCAATGTGTCTAGCAAAGGTACAAATGGTTCAACATCAACACGGTCAAGTTTATTCACAATGGATCAGAAGCACTTCTAGAAATTTTTCTTACAGGCCATGCAAAAAAATAATTTTGAATAATATTGTTGTGCAGGGTAAATTTCGATTTTTTTCCCCTTTTAATTTTATTTCAGCCTGTTATACTAAGTAATGGTTTTCTTGTACAGATTCTTTGTAATGTACCTGGAATGGCAGATTATTTTTTGAGTTGAGGTATGTTCTTGAAATGTACTTAGTTTACCTTAACCTTCTTGGTTTAATTTTGTTTTTCCTCCTTAAGTTGGGAGTGGTCACCAGTTTACGTTAGAGCGCAGAGTTGTAATATCACGCTGAGTGCACGTGTTTTCTGAAGCGGTGTGATGGGTGTGGGCGAGGAGGGGTGCCATCATGTCGACTGCAAGTTTGCAGCTGGTGTGTTTCCTGCACCTCTGCTTCCCCTCCCCAACCACATCAGGCATTCGCGAGCTGAAGCAGTTTCTGCCTGGAGTAAGAACAAGAGAGAGCGGAGTCTGGCAGCTGGGAGTTTGCGGGTGTCGCAAGAGGTGTGGAGAGCGGTGTCAAGCATTTTTATTGGTTGCCTTGAGGCAGAGCATGAGAAGCCGCGTGTGTTGAAGTTGTGGTGGTTATAATTGGCCGACCAAGAAGGCATTTGTGACTGGTGGTAGAGTGGAGGATGTTACGCATTTTTAGGCAAGATGTAAAATTAAGTAATTCCCCCCCCCCTTTTTTTTGTGCTGCGTTCCTGGGAGGAACAGCATTTTTTGTGGAGGGTTTTAAGATTTTAATTAAAGAGGAAAAGTAACATGTGAGAGTAGAGAGTTTTAGAGGGGGGAGGAATGGCGTAACAGCGGCCGTTAATGGCAAAATAGGGTAGGCATAAGAAATATGACGCAACTAGTTTTGAGTACAAAATCTAGTTGAACCTTTTTATTAGGCCCTTAAAATTGTTCTGGGAAATGTGTTGCGTGTTAGTTTTTTTGGTAGTTAACCAATTATGCAGTTTTTTTCAACATACTACAACTCTTAACTGAAATTTAATTTGTTTTTATTTATTAATCTTACCGTTATGGTATTAAAACAGTTATCCCTGTTGTCCAAAATACTCATTTTTTGTTTATTGTTATTACTGTTGCGAGAAATTTTAGTCTGTAATTTTCTTTGTTGTGATCTATGAGCAGTCCTTAAACAATGTTGACAATTTTTATGAAAGTATAAATAAATTTATTGGTCTAGTATAATAAGAAATAACTCGGGGTACATTATTTAAATACCTTTTATTATGTATAAGATATTGATTTTACCTAAAGTTATTGAGAAAAAGAGGATTCATTCCAGATGACTCGACTCTCCTCATGTAGTTTATAGTACTTGCACTCTAGCATTATACAACAGTCCCACTGCATTATAACATTATACAACTGTCCTATACACACAGTTAAGCAAAAGTGATCAGTACTTTTTGGAAACCATTGAAGAGATGCTTAGCTATCTTCATTTTGGATGGTATATGGTTAACTGATCCCTCCTGGTAGTCATAATTAGTTTCTTCTTTCTGCCAATTGCATGTTTTCCCATAGTACTAGAAACAATTAACATTGTATGGACCCACAGTTGATTTTCTGTAGACTTGGCAATTTTTAAAACAACATTATAGAATAGATTTCTTTATCTAACCACATATATATTTTAACAGACATTCTGAGTGGCATTTTCCCAGCAATGTTTACAGCAATGTGGGAAAAGTAGTTGCTTCTTTATTTGGATTTTATTGCTGCCATTAATGAAAATGTGCTTAGCAAAATATAAAGCATGCGATAACATACAATTATTCTAAGGGCTTTCTTTTGGATACTCCTTTACCACAATGTTCCAAAACTGTAGATAAGTAATCACAGAAAACCCACGTACTACAACTTCAATCAACAGGAATTCTGCATGCCCACTGCACTAAGAGAGAAAGATAGGGAGAGAGAGAGGGAGAGAGAGAGGGAGAGGGAGGGAGGGAGAGAGAGGGAGAGAAAGGGAGAAAGCGGGAGAGAGGGGCAGAGGAGGATAAGAAGATGAGGATAAGAAGAGGAGGATGGGTAGAGGGGGTGGGGAGGAGGGAGAGAAGATG
>NQII01000010.1:608916-670474 GCA_002778355.1 Clitarchus hookeri
GAGGGGGAGAGTGAGGGGAGGGGAGAGTGAGAGTGAGGATGAGAACATGCAGTATGGCTAATAACTACATATATAAACTGCCAAACCACCACCTCTAATGTGTACTATTATTTAATACTAAATTATAGTCCGTAAACTGCACAAGGTCTCTGATACAAGAACAGTATGCAAATGGAAGGAAGCAAAAATTATGCAAAAATCACTGATGTGAGCTAAAAGGCTGAGCATTGACATGTGCCAACTGAAAGTTCATGGCAGGATGGAGGCTTTGCAGCCGGAAGAAGCGAGCAGGTAGAGGGTAGTGCGACAGGGCTAGGAGGCGGAGAGGGGTGGTTGGGTGGTTACTGGAGACATCAATGTCTCAGAGGGAGTGGAAACAAGCGGACAAGGTCAAAGGTGTCCCACACGTACAGCCAGCCAAATTTTCAGTACAAATGGTAGACGTACAGATATTCAGAAAAACTTCAAACTCACTCACCACTGTTACTGCAGCACAAGGACGATGCAGATAAGCGCAAACACACACACACGTGCAGAACATTAAAATTCAAAATTGCGAAAGTATACTTAAATATGAAATGTTTTGTTTAGTCTGCAAAACAAACACATTTGACAAATCTTAGTTCCAGAAAAAAAGTATGCGCAAATGGCAAAGAGATTAGAAAAAAAGAGAAACTAAAAACGCAAATGCAAATTGTTTTACATTTTTTTTAATTTTACAAACACACAAACACCCTAAGTGATAAATGTTATTGGGCTAGAAGCAAAATATCAGATTTATTTACAATTCTGATTTTTTCCATTCTGTGTTTCGTGAATATTACGCCATTGCATTTGGTCATAGCGTAATTTAGTAACTGTAATCTTGATGACTTCAAGTCCTCGCGAATGGTAACGCCTGAGACTTTCAGTTTTTTCTTCTCGTGAAAGAGTTAATTCCACTTCCTGTAGCGACAGAACCTAATCAGGATCTGTCTTGACTTGTCACACCAATGTAACGGCTGCAATCAATGTCAATAACATCAAGCAAACACCGCTTTCCTCTGCTACATCTATAGATGCAGTCAGTGTTTTCCCTAGCTTGTTCCTTGACACCAAATATGTGCAAGTTGGATACGTGCTGGTATTGCTAGAGTTTATCTGCACACTGCTCCCACTTCATATTGAACAATGCAAGCTTGCTGTCTAGGATTGACAAGATCAAGGGCACATTTAAGGGGAGGGCCGATAGGGCCCTGGCCACCACTGATAATAAAAAATTTTTTTTAGATAATTACAAAAGAATGGATGGTTCAGAACCTAAGCATGAATTGTAAAATGT
Source organism: Clitarchus hookeri (assembly GCA_002778355.1). NCBI lineage: Eukaryota > Metazoa > Arthropoda > Insecta > Phasmatodea > Phasmatidae > Clitarchus > Clitarchus hookeri. The sequence goes on from NQII01000010.1 coordinate 610,238, forward strand.
CTGTAATGCAGGATGTTGCAGGATGTATTATAAGAAATGTTATACTTCTATAGCCCTAAAATCAATGCCACTTAGCAAAAATGGTCCATTCACATAACTTTTGCATGCAAGGAGCATTAATATAAACATGAGAGAAACTTCTGTCTGCTGAACTGGGACACTGCCATATATACAGAAAAATGTATGGTAAAAATAATGATTTAAAACAATGTACAAATATGTATTATTAAAAGGCTTTTAGCAAATTAATTTTTATAACTTTCTGCTCAGCCATGAGGCAAAACTAAGTTTTGTATTCATAATTGTTCTGACTTTAGCAATTAACTCTTAATTAGAATAATTATGTTATGTGAATTATTTATAAATGAGGTTAAGAGGGGTGCTTTATTTCTTATAATCTTTCATGTCAATTAATAGTGCTATGCAGTCCTTAACAGAGCTAATTTACCAGTGGATTTTGAGTTGAGAGATTTGGGCAGCTCTCAAAGAGGTCTTGAGAGCCAAGGAGGGTGAAATGAGGTGAAAATGGAGCAGCACCGGAAAACAAGGGCAGGGGAAACTGAAGTTCCCCATGAAAACTTGCCGACCAGCCGGTTTTGAAGTCATCAGCATAGAGAAGCAGATTAGACACTGTAAGTTGTTGTAGCTCTGCTGTAAACGCTATAAATCTTTAATGAAGTATTCCTATTAAGCACGTAAAAGGAATTTTAACTTTGGTCTAACTGCGAAACTTCAATCATCTTGCCCCCCCATCACAAAATTCCTATATACGCCCCTGGTAAATATCACAAAACTATCACCAAAAACCCAAGTAGATAAACTTATTACAATTCTGCATCAAGAATTATGGCATTTCAAGTCAACATACCAAAAGAAAATTTTTGCCAGCATACGATGGCCAACTGCAGCGATGGTGGCAACAGAGTGACATGACTATTCCAGTCAGCTTTTCTTTAGCAGCACTCGACACCAAACAGTTCAACGCCATATCTGAAAAAATTTTTTACAAACACACCCACTTTGAAAATAAACAAGCAAAAAATTCATCCAAGAAGTCGAAACCTGGACTACTGAAAACATACACCTATACAATCAACATAAACAGGAAAGATGTATATAAGATGAGTAGGATCTGGATGCCCCCAAAACCATCTTGGATTGACTAACTGCTCAATTAATCACGCAGCAAATAATCAGTGATTGGCACATCAATCATGAACCAGCCCAGAGAAGGCACTTGTAAAACAGAACACAACAGACACATACACTTAAATAATAAATGCAAATGCATGCAAACTTAAAAAAAGAACTAGGCAGGAACAATTGTGGAGCATTATTTAGCACTAAGGCTATTTCTCACCTACAGAATACTACAAGAAGTTGCCTTGCCATTGTAATCAGTGAAGCTTTAATAACAAAGTACCCTATGGAAATGGCTGAGACAGTGCAATCTCATGTAGCAAATAATTGATTGCATTTCATAATACATCATGTGTATCCAAATGTAGGTAAATGCAGTGAACATAACTTCAATCCTATACCAGTTTTTAAACTTCCATAACAAAATACTTCAAGAAACAAAATATAATTTAACCACTGTAGAGAAAATGTTCAAGTAGGTATAAATAAGTAATGTAAATAGTGACACTGTGATTTTCATGTTTATGAGATTATAAAATGTAATACAAGTGAAAGAAAAATAACTAGAAATAATCTGTGTTTCAGTTTTTATTCTATATTTATTTTATTTTGATAAATAGACAACAGTTTTAAATACAAAAATTTTGACAAGCCTACCACAAAAACAGGTACAGTAACAGTGCTGAGTCCAACTTACAACAAATCATTTTATACATCAGTGGAACAAATAATTATAATACACAAAGAGTATGAGTATTGATTATACTTGTTGCATTTTAGAGTAATACATATTATAATACCATACTGAGCGGTATTTGATTAACATTCTTAGGAGAGTATGTTGATGTTAAATATTACTGGTGTGAGATGCTTGTCCTTGTGATACCAGGAGGTGTTATTAGGACTGTAATCCCCCAGCATACTAACCTTAGTGTTTTGAATTTTGGTTAAGATAAAAATCAAAGTATTAAAATGCAGCTTGTAAGGGTGTGACTGGGAGCTGAGGGGAACTATCCCAGTCCCAGCAAGATACTTTTTTTTTGCAGATCCTGTTTGTAATACCAGAGATCAGGATCCATTTATGCTCTAAATCGAATGTATTAATCTTGCAATCTTTACTTGCTACAGTATTACCAAGTGCAANATTTTTTTTGCAGATCCTGTTTGTAATACCAGAGGATCAGGATCCATTTATGCTCTAAATCGAATGTATTAATCTTGCAATCTTTACTTGCTACAGTATTACCAAGTGCANGATCAGGATCCATTTATGCTCTAAATCGAATGTATTAATCTTGCAATCTTTACTTGCTACAGTATTACCAAGTGCAATTAACACAACTCTAGCTCTAGTATTGTTCAGAAAAAAGACCCTGTGTAAATACGTACGTACGTACACAATTAGTCCCCATCTCCCCAAACTTAGTGGACTTCAAGATGGCATTGTGGTAAATACACACATCTCTGTGTGTCGATGATTAATACTTAGAAGTGTGTATCCAGTATGTTCTCTAAACTTTTTTTGGTCCTCCGGGCTGGGCATCAGTGCTTCGTGTGAAGTTTAATTGACGTGTTTTCTTCCTGTTTGGCACCCACTGTGCAATCAAGATTACTACCATGCATATGACAAAACCACCGAAGCCAGTGTAGAATCCGCTCAAGTCTCATCCATTCTCTGAAGTTGTGAAGAAATTCCTTGCTCTCTCCATGCTTTACTTAAGTGTTTCAACCAGTTTGTCATTATGTTTGTGAGCAGCATAGGTTATTGTGACTTCGTGCTTAGTTTCACAGTGGGATTGAGGCCTCTGAGTTATGTGAAGTGTTGATTGAGCCCAAGAGCACAGGGTAAAAAAAGATATTTATTTTTAGAAGTTTGTGCAAAGTAAGTAATGAGGGGTATGTGCTGGTAAAGATTATTATTAAGTCGGATGAATTTATTAAGATACAGAGGAATTTAGAGGTAGGGTTAGCTAATGGATAAGTAATGTGGCAGAGACCACAGGTGGTATATTTTTAGTATGTTCAAGAGAAATTTGAGTGATAATTCTGTGCCTAGTGAGTTAAACTTTTCAGTGCCTCATCAGTTGTGCAAGGAGAAGAAATTTAACAAAATTGTGCCAGTGCCTCATGAGTTGTGTAACGAGAGTAAAGATAATGAAATTTGTGTAGGAGAGGAAGAATTAAATTTCAAATTAAGTGTAATTGAAGAATCTGAAACTAGTTATGATAAAAATGTGAGTTATTTTCATTTTTGCCCCAGGACAGTGTTTGACCAACAGAAGATAAAATTTCACTTCTAAATGGATGTGAGAAATTGGTGCACTTTTGAAGGTCAATCAAATTCAGACAATAACGTATCATCCTGCATATAATGGACAGTAGAAAGGAGCCAAGAAACTTTTATTACGGTGATCTCATTTTGTTAATAGGGATCAGCACAAGTGGGATGAATGGGTGCCCTACGCATTGTTAGTATATCGTAGCAGACACCATACCTCAACAGGTGAAACCCCCTTCTTTTTGGTACATGGTTGCAATAGAAACTTTCCTTTAGATAATATTGTGAAACCAAGATGCATTCATTATGCAATAGAAAGTAATTATGAGAAGGAACTCTTGTTACGATTGCAGGAATCATTTGAGGTAGTAAGGGAAAATGTTAGGAGAGCAGCAGATGCCCAAATATATCACTTCAACAGAAAAGCAAAAGATGTTTATATATNGTAAGGGAAAATGTTAGGAGAGCAGCAGATGCCCAAATATATCACTTCAACAGAAAAGCAAAAGATGTTTATATAGCAGTTGGTGATAGTTTATTTAAAGAATGAAGTAGTGCTACAAGGCTTAAATAAGAAATTTGTTTAAAAATAGTTAGGTCCCTGCCATGTCATTGAAAAAACTTCTCTGGTTAATGTCAGGATAAAAGCTATTTATGGGAGCCCAACTCAGCACATTCAGGTTAACCATTTGAAAGCCTCTAAGGGGATAGANTCAGGATAAAAGCTATTTATGGGAGCCCAACTCAGCACATTCAGGTTAACCATTTGAAAGCCTCTAAGGGGATAGAATTCTTGCAACCGAGACAGCATGATAGAAAAGTGAGGAGGAGATGGGGAGAAATAGGAAACTATTATACCCCCTCTCATTATAGCTACACCTCACCAGGAAACACTTCACCTGTGGTAGAACCACAATCAGAGCAAGATAATGGGTATGCTTTCAGAAGCAAGGGACCCATTCCAGATTTTCCGTGGGTCATGCCTTAAGTATGTGAGATACTGTGTGTATTTTTTGTTTTTGTAGTTGTTGGGAGCCTAATGATGCTGAGATGTGTGGATGCAGTCAACCAAGGGTTCGCCAATGCAGCAAACTAGCAGTCAACACAGGGGATAGCATTCATAAAGCCAGATAATGTGTTGATAACCGGAGACATGTCATCAATATTGATACCACTTACTACACGGCAGCCTTGAGCAGGTCCGACATACTTTGTAGATAATATCGCACAGTACTATGTAAGTGAGTCAGAAACCGAGTAGACATCTAACCACATTTGTGAGGGAAGTAATTTTGCGAAAGATTAATGTGTTAGATGCAGAAGTTGAGAAAATTCTTGATGCCGTAAATAATGCCAGGAGCACTTTGCTACCATCCTGTAGGAACAGGCGTANGCAGAAGTTGAGAAAATTCTTGATGCCGTAAATAATGCCAGGAGCACTTTGCTACCATCCTGTAGGAACAGGCGTAGATTGTTAAATATATGCAGAGACATTTTAAATGTTGTTTGGAACTATGTCTGAAAGTGATTTTGAAAGTATTAATGAAAAAGTTGGTCAGTTGACAAGCAGTTACAAAGAAATAGTCTATGTCATAAAAGAGCAATTAAAGTTTCTTAGTCAGACTCTTAGAGAAATTAGAAGTCGTAGGAAATTATTACAGACACTGGCATTAACAACAAACGCAAAAGGTACCAAACTGAACAGTTTACAGGAAACCTTTGAGAAGTGAATTAATAATATTCATCAGCAAATAAAGTAACTGCACCTGAAGTCGATATGTTAAGATTATTATCATAAAAATGTATTTTTGGAAGTGGATGAAATTGCTGATTTTGAGTAAACTATATACTGGATGAAACTTCTAACCTTCCCTTTTGTATGAAAACGTGTACAAATAATCTTGGCTAATTAGTTTATGCTATAGTGATTTTATCGTCAGTGAAAAGTGGCAGACAGTTTTCGCCTTCGTGGACCGGTGGACAGCATGGAAGCCATGTTGGAAGCATAACTGTAAGTAGGAAACTTGGCCTCAACTGATTAGCAGTCAGGCGGCAGCACAGATCATAATTATGTGTTAGTTTCAATTCTCTTTGCACCTTTAGTTTTATTCAAGTACTTATGTTTAACTTTTTCTCTTATTCGTTTGGGGTGCCTATGACCTTGAGAGCTCCGCTATAACTGGCAACTGATTTTTTTATTGTATCCCAGTCCCCCCATGTTAAAAGGGACATTCAATACCCCTATTAACAATAACTTGAGGTTAGCCACCTTGTGCAGTTCTCTTAAATTAACAAATAAATGTAAAAGCTTACAGTAAGTAAATTTTGTCACTTAGGGTAACGTAGTTCTGTTGAGAGATTTTGAGCAGCTCTGAATGAGGTCGTGAGAGCCAATGAGGTGTGAAATGAGGTGAGAATGGAGCAGTGCTGGAATGCAGGGGTGGGGGAAATGGGAGATCCCCGAGAAAACACGCCGACCAGCGGCATCATCTGGCAAAATTCCCACATGCAAAAACCTGGGAGTGACCCGGCCTGGGAAAGAACCTGATTCACCTTGTTAGGAGGCGAGCAGTACAACCGCTCAGTCATCGTGGCCCCCCTAAGGTTAAGGCTAAGACTAATTTTTTTTTTCTGTTGGACAATAAATTACTCATGTTTAAAATCTTATCTAGTGATTATTAAGGTTAACTATTGTTTTATCTTCTTTGCTTATTTTATTGAAACAAAAATTAATATTCTTTTGTTATAATANGTTAAAAGGGACATTCAATACCCCTATTAACAATAACTTGAGGTTAGCCACCTTGTGCAGTTCTCTTAAATTAACAAATAAATGTAAAAGCTTACAGTAAGTAAATTTTGTCACTTAGGGTAACGTAGTTCTGTTGAGAGATTTTGAGCAGCTCTGAATGAGGTCGTGAGAGCCAATGAGGTGTGAAATGAGGTGAGAATGGAGCAGTGCTGGAATGCAGGGGTGGGGGAAATGGGAGATCCCCGAGAAAACACGCCGACCAGCGGCATCATCTGGCAAAATTCCCACATGCAAAAACCTGGGAGTGACCCGGCCTGGGAAAGAACCTGATTCACCTTGTTAGGAGGCGAGCAGTACAACCGCTCAGTCATCGTGGCCCCCCTAAGGTTAAGGCTAAGACTAATTTTTTTTTTCTGTTGGACAATAAATTACTCATGTTTAAAATCTTATCTAGTGATTATTAAGGTTAACTATTGTTTATCTTCTTTGCTTATTTTATTGAAACAAAAATTAATATTCTTTTGTTATAACAAAATTGTAAGTGTGGCATGTAAGTTATTCCTGGTTTATCGTTTAACACTTGATGCCCCTTATTGACCATAGGTGTTAAACATAACCAACCTTAATGAATCAGGTTTATTTAAATATTATTATTATTTTAGGATCTTAACTAGGTCTCTGAGTATAATGCCCTGTTACCCAGACCACCTCCCCCAATCCACCTATCCTTGTGACTGTTCCTAACTATTGCCTGTAGAGGCTGGCCGACTGGCCCTGAGTACCCCCCTTTGCCACCATAGTTTTTTACCTTTGATTTACTATCTTGTTTTATGTTATGTTATTTTTATGTTTACACAGTGAGGGACTGTGCTAGATATTAGGTGTCCATTATTCTTCACCAAGCCACCCTGAGAGGGGGATTTCAACAATATAAATAAATGAAAGAAACATTAATAATAATAAAATGGGTAACATTGGAAAATATAAAAAGACAACGAGTCAAAATGGTCACGTAATGTAACAAATATAACTTAAAACATGCTACGCTGTAACTGAATGACAGATTTACACTTTCCACATTTAGTAAATAATATTTGACAAACCTTCTGTCAACTATACAGTATTGTCAAATTGTGTAATTAAATCCTGAAGGATAAAATTGCACTTTTTAGATTTTCATTTCCATTTTTATCCAGAATTCACATGATAGTGGCTGTGGTCAAAAATTGTGTGACATCTTGTTCAAAGCAGCAAATATAGAACAGCTCGAATGAACCATAAATGAAAATGCAAATTACCTCCAGCTGCACCACACAAATGTTTAGCCACACCAACAATGTGTTCACAGTTGCCAATATCTACGTTGCTAATGCACAAATCAGCAATATCAGCTCGCACACGGAAGATCGCTGGATAGCCTTCATCTCTCAGTTTATTTTCAAATTTGTGGCGATGGCTTGCACAATCAACCAACAATATCATGCAGTCCTTGGTATTACAAACCGCTTTACTTAACCAATAGCTCAGCTGACCTGAAAAATTCCCAACAATTATTAAACCACACTTAAAAGCACTTGACTGCTACTAATGGCTTTGCTATAAAATCTGCACAGTAATTCAAATTAAAAATATTTCAACAGTATTGGCAACAGACTACGGTAATATAACGTTTCCAACCTAATGACAATTCTTATAACACAAATTATCTCTAAACTTCGAAATACCAGCATAAAGCGACAACACACTATTAACTGTCAGACATCAGACTATTTTTAAATATGTCAAACGTCAATTCAGATCAGAGAATCTTATCCACAGGTTTATCGCTAGTCATTTTATTTTACTGAAATATGTAACATTAGTATCATACACATTTTTGTTGCTTCACACATGACACCTGTAAGTAAATTTCTCTGTCCAGCACTTTGATGTTCTTTTCCTAACATATTACTATAATATCACGTAATGACATATTCCTATTATGTATTTGAAATTCACAAAGTTTCTCAGTAATATTATAACAATAAAAAAAATCCTTATTCACAGTTACACACTCTAATGCAGGAAACAAATGATAACATAAAAAAATTTTGCTAATTTAAGTTACTATTAAAACTAAATGCTTATACACTATATATTTTTGGGATTTGTATATAACACGAACATTAACAGTTGATTTCCGCCTAACCAATTTATCAGATTATTAAGTCTTTTTGAAAAAGTTTTAAAATATCATAGCAAAGGGAGGCAAAGTCATTTTTCATTTAATTTGTTTTTATAAAATGTTTTAGGTAAATATCGTAATTTTTATTATGGTTAGTTTGCAAAATTTTAACAATGGTACTGGACTTTTTGACTTATCTGACCAACAGGAATTTTGAGTATACATAGGACTTTTAATGAACTGTAAGGAAACATAAACACTCATTATTGTGTTGGGATTCAAACCCATGACCTCATTGTTGGTAGATGATATATAAACACACACAGTTTTGCACATTCTGTGTTATAGTAATAATTGCAAAACAACACAATGTAAATCAAACATTTTATGAAATGTTGCTGCAATATATTTTTATCTGAATTCAATATTATAAATTTTAGTCTATTGCAGCATTACTGCAGTCTGACTAGTCATAGTGTCAAAGGACTCAAACTCACCAGGATCACTGCCTCTATTATTGTCCATCCTGTTACACTGCTTTGGGTGTGGTGGATGTGATGAAATGCAAGAATGTGGTAAGAGTTTAAAGAAATTGCTTATGTACCATTAAACCACAATTGCACATAGTGGAATATAAAGAATGAAATTAATAAATGTAGGTTGATAAATTTATAATTAATTCTCAACACTTCCATTACATAATGGTTCATTTAACCACTCATGACTGACATATCCTTTCTCATTTTTGTTTTGTACTCAGAGTGTCCCTTGGAAGTAGAAAAGTTTCGTGCACGCAAGTGTATTTCACATATTTGGATGCTAAGTTGAGCTCACATTTCAGCAGTCCACAATTAGGTGTTGCTAGTGAGGGAGGAAGAGAGGGATGTGACGACCAGCAGTCAGGCTGCAGAGGAACCTGAAAGAAAAATCTACACAGTTTGAGGGATGGAAGCACCTAGGAGCAGGTATCTGGCAATGGGGAACCATGAGAGCAGCTGTGCGGTATATTGTTTCAGCAAGTTTCCCTTCACAGAACAAACTCATATTTTATTCACACTCTTCTTGCTTGTAATCTTGTATGAGAGACTCTTGTGCACATTTCTTATCACGCAAGGTTATGGCGTGCATTTTGCATCGACCAAATCAATTTTTACATGATTAGTCACAGGAAATTATCCAAGAAGAGAATCAATTTTACAAGCTAAAGAACAACTCCACTGAAGTGACATCCATTGCGACAGGCATTAAAATGAGGTGTGTGTAAATTATTCATAACAGATTTTGTCACAGTGAAGATAAAATGATATACATATGACATTATATTGAAGCACTGTATCTGGGTCTTCATATTTTATTCCCTAATGGTATGATTTCATGGAGCAAGTTGAAGAGGGGAGAGGGGGGATATACATTTGAAATCAACCTTTGATATCAACTGTTGAAAACAATTACTGCCTGTTAATAATACATATAATTCAAGATTCATAAATGTCGCCTCAGTCTTTATCAAGTAAGCAGCAAATTTTAATTGTAATGCAGATATGAGTCAGGAAAAAGTATTTTCTCTCACAGAAGGACAACATTTAAAAAATTTAGTCATTAATTTCTGGAGTATTCTAAACACTGCATGGAAAAAGGTTTTAAATGAAAATGTAAGTTTAGAGGACTGTTTTGATACCAGGTTTGCCCTTTAATGCAAGTAGAATTAATTTATAAAAATGGTTAAATCTAATGTCACAGAAGGACAGAATAACGATACTGTTCTCTTTTGCATGTAATAGTGACATTTTTACATCTAAATAATAAAAAAATTTAACAAGGTTCTGTACATTTCACATATAAACATTATTTTACACTAAACAATATATTTTACTGGTTCATTTAAGTAATTATTGCCATTGTTTGGAATGTATATAGTGTACTGTGGACATAAACTTAATTTGTTAATGGATTGTTGGCGAGAACTTCTGGCCGCCTAGATTGGACAGCCTGCTTCTCGACCGGAAACAGTCAAGATGGTGTTGTAGCCTTGTTGTTGGCAAGCCGATTGCTTCTGTCAAGTGCTTTTGGCTTATATCATTGTTCAACAATGCAAACATGTGTTACTGTCACAGTTTTTGTTCGCCACTTGTATTGTTGAAGCAATTTTTTTTAATCCTCCGGGCCGAATTCCTATTGGCATTTTTGTCAATAGTCAATCTTTCACTCATTGCACGCACTCAGTAATGGTGTGCTGGTCACAAGTGCATGGACTCGTGAACTGTGCATGTAATGTGTTGTAAATAAGCATTTGGTGTGTTCAAGATTCAAGACCTAAACTAAATCTGTGATTCAGCATACTGTGAAGGCATTTGCACTACACCTNATTTGGTGTGTTCAAGATTCAAGACCTAAACTAAATCTGTGATTCAGCATACTGTGAAGGCATTTGCACTGCACCTGAAAAGTTACAGGTAAATACACAATTTCAGGTACCTCAAAATACACATCAGTTGAGAGCATTTCTAGAAGTATTAGGTTTCCATCAGAATTATTCTGACCAGATTTCAAAGATTACAGTACCTTTGTTTACCCTGTTATAAAAAGTTCCGACATGGAATTGGAGTTCTGAACATTAGCAAGCTTTTCAACGATTTACATCTATATTTTTAACAGAACATGTTATGTACCATCCTGTGCAAAGACGAGAATTTCTGTTGTATACCAACATGTCAGTGTATGCTCACTGTACTAAACTGGTGCAAGTCAACAATTGTTGAATTGAGAAAACTGTAGCTATAACCAGCAGGATTTTACAACTGAAACTATTTACTTATTATTAGCAAATATACACACATCAGACTATACTTATCATTACAAATAAATGGAAATATAATTAAAGTTTTTGTAATTTTTTTTAAAAAAAGCTACATTTAAATGGTATATTCCACTTACTACAATACCACCATGACTCAAAATGGGTTGATGCACATATTCACACGGAAATACANTAAATGGTATATTCCACTTACTACAATACCACCATGACTCAAAATGGGTTGATGCACATATTCACACGGAAATACAACACGGAACTTGAAGAATGATGGGTATACTACTCTATCAAGCCAAGCATGCAACCAGAAAATATGGTAACACCTTTNACACGGAACTTGAAGAATGATGGGTATACTACTCTATCAAGCCAAGCATGCAACCAGAAAATATGGTAACACCTTTCTCCATCTTCCCCCTCCAAGATGAGATAAAGTGCATGGCTGCCAGAGATAGCAGTGATCATAAATTGCAGCACAGTGTTGACTAATTCACTTACACGTGTTGATGACTCCACGAAGACTGAGGTTTATTTCCAGTGTTTGTGCTTTGAATCGCTGCCTGTGCATCAACAGACCAGCACGTGTGCATTTTAAAAGCAGATTTCTACCAAAAGTGGCTGTAATTCTCAGCATTTCATGAAAATTCATTAGGAAGTAAAGCAAGAAAACAAACCAAGAGTCAAAGCAGAGAACTTATTGGGAGCGTAATTAAGTTCTGTAATAAAGGAAAGGCTTCCGACAGCTTATTCACCCAATAAGTCATGCTACCAAAAATGCAGGATGGTGAAAGGAAAATCAGAATGAACCATATGCAAAGTACGAAAAGAAGGCAAACAAACTGATGTAAGTGGTGAGTAATTGTGCACACCTATGAAGAAAAGAAAAGAAAGTTGTAAAAAGATCTCTATAGATTATTTTGATGTTTGTGAGATTCTACGCACTATACAGAAGTTTAATGTGGTTAAAGGATTCAACATTTAAGAAATTTCTAACAGTTTTTTAAGAAGAGGTACATTTTCGTGGGCAAAGGGAGACACTGAGAAAGATCCGTAACAAAATGGATTTGCAGTTCTAACAGTGCAAGAACAAAGAAAGATTTTAATGAAACAATGATATAGTTGCATGGCATTCTTTTATGGTGAGAACACAACAACAATCTGTAAGTATAAGACATGGTGAAGAGTAAACTCCTGCAGCTTGTTTGTTGCTCATGTCATCCTGCCAGATATTGCACTGATGCAATACTGAAACAACATGGACAAGGGTGGTAAGGTTACTGACCCAGCACTGTGAACTTAATGGTATTGAATTTTTAACGTGGTGAAATCTTGAGTCACTGAAAAAAAATGTACCTCCATTTGCAGCTAGCATTGAATAAATCACAACACATACTGTTGGCAGCATTAGCAAAGAAGGGTGGCAGAATGTTATTTCCCATGCTCGAAAAACAGAAGCAGGGGTATTGGAAAAGCAACTACCTGGAGAAGCAAGAAATTAAAAAAATGGTTCAACTTTTTCAATCATCAGTTTTCCTGCACAAATAGTGAATATGCTAAAAGGTAGCATTTTATATTTAGTGTAATGCGTTTGCATTTATTTGTGCCAATCCGTGAACAATGAGCCGACTCAGATTTTGCGACAATAAGCTTTTTAAAAGTTGCTGAAATTCATACCGACATGATGCATATGCTCGCGCAGATGGCCAACAGTACGGAATTTCCCATGCTCGCCACTGTTCTCCTTTCAACAGCTAAGCACGTGCTTGAGTCTCGCACCTCCCAAGATGCTTGGCTTGGTCAGGTATACCAAACAAGCTCATATCGCCAAGAAGATAAGTCATCTAATTTAAAGAAAATCTGCTAATTCATTACATGGCCTTCGATTTTTGCAGCTGACTGATAATACCCATTTATGTAACTTCCAAGGGTAAAGATAATGGCTTTGTTACAAATGTACTTGGCTCCTCAGCATGCTCATTTTACTGACATCACTCGAGCTGACAATAAGCAATTTCAATGACTTCTGCAACCTGGAGCAAAACAGGTGTCATTGTATATTCTTAAATATTTTCATTGTTCCTACATGTTCCAGCGAAAAAATATCTATACAAATACCTCTATATCTTTGAGAATATTTTTATGAACCTTTGAAAGTAGAAACACCAAAATGTGATTAACTGTTATAACTGTAATTTGTTTTACAATTACAAAAGCTTTAATTGTCTAGTGAAACATGATGACCCTAATTTAGATTTCTAATATCAAAGAATTATATACATGAATGTCAGCATGTTTATTGGTGAACTAGATAACAGTTATTAGTAAACATTTCAAACATTTACTGGCAAATGACTATTACACAACAGTGCAAAACTGCATTTCTACAGATGGAACACAAAAGAAAATCACTCGCAGTCACCTCAATGGAAGGAAATATATAATAAGAATATAGAGACAACAGAAAAAATTATACATGTTATAGAAATTGTTAGCATTCTTCAAATTTCAATGCACAAGAACAGCATATTGTAATAAATAGAAACTTATTTGTGAATGATCTTACCTCTCCCAGCTCCAAACTCTACAAAACAGGTTTTGTCTTTCATTAATCCCAACTTTTCAACATGGCCAACCAGTGAAGAGTTCTGTACTAAATGCTTGCGGGTAGAGGGTCCATACTCTCCTGTTGCTGCTAACTTATCCACCAATNCAGTGAAGAGTTCTGTACTAAATGCTTGCGGGTAGAGGGTCCATACTCTCCTGTTGCTGCTAACTTATCCACCAATACTGGGTGAGTTAACACATCCTTATCGATACTCGGTATCGCTGTTACAAAAAATTCGCAAAATAAAAATTTGATACACGTTTAAAAACACTTTTTTTAATAAACAATATCACAAAATTAACATAAAGAATTGCTATAATTTACAATTAATAAAACAAATCAGAAAATAGACGGGAGTTTTATAAGCTGCAAGACGAAACACACACACAAGGACCACTGNGGGAGTTTTATAAGCTGCAAGACGAAACACACACACAAGGACCACTGTTATATTGCATCACAGGTTTTTAATCAGTTCTAACAGCAAACCACAGAGAGGCAATGGTAGTCACAGTTACTTGGGCACTTTTGAAGTCAGCATTTGAAAAGAAAACTGCCCCTTACTGCAGACATTTTAATATAAACACACTGATACAAAAATTGAGATAAGAATTGCCATCTCCTAACATATTATTAAAGTGTGACAAAAATTGGCAGAAACAGAAATCAATTTTCATTTTGCAGGCAGTACATACTACATTGGCATAATGTACAAAAAGAAGACAAAACAGCTACAGTGGCATACCAAGCTGCCGGGAAACGCCTGCCCCAGAAACCACTTTTGAGATTTGTCATTCACTTAAAATTAAATAAAAGTTGTACGTAGAACCAAAGAAGTAACTGAAAATCAGGTACATNTTGAGATTTGTCATTCACTTAAAATTAAATAAAAGTTGTACGTAGAACCAAAGAAGTAACTGAAAATCAGGTACATGTAACATATCTGTTTTGTAGTTTTTAAAAATGAATTCTGCATTAATAAACTTTACTATTACAGAATTCCTTAGTAGATGGAAACATTACGTTGCAGCACAATACAGCTAGCTTAGTGAGGTGGTGAATGCTTGCCTTGAGGGTGCTATATTCTGTCGGCCAGTTGTAAGAATTCCTGGAAGGTGTATTGCCCTTGGGGAATTGGGAGGGGGCGTGGTACGTGACGGAGTGGGGAGTGGGTGCGGCCACCTGAACGTGGGGATGCTCCGGTACTTTACTGACTTCACAACCCTTATCACCACAACTGTTGACAACTGCCACAGGGCACTGCATTGTAAAGCGTAGTTCCGAGTGGCATTCAGGTGACTAAGCATCTCTGCATGGTATCGTCATTGCCACTGCCATAATGTTTTTGTATTTGCGTGAAAAAAATATATGATTTCCAATTAGTGCTTTAAGTTGGTGGACAGTTAACTGTTGAAATTATCTGAATTGTTTTTCACCCTTCATCTGTGCATCATTATTGCAGTCTTTCCTGCATATCCAGGTATATAATAAAGGTAAGAATTTTCCTTTTGTTGGGTAATTTATTGTGTGAGTCAATGTACAATCTATTGTTTCTATCAATTAATATAAATATAGTAATTTTATTTTCAAATGTAAGTTTTCAACTAATAAGCCACCTTTAGAGCTCGGTGCCAATTGTTGGTGGGAGCATTAATTTTTTCTTTCCTAATATTTACATTATACGTCATACACAACTATAATTATCTACCCCGGCACACACAATCACGTGAAATAATGACCAAAGAGTAGTAAATGCACAGCAACAACCGAATATTCTTTCAAATGTGCACTAGGTATATTTTACACCCTCAAGAACTTTATTTCAGCTAGTGAATACTGCCCAGCTCTACTTGAAAGTCACAAAGACATTTTATAGGAATGTTATGTAATTAAAGACAGCAAAGTGACTATCCTGCTCATCGCAAACTTAGTTAGCAGTAGTCCTGCGCACAGTAGCGGCTGTTAATTGTTGCCTTTATAATGTAACAAGGCGGTTCACAATACTATCACCGGCAAAATGTTCATAAACAAGGCATGTGCTAAGCAGCTGGGTGAGTGTACAGGGTGCGGCCTGCTCAGACAGGAGAGTTCAATCAAACTGGCATCAAGTGAAGGAAACCTTCTGTGCTACTTCTCATTGACTAAAGCACAGTACACACGCGCATCTTGCGTGAGCAAGANGGCCTGCTCAGACAGGAGAGTCCAATCAAACTGGCATCAAGTGAAGGAAACCTTCTGTGCTACTTCTCATTGACTAAAGCACAGTACACACGCGCATCTTGCGTGAGCAAGAAGACTACTACTTAATTAAGGAAATTTCAGAACACTATTTAGACTGGCATGTGATTAATTACATTTTGTCTCTCGTTAAAGTTCAGATTGTTGAAAATGCCAAATATGTATGGGAAAACAAATAGTAACTGCAAAGTAAAATACTATTAAGAGTACTTAATTTTAGTGTATTTAATTTTTTTTTATAGACAATTGCTATTTACATAGGAATTGTGAAATTTAACATAATTAATCCATAAACCATATCTCCCACCTCATAATGGCCACATCACACACCTGTATTGAAGATATGGCCAAAAACATGTTTTTGTATTTTCTGATTTTTACAAAGCTGGCTCTGTAATTTTACATTCATAATTACTTTGCAACTACACAAAACCACTATATATTTATTTCCAAGAACAGCAGCAATTGTATTTTTTCTTTTAACATTATTTAATAGGTGCATCATATCTCCTAAGGTGTAAAATAATCAATTTACTGTATAACAACCAAATTACAGAAAATATTGTAATTGCGAATATATAAATAATCTCAGGTATAATATAATGACTGAAAATTGTGAAATTTTCATTAATTTCTTATTTTTGTAAAGCTGTCTTTCCCTTTCAAGATAACATGAACATGATGCCAAATTCTTAATTACACTTTGCTAAATAAATAATTAGACTATTTTAAGTAACTTATAATGTAATTTGTTCAAAAAGTTGTGAAATAACAATTAACTGTGATTAATAATGGTGTTATTATTACAGAGACTTCAGAATGAAGCGCTATCAACCAAATGGATCGCAACAAAGAAACTACACAAAGCAAGAGAGCAGGAGACTCAGGCAATGTCTGGATTAATCTTACTGTTTGTAACGCTTATAAACACTAGTGTAAAAGAAGATGCATTAGAAAATGGAAGTTACCATTGCGAATGCGATGAATTACCAGCATCTACTTCACAAGAAGAGTTTGGTGCTAGCTTACAAGAATTTGAGGATATATCCATGCAGCAGAGTGGTGAAGAGAGAGATGATGATGGCAGAACCCCAGACCAAGAGGAGTTTGATATAAAGGAAGACATAGATTGAATACCTTTTTATGCTTACGTTTGTAAGTAGCATATCCATGTGCCAGATGCATTGAGAGTTGATCTGATAAAGAAAGGAAGTGAAACTTCCCAAAATATGGATGGACCTTTATTTCAGTCGAGAGACCTGGGGACCAAAGTAAAGGAAAAAGTTGCCAATTAACAACTGCATAGTTTTATAGAGATATGCCTAATGGTGAGAAAATCCTGAGGAAAAGGATGTAATACTCTCCCACAAAACAAGATTTGTACTGTTTTTGGTGCAGATTGTTTGCTTCCAATGACAAAGGACAAGTGAAAACATCCACATATATTACAGGATTCCAGAAGTGGTGGAAATTAAATCCAAAAGTGTCTATGACAGTTCAGAGCAGCATCAAGCTTAACTTGAAAAATGGAAAACTTGAGCTAAACTTTAAATTAACTGAAACAAAACTATTGCCCATGCTCATTTGGAAACTGTAGAAACAGCGAAAAAGAAATAGAGATAAATTTTGTATTACATTTTAGATTTAACATTGTTTTTGCAAACCAAAATCTTCCTTTTGTGGCAATAAGGAAACTTAGCTTCAGAAAATAAGGGGAACTTTCTGGAAATGATTGAATTACTATCACCTTATGACCCTGTCTTAAAAGAACATCATGTTTGTGTTCAGCAAGCAGCGCCTTGTGGTAAATTTGTAACTACTTAATTATCGCCAAAGAACCAAAATGAGTTCATTATGCTACTTGGCAATACTGTGAAAGAAAAAATAATTTGATATATCAAGAAGGCTCAATATTTTGGAATCCTATTAGAGAGCGCACTTGATGTTTCACATGTGGATGAAATCTGTGAGATTATCAGATATGTCCACATTGATTCTGGAAAGGTCAAGTTACGGGACGTTTTCTTACTGGAAAAAAGGCTGATTTCATTAAAAACAAATTCCTTTCAATTCTGGAGAAGCATGAGCTTGATAACATGTGCCATAGCCAATGTTATGATAATGCTTCAACAATGTCAGGAATTCGCACAGGAGTACAAAAAAGAATTTGTAATATAAACCTTAAGGCTTTGTTTGTACCATGTGCCAATCATTCACTACACCTGTATGGTGTTCATTCATTTGGGAGTGTACCTTCATGTGTGGCATGTTTTGGGACTCTAGAAAGTGTTTATACATTGTTTTCAGCATCAACTCATGGGATGTTTTGCCAAAAATTGCAGAAATTGCAGTAAAAAGAGTTTCTGTTACAAGGTGAATTGCTAACCATGATGCCGTTAAAAACATGATGACAAGGTGAATTGCTTACAATGATGCCGTTAAAAACATGATGACTCGTGTTGAGGAGATTGTCGAAGCTATCGAGGTACTCCAGCCCAGAGAAAAATATTGAAACAAGAGAATCAGCTCAGGCGTTGCTGCCTGCCATGTGAGATTTTGCGTTCCTCAGTTACCTTTACTTTTGGAATAAGTGCTGGACAGGGTAATCATACACAAAAGTACCTGCAAAAAGATGGGATTGACCTGGACAAGTGTGTGGTAAAAATGAAAGCATTAAAACTCCTTTTTGAGGAAAATGCAAATGACTTGGTAAAGAATGCACTCGTGTATGCAAATGATGTGTGTGAGAGAATGAATATTCCCGTAGACAGAAAGAGAGGAAGAAAATTAAGAAAAAAACTGATGCCAGGAAAGAATGCCGAGGATGTTGATCTAACACTGAAACAAGAGCTTAAAAGAGAGCCATGTTTGAATGTATAGATCATTTCCCTGCAGAATTAGAGACACATTCCCAAACAATGGAAAAAATGTAATCAGTGTTTGCTGCTGTTCTGCCACACAATGTAACTAATGCATCAAATGAGAAAATTGTACAATTACTTCCAAACCTGAAAATATTCAACAATATTATCAACAGAAGATATGGGAATCGAGATTGGTCGACTGAGGAGGCACCTGCAAGTAGCTGAAATCACGAAAGAATACAAAGTTTGAACATATTTAAACATTTTACAGTTTGTTTATTTGGACTTTGTACCAAACTTGTCACTAACATTTTTTTTGACCATGTGTCTCAGTAGCTTCTTGTGAATGAAGCTTTTCAAAGCTAAAACTTCTACCTTCATTCTACCATGACTCAGACAAGATTGCAGGGACTTGCTCTTCTGTCGATTGAATGCCAAGTAGCCAAACTAATTAATTTTGATGATGTCAATAAATTTGCAGAAACAAAGGGTCACAAAGAGAAATTTTGAATTTGTATTGCACTATTGTTTTGTAATAGTATAAGAGTAAAATCACTATATACTGTTTGTTGCATAATTTTTATTTTATTTTGTATACATAAATATTTCCATCTTGGTTATTGGGACTTTTGTATTGTAATATTAACTGTTCTTTAAAACNCCATAATTTTTATTTTGTATACATAAATATTTCCATCTTGGTTATTGGGACTTTTGTATTGTAATATTAACTGTTCTTTAAAANTTTTATTTTGTATACATAAATATTTCCATCTTGGTTATTGGGACTTTTGTATTGTAATATTAACTGTTCTTTAAAACAAATTTTATTAATGGATAAAGCAACAACCTCAAATTTAAAAGTATTAAAGCGGTATGATATAAATGAACTTATACAGAGTGTATAAATAAGTGTATTACATTATATACAGTTATTACAAAACTAATATTTTAATCCAGGTAGAACAAGCTTATATAATTTTGACGAAAATATATTTTGCTATTTTGCATCTACATGCATGAATGTTAAAAATATAGAGAATAATGGCAAAAAAGATTTTTTTTTGGCTAGGGAGGAATGAGGTGACAATATAGGGGTCTGCCATGGGTACCACAAATGCTTGGTAGGCCTACACCACTGAACAGATATATAGTAAAGTATANAGGGAGGAATGAGGTGACAATATAGGGGTCTGCCATGGGTACCACAAATGCTTGGTAGGCCTACACCACTGAACAGATATATAGTAAAGTATATAGACTAGAATGCTATTTTCAGAGATCACACACTATAATATAAAAACACCAAAAATCAGTAAACAAAAAGTACCTAACAAAACACAAAAAAAGGGCATTTTACAAGTCAGTCATAAAGGATGGATTACAGTATTTAACCAAATACCCAAAATGACAAAAACATCAAGACTAATGTCAAACGTATAACTGGGTCGCACTTGGCTGCCAGACGGCATTTTGGGCCACATGCCAAAATCTCACAGGAATTCATGACAAAATGGATGTTTCTGATTGGGAAGCACAGGGGAACAGTTCACATTTGCGAGACTCGCATGGCACGTCTTGGTATAGCAAGTGTGGAAGAAGCTTATATACAGCGTGTAACTACAAGAATCATCTGATTTCACAAGACAATAACTTTTACAATGAAGATAGCGCCTCATGACAAATTGTAAAATACACATCAAAATGTAAAGTTTCCTTGGGGGAAGGAAGGAATGGCTACTAGTGAAATTTCATCAAGAACTCTATCGCTGGATGAATATCAGTTAGAAAAAGCCATATTTATTATTTGCATTTTATTTGTTATTTATATGAATCCAGTAGCCAGTAATGTCATTCTGTTTTCTAAAAAAAACTAATATCAATTTTGAATAACACAAGCTGAACTTATGCCCAGATGATCCACGCATTACTATAATTAAACTTTTGTCACATAAATCCTCAAATTAGGCGCACCTATAGCCAAAAACATACAAAAATAACAAATATTTAAGAAAAAAATTCGAAATAGTCTTTTTAAGATTTTCAAAAATCAAAATTTATTTAAATGGTTTTTAAAAATCNCCAGATGATCCACGCATTACTATAATTAAACTTTTGTCACATAAATCCTCAAATTAGGCGCACCTATAGCCAAAAATAACAAATATTTAAGAAAAAAATTCAAAATAGTCTTTTTAAGATTTTCAAAAATCAAAATTTATTTAAATGGTTTTTAAAAACCATATTTTTCGAAAATATGTAGTGTTGATGTCAATTTGAAGCCAATTAAAAGAGATTCAAAATTAACTACAAAATATCTCTCTAGCACCATTAATTGCAGATCTACATGGATTTGTTGTTCTACAAACAATGAAAATTTGTGATTTTTCATGTCTTTGAAATTTAAAAAAAAGTACTGTTGCAAAAAATATGAAAATTTGTGTATTCATGACCTTCCAGGTTAGGTATGGATAGAACTGTACTCTCGAATTTACCTGGCTTCTTGTCTAAAAATGTGATGATACAATACAATTTTTTATTTGAGTAATTTCCATCTGTTGAACAGAGAATGGCCCAGCCTGCAAACGCTGAACAACTTTGGAAATTGCATCAGCTGCCATTTCATTCAGAATAGAAGTTGGTTTTTGTACGGGTACACGAGAACTTCTTGTAACACCTGAGTCCGGGAACATTTTTCTGGGCGCATCACCGGCATGATCTGCTGTGCTAAGTGGAATATTACGCTCAACAAAGAACAAAACAAAAATACATTCTATTTTTGTAACTCCCAGGCTATTTACATGCCCCAGATGTTTCAGACACTTCACAAAACTGGTTATGTCATTTCTACCACCGTGTGTTATACTAAACTCACACCTACACACGGTGCAGAACACATATTTCTTGCACTTTTGAGATTTCTGTGTGTGTGTNACCGTGTGTTATACTAAACTCACACCTACACACGGTGCAGAACACATATTTCTTGCACTTTTGAGATTTCTGTGTGCCTGTGTGTGTGTGTGTGTGTGTATGTATATATAATATATATATTATATATATATATAAATTATGCACTGTACAAATCCCTGTATGTTTGAAAGTACTGATTTTTCTTTAACTGGCTCATTATTAAACAAGATAAAACCACACATGAAATAACTCACAAAACACAATAAAAACTCTTCAGTTCATACATTACCGTTAATGTTAACTTAAAATTATAACATGAAAAAACGCTCACAAGTTACCAACAGCTATACCCCATACACAAGTCATTTTAGAGTGATTTTGCTTATATTTTGTCATCTTACAGACATAAAGCACTTAAAACACCTTATTCTAAAAGCAAACGATGGCCCACAAAAACCTAAGCAGTAAAAACATAATATCTACCTTCATATCCCTGTATGATACATAAAGCGAACTAAACACGCTGGACACCTTAAAACTTTCTCAGCTATATATAGCAACTGCTAAGTGGTGAAATTCCTTCTGCTAACTGGAAAATTCAACAACACAGAGCTTCACTTTACAGCCATATTTAGTAACTGCTGGGCAGGTAAATTTTGTTGACAGAACTGGAAAATGCGANCACAGAGCTTCACTTTACAGCCATATTTAGTAACTGCTGGGCAGGTAAATTTTGTTGACAGAACTGGAAAATGCGATGATAGACAAAGAAAAATAAAGTCTCAGATTCATCAGCAAAAACCAATGAGAAAGAATATATCAATGACAAAGAGACTTCATTGTTTGTGTCTTATACCATCTCCAAACTTATCGTTGAGCAAATGTCACAAACTTTCCTAAACAAATTTTTTTTTTCAAATCTGTAAAAAAAATCACAAGCTTCCATAAAACCATAAAATAATGCATCAATCTGTAAATTTCACAGACAAATCATAAAAGTTGGCAGGTATGCATCTATATGCCTCGTGTACAACCATATCGCTGCCTGTCTCCATGCTATGGGTGGTCCAACACCCTACTAAGTACATCCAGCAAGGGTTGGTCCCCTGCAATACATACTTGATGTGGTACAATATTTTGATGTTTTCTGTATACATACTACCATGTCCTGAGCCTGTACCCACTTATGTACCCCTGCGATGACACCTTCAGGGTGATCCATATTTTCTTGCAAATGAGTGTGCGTGTTTTACATTGGTTTTATCTGCAAATTTGGTGATTAAAGAGTAGTGTGCATTCTACACATGAACTACACCATGAGTAAGGCTGTGACCACTCCCATGATTGAGGTTATCAATTGTTCATTACTCATCTCACGCTTATACTAAGGTATCATTGAAATAAATATAAGTGTAAAGGCAGAAATAGTTTTGTATTACTGTAATGAAGGATTTTGCTTTGAGTCCAGTGAACCTTTGATTTATAACCTATCAAGTGAAATTACCCAAAACTCTGAAATTAAAATTAACAGAGAAACTCTTACACTATTTAGTTATAACATCTAGTTTATTTCAAATAAAAAGGCTTACAGTCTGCTGCTAGTTTATAGCCAATTAAACACTTTTGAAACAAACCTCTGAAAAAGAAAATCATTCTCTGCAACTCACATTTTTCAACACAGATACACACTCACATGCTTCCAGTAATGCTGAAAGATATGAAAATAATATACTTTAATGATATATTACAAGTGGTTATTTATCTCTACACGAAAGAGTAAAAACTGACATAAGTGTTAAATTTACATTCATAAGCATTTCAACATTTCAATTCATTAATTTTAGTACGGCACATGGTTATAAAATGGGGAAAAATATTAATACTATGCAGAGATTTCAGAAGTGTTTAAATTAATGCAAACCGTATTCTATGTTGTAATGCTGGCAGATTACACAGAAACAGAGTACATACTTGGCACTTACTGGCCACAGGGCACCTTTTGAATGGCATAATTACCCTAAATGTCAATATCCATCAAACTGATGACTGTAGCCACTTTTGAAACCTGTTTCCAAATCACTTGGATGCTTCTGTGAACATCACACACTCCCGGTCATTGAGCCAAATACTCACATGTATACATTGGCATTTTTCACAGTACCACGTCATCCAACCTCGTCACTCGGCCAACGTAAGCCTGTCATGAGTAGCGTAGGCACCAGGTGCAGGACTGCACGTGATGCATATTAAGTGAACTGAAAGTTGGCCAACGGATGAAGCTACCAGCAAAAGGGTTCATGTTAGTGTGCAAGGTCTTTTGTGTATTTGTTTTACCGTGCACTCCTGTGCATGTTCCTGTGTTTAGTATAGTGTATCCCTCCATGCTTCATATCCAGGCACGTGATCAGCCGGGACCTCCACTTCCAGTGCAGGCTAGTGTCCCCGCTTCCGACAGCCATTCGGCAGTCCCTCGTTGGAGCTCAAGCCGGACAAACGCGTGCCGCGTGGCCTGCGGGGGTCTCAACTTCCTCTTTGTTGATCTGTAGTTCTGTCTGTGTAATCCACCACTAAATCCCTTTTACTTTGCCCCCGCAGCCGGCCTGGCCCTTCCTTCGATTTCGAGGGCCCTTAATTAATTATTTTGTCTTCTGGGTTTTTTTCCCTGGTAATGTAACTTTCAGTATTTTTCATGCTGGTTCAGGTGTTTTGTGCCAGTGTTTAATGTAATGTTCTGGATAATTTATTTTGAGTTCATGTAACGCCCCCCCACATTTTAGTGTTGAAATATTTTTTAGTAAACACGGAACGGCTCTGGATCAAATGTACACATGTTCACACTCATTTTATAAATGNACAGAGCTTCACTTTACAGCCATATTTAGTAACTGCTGGGCAGGTAAATTTTGTTGACAGAACTGGAAAATGCGAAGATAGACAAAAAAAAAATTAAGTCTCAGATTCATCAGCAAAAACCAATGAGAAAGAATATATCAATGACAAAGAGACTTCATTGTTTGTGTCTTATACCATCTCCAAACTTATCGTTGAGCAAATGTCACAAACTTTCCTAAACAAATTTTTTTTTTTCAAATCTGTAAAAAAAAATCACAAGCTTCCATAAAACCATAAAATAATGCATCAATCTGTAAATTTCACAGACAAATCATAAAAGTTGGCAGGTATGCATCTATATGCCTCGTGTACAACCATATCGCTGCCTGTCTCCGTGCTATGGGTGGTCCAACACCCTACTAAGTGCATCCAGCAAGGGTTGGTCCCCTGCAATACATACATGATGTGGTACAATATTTTGATGTTTTCTGTATACATACTACCATGTCCTGAGCCTGTACCCACTTATGTACCCCTGCGATGACACCTTCAGGGTGATTCATATTTTCTTGCAAATGAGTGTGCATGTTTTACATTGGTTTTATCTGCAAATTTGGTGATTAAAGAGTAGTGTGCATTCTACACATGAACTACACCATGAGTAAGGCTGTGACCACTCCCATGATTGAGGTTATCAATTGTTCATTACTCATCTCACGCTTATACTAAGGAATCATTGAAATAAATATAAGTGTAAAGGCAGAAATAGTTTTGTATTACTGTAATGAAGGATTTTGCTTCGAGTCCAGTGAACCTTTGATTTATAACCTATCAAGTGAAATTACCCAAAACTCTGAAATTAAAATTAACAGAGAAACTCTTAAACTATTTAGTTATAACATCTAGTTTATTTCAAATAAAAAGGCTTACAGTCTGCTGCTAGTTTATAGCCAATTAAACACTTTTGAAACAAACCTCTGAAAAAGAAAATCATTCTCTGTAACTCACATTTTTCAACACAGATACACACTCACATGCTTCCAGTAATGCTGAAAGATATGAAAATAATATACTTTAATGATATATTACAAGTGGTTATTTATCTCTACATGAAAGAGTAAAAACTGACATAAGTGTTAAATTTACATTCATAAGCATTTCAACATTTCAATTCATTAATTTTAGTACGGCAGATGGTTATAAAATGGGGAAAAATATAAATACTATGCAGAGATTTCAGAAGTGTTTAAATTAATGCAAACCGTATTCTATGTTGTAATGCAGGCAGATTAAACAGAAACAGAGTACATACTTGACACTTACTGGCCACAGGGCACCTTTTGAATGGCATAATTACCCTAAATGCCAATATCCATCAAACTGATGACTGTAGCCACTTTTGAAACCTGTTTCANTTTTGAATGGCATAATTACCCTAAATGCCAATATCCATCAAACTGATGACTGTAGCCACTTTTGAAACCTGTTTCAAAATCACTTGGATGCTTCTGTGAACATCACACACTCCCGGTCATTGAGCCAAATACTCACATGTATACATTGGCATTTTTCACAGTACCACGTCATCCAACCTCGTCACTCGGCCAACGTAAGCCTGTCATGAGTAGCGTAGGCACCAGGTGCAGGACTGCACGTGATGCATATTAAGTGAACTGAAAGTTGGCCAACGGATGAAGCTACCAGCAAAAGGGTTCATGTTAGTGTGCAAGGTCTTTTGTGTATTTGTTTTACCGTGCACTCCTGTGCATGTTCCTGTGTTTAGTATAGTGTATCCCTCCATGCTTCATATCCAGGCACATGATCAGCCGGGACCTCCACTTCCAGTGCAGGCTAGTGTCCCCGCTTCCGACAACCATTCGGCAGTCCCTCGTTGGAGCTCAAGCCGGACAAACGCGTGCCGCGTGGCCTGCGGGGGTCTCAACTTCCTCTTTGTTGATCTGTAGTTCTGTCTGTGTAATCCACCACTAAATCCCTTTTACTTTGCCCCCGCAGCCGGCNACCAACAACAGAGCAGAAGAGTTATGTGGTGATGTTAGCAACCAGCCACGTAGCGATGTCGCGACCCTGGTAAAAATATCTGCTCATCGCGTGGCCATACGCAAAATCACACCCTTGGATTACAAATGCACAACTACTTCCATCGACCACCTTGCTAACTAATGCCGATAACCACCAAACTTAATGTAAAAGATATCAGTCGAGAGGTTTACGTTGGTGCTCAACACAGAGGCCTTGGTCATTGGTGATGGTGAAATGCGGTGAAGATGAAGCAGCAGCAGAATGCAAGGGTGGGGGAAAACATGTTGGCCAACTACAACAACATCCACATTTCCCACATGTGAAAATACAGGTGACTCCGGTGGGGATTGAACCCAATTTGCCATAGTGGGAGATATATAGTCTGAATACTACACCCCTACAGCCCCAAGAAAAAGGGTTGAATCGAAAAATTTCAAGAGTGCAAATCAGGGTCTTTTATCACCCATGGTGGTGATAACATGTATATGGTCAGCNTTGAATCGAAAAATTTCAAGAGTGCAAATCAGGGTCTTTTATCACCCATGGTGGTGATAACATGTATATGGTCAGCAGATAGACTGCAGAAGCACAGGAAACTGGAAAATCCAGCTAGCCAACAACATCCATTACATTTGTGTGCAAAAATTGATACGAGGCCCTGCCAGGAATCAACCCCAGATTACCATGGTAGCAGGCACTGTGCTGTAACTGAATCACCTGAAGTCCTTTCAGATAAAGAATTTTCAATTNCCCAGATTACCATGGTAGCAGGCACTGTGCTGTAACTGAATCACCTGAAGTCCTTTCAGATAAAGAATTTTCAATTTAAGAACAGACATGTTACAAATGGTACAATTAAAATATCAGTACCTTCTTATCTATCTTCTTTTGTACCAATAAAGAGCAAAAATTTTTTTGTTTGATGAGTGAATGTTTTATAAAATAGAATTCTTGATGTTTTAGGCCTACTAGGAAACTAACCACAGGGTTTGCCATTGTTCTTATGAGGAGAATGCAATTCCTAAAAAGATGTTTTCTAAAATGTTGTGATTTTGAGGAATATAGCACAACTTTATGACTACTAAACCTGATACATTTTCTTATATAGATTGCTACAACTGACTTTTAAAACTTAAAAAGCATATAGGAAAGTTTCTCAGACAGGAACAATAAGGGAATCGACCATGGCCTGCATTAAGGAATCTACCCAGCATGCATCTTGGAGTGATTTCGAAAAACCATGGAAAATCTAAATCAGGATAGCCAGACCAGGAGTCAAACCGAGGTCCTCCCAAATGCAATTACAGTGCGTTACCACTGCACCACCTTACTTGGTGAACTGAAAATGAAATTAAGTCTTATACATCTGAAAGTCTGTTTTTCCTTGTCAATTTCAGCTTGTCCACATCTCTATTTGCAATTTGTGAGATGTAGTGAACATTTACCCGTGTGCACCAATCTCAAAACACCACACATTAGTAAATACATATACGTAAACATGTGCGTACACACACAACACACAAGGACACCATCAACAACTTACCACTTGCTACAGTTCTTATTTTCTCGATTAGCACCTGTAACTCATCATCACTGATTTCTGCAATTGTCTGCGTTTTCTTCTCTGCAGGTAGACTTTCAACATTCGCACAGACTTTGTTCAAACCATAAACAATGTACGGAGGGGGCTCGACCACTCTAGAATTGCATTTCGCCAAGTGACTCGCCAAGTACTTTTTGTAACAAGTGCTGAAGAAAAAAGAAACACAACATGGCAGCATAGCACATTTTTTGTGTACCATCCCCTCTACAATACGTCCGACTAACAAGCCGGCAGGGCATCGATACAAACATGCACAAATGCGTATAACACTGAGGTTGCACAGAGAAGTGAAAAATGAGAAGGAAATACAGAGGTTATTTTTTATTATAGCCGACAATTTGGTCTCAGCAGCCCCATGAAGCTAGCACACGATGACCAAATGACCTTGCACATATGGTGGGAAAACTTCATGCCGCAATTACTATAACTGACGAGATGCTGAATTATGTACATATGGGTGGTGGACATTAGGAGCATCTGAAGTAAATCTTGTGATCGTAGTGTAGAATGGTGTTTATTCATGTGCACCGTCATATCATTATGTATCACATGCAGAACTTTAAAATGCCTAATTTACTGCCTTCATCAAAGCACTAGCATGTAACTGGTGCAGTGCCTCGCACAAAATCATTTCCTAGTTTATGGGGCCGTTACATCCAAATGGTTGACCCTGATACAAAATTACCCATTTATTTTTGTCACATTTCTCACTTCTGTATGCAACCCTGGTGTTGTTTCACATGTTGCATAAACCAGGTGCATAGCCTACTATAAACGCATACATTTGTCAACAGTACCAACATAAAAAAACTCATGATGTATAAGTGTCACTATCCCATAAAATGTCTAAAGAAAATATATTAAATAACAGAACAAAACATAGGGTTTTTNTACGCATACATTTGTCAACAGTACCAACATAAAAAAAACTCATTATGATGTATAAGTGTCACTATCCCATAAAATGTCTAAAGAAAATATATTAAATAACAGAACAAAACACAGGGTTTTTTTGACTAACTACAAATTTAGGGCATTTTCAAATGCAGAGAATATCTCCTACATGTGATGTGCAATTATTGTGAGTGGTTTCTTACACTGCAATGTTTCCTATTGAGCACGTCAATTTTATAACAAGTCCAATCATCTATAAACTTAACTAGCATGTTTGTTCTTTGGCCACACAAACATGTAGGGTAGTCAATTATGGCAGTTTTTCTTGAGATCAACACAAAATCACGGAGGAAAAAATGAATTTCACAAAAAATAACATTACAATACCTTATTTACCAATTATGATGCAGAATTTGGAAGATGTGAATTTAAAATGACGACAACCATTACACGAGAGAATATGAGATGTGATGGCACCCTCTAAAAATATAATCACATGTAACAAAAATGACAAATAATTTACCAAATAGTAATGTTGAAATGGACCTGGGCAAAAAAAAAACTAACATTTCCCTTGAATTGTGATTAAATGTAGTTACAAGAAACAACATAAGATGATAGGGTCATTTCTACAAATTTAACAAGAATTGTTGTAAAATTATCTCTCCCCCCACCCCCCTCAACACCCTCCACCAGCTTTAATTTTATGCAGGAAACAGGTCTATGTAAAAGCTGTGTGTGCAATTTATTAAATTTTACCAGAGCAGTGGAAAAGGANTGTGTGCAATTTATTAAATTTTACCAGAGCAGTGGAAAAGGAAAATTTACAAAAATCCCATATTTATAATAAGATGGAAAAAATCATCATTTCATTCAAAATACATTTAGTGGGAACAACAAATTCAGAATGCGTACATGTGATTTCAGCAATCAAAGTAGGAATGAGTTTGTGACACCAATGCCTGAGAAAACTCTTTTTCCCCAAAATATTTTTTATAAATACTAACTTTAATCACTGCAGTATCTCGCTAGTTAACAGGTTCTTAAAAAAACTCTTGTATTTTGCTGACATTTGTAAACATCTTCCGAAACTGTGCAAGAAATATGAGAGATTTTTTTTTAATTTAACCAATTTTATACATTCAGGGTTACTCACTTGTTGAAATTTATACCAAATCATAATAAGATTAACTGATGAAACAAAGCTTCTTTCGCAAGACATCTGGGGTTAAACAGTATAGGCTTCCGTATTTTTTGTGAAAGTGTTTTGGACANAACAAAGCTTCTTTCGCAAGACATCTGGGGTTAAACAGTATAGGCTTCCGTATTTTTTGTGAAAGTGTTTTGGACCTACTGTCAACATGCAAAAATAAACCAGAATTCTTGTCAATATTTGATATTTACAATTAAAAGTCTGATGGTTTAGTNTACTGTCAACATGCAAAAATAAACCAGAATTCTTGTCAATATTTGATATTTACAATTAAAAGTGTGATGGTTTAGTACTTTTGATACCAGTTAAAGCATTAGGGATGTAACTGGTTTGAAGCCTAGTTGTGAAACTTAAATACATCAGCAAATATAATTACAGTTTCCTTACAAGCACACCATGGTTTCAGAAATCAATCCCTGACTGTATGTGTCTATTTGAAACTTCTGCTGACTGAAGTGAAAGTATGTACAAAACAAGTTGAAAATGGACACAATTATCACTACAACGAAAAAGGCAATATAATATGATGAAAACATAAACAAAACAAAAGCCATAGTTGCGTTTACACTATTGCTACCTTGGAGATGCTATGTACCATATCTCGTGCGCCGACTATAACACCACATTCAAACTCACTTACACTGAGGTAACAAAAGTCATGGGATACCTCCTAATATCGTGATAGACCTCCTTTTGCNCACATTCAAACTCACTTACACTGAGGTAACAAAAGTCATGGGATACCTCCTAATATCGTGATAGACCTCCTTTTGCTCGGCAAAGTGCAGCAACTCGATGTGGCATGGACTCAACAAGTCGTTGGAAGTCCCCGGCAGAAATATTGAACCATGCTGCCTCTATAGATGTCCATAATTGCGAAAGTTTTGCCGGTGTAGGAGTTTGTGCACAAATTGACTTCTCGATTATGTCCCATAAAGGTTCGATGGGATTCATGTCGGGCCATTTGATGGCCAAATCATTAACTGGAATTGTCCAGAATGTTCTTCAAACCAATTGCGAACAGTTGTGGCCCGGTGACATGGCGCATTGTCATCCATAAAAATTCCATCGTTGTTTAGGTACATGAAGTCCATGAATGGCTGCAAGTGGTCTCCAAGTAGCTGAACACAACCCTTTCCAGTTAATGATCGGTTCAGTTGGACCAGAGGACCCAGTCCATTCCATGTAAAAACAACCCACACCATTATGGAGCCACCACCAGCTTGCACAGTTCCTTGTTGACAACTTGGGTCCATGGATTCGTGGGGTCTGCGGCACACTCAAACCCTACCATCAGCTCTTACCAACTAAAATCAGGACTCATCTGACCAAGCCACGGTTTTCCAGTCGTCTAGGGTCCAACCGATATGGTCACGAGCCCAGGAGAGGCGCTGCAGGCGATTTCGTGCTGTTAGTAAAGGCACTCGAGTCAGTCTTCTGCTAGCATAGTCCAGTACAGCCAAAGTTCGCAGCACTGTCCTAACGGACATGTCCGTCGTACGTCCCACATTGATTCCTGTGGTTTTTTCACGCAGTGTTGCTTGTCTGTTAACACTGACCATTCTGCGCACACGTCGTTGGTCTCGGTCATTAAGTGCAGGCGGTCGGCCACTGCGTTGTCCATGGTGGGAGGTTATGCCTGAAATTAGGTTTTCTCGGTACACTCTTGACACAGTGGATCTCGGATTGTTGAATTCCCTAACCATTTCCGAAATTGAATGTCCCATGCGTCTAGCTCCAACTACCATTCCGCGTTCAAAGTCTGTTAATTCCCGCCTGCGGCCATAATCACGCCCGAAACCTTTTCACATGAATCACTTGACTACAAATGAAAGCCCCACCAATTCNAATCACGCCCGAAACCTTTTCACATGAATCACTTGACTACAAATGAAAGCCCAACCAATGCACTGCCCATTTATACATTTTGTACGCGATACTACTGCCATCTGTAAATTTGCATATTGCTATCCCATGACTTTTGTCACATCTGTGTATATCTTGATAACCTGCCATTGTAGCAGCAGTAACCGATCTAGCTGACAACCGCATCGCGTTACTCTGATTGGTTCCATACCTCTGTTATTTGCATACGCACGCCTATACCAGTTTTTTTTGGCTCTTCAGTGTATTAGCATGCATTGTTTTAACAGGCCGAAGGGTTGGTGAAAATCAAAGTGTCATTGCATTGTATGCTGCCTAATTAAAGCCTTGTCAGTGCCAACAGAACAATGCACAGNTGGTGAAAATCAAAGTGTCATTGCATTGTATGCTGCCTAATTAAAGCCTTGTCAGTGCCAACAGAACAATGCACAGCTTTACAAGCAGGCTGACCAAACCACTCATACATGCAAAATTTGTTGATGTTATCTTCCACTAAATTGTTTCAAGAAGTAAGAAAATAAAACCAACTACAGACAAGTCTGTACTTATGATACCTTGTAAATATTTTTTTCTCTCTTAAGTTTGTTTATTTCAAATTACATTTTTTTTTTACAAAATGTACCATTATTATAAACAGAAGTTTGCCTATCAGTGCCAGAAGAACTGAAAACAGCTGCATATCATTTCTTCTAACAGCAATGCAACAGATGTCTCACTAGCCTAAATAATGGCATCTACTGAAAAGCACCATAAACATTGAAAATAATTAACTTGGAATGATACCAATTTATAAAGCAATCAGATATTTCACATTTGCAGTTCAAATATAATTAAAAGAGAAACGTGAGCTCCGCAATATGAAATACATTTAAGTCGCACCATTTATACATTCAAAGATACTCTGATCCAATAAACACCCAAATACCATTTACAATCTCCAGTACACTACTTACCATATGTAAAAGTGAACTCTTGAAAGTACAAAATCAAAGGGAACCCACAGAAGAAAAACTATGCATCATTATTGTGGTTAAGAAAAAATTAACTCTGACAAATATATCTAGGTTATTCTTAAACATTCTTAACTTCCTGAAAAATTTAAGGACTGCAAGGTTAAATTAATAATTCTTAGGACTCCATATCATATGTTACATTAAATTCTTTAATTTATTGCTGCATTACTACACTGAAATGCCAAAAGTCATGGGATACAAGTTTAGTATTGTGTAGACCCTCCTCTAGCTCGGCGAAGTGCAGCAACTCATCATGGCATCAATTCCTCAAATGGACAAAACACCTGTGGAGAAATGCCGATCCATGCCGTCTGCATAACTCACAGCTCCCTGCTATTTTTAGGTGCAGGATCTTAAGTGCAAATGTACCTCTACACCGCATTCCATAAATGCTCTATGGGTTCATATCAGGCAAATGAGGTGGCCACAGCAGTCGTTAAAACTCTCCAGCTCCTCGAACTGATTCTGAGCAACTTGGGCTGATGACATGGTGCATTATTCTGCTGGGATTTCCATTGATGTCGGGGAACATTAAGTCCATGAAGGGCTGTAATGCAATTTCACGACCAGTACACACTCATGCAATGTCACAGCACAACCGATACAGGTCTGGGCACGTGAAATCCGTCATGGAATCACAGTTGCACATGAGTAAAATCAAAACTAATGCACTTGTGTTTACCTGTGTGGCAACAAGTATCATGAGACAGGTTATTCCATAGAAACCTCCATAACTTCTTGCATGCAGGATCAGATAATAGGTCTCCTTACAGCTTGCGCCAGAGCTTGTGGGAAACACCATATCATAACACAGAAGCTTTGGCTTCTGCAGAATGCAATGCCACCTGTGCAATTTGATAGAGAAGGCCCCAAAATGTGGGGTAAAATTTTTACGGGTTTGATCAAGTCCCCACGGCACTGACTCAACTTCTTGATAATTCTGTACCAGATAAATTCTCCTAGCAGTGTGNCACGGGTTTGATCAAGTCCCCACGGCACTGACTCAACTTCTTGATAATTCTGTACCAGATAAATTCTCCTAGCAGTGTGAGGAGATGCCTTTCATGTTGTAGCCTAACAATACACCAGTTTAAACGGAAGACTGCGCAAATGTACAATTAGTATTGTGTGCCAAATGCATGGAATGTAATACTTCAGAACATCCCTACGATGACTTTGGCCACTTGTTACAAACAAGCCAGTGCATCATCTGCTGTTGCTAATGCTGCAGCGGCAGCACANGCTTTGGCTTCTGCAGAATGCAATGCCACCTGTGCAATTTGATAGAGAAGGCCCCAAAATGTGGGGTAAAATTTTTACGGGTTTGATCAAGTCCCCACGGCACTGACTCAACTTCTTGATAATTCTGTACTAGATAAATTCTCCTAGCAGTGTGAGGAGATGCCTTTCATGTTGTAGCCTAACAATACACCAGTTTAAACGGAAGACTGCGCAAATGTACAATTAGTATTGTGTGCCAAATGCATGGAATGTAATACTTCAGAACATCTCNAGCTTTGGCTTCTGCAGAATGCAATGCCACCTGTGCAATTTGATAGAGAAGGCCCCAAAATGTGGGGTAAAATTTTCACGGGTTTGATCAAGTCCCCACGGCACTGACTCAACTTCTTGATAATTCTGTACCAGATAAATTCTCCTAGCAGTGTGAGGAGATGCCTTTCATGTTGTAGCCTAACAATACACCAGTTTAAACGGAAGACTGCGCAAATGTACAATTAGTATTGTGTGCCAAATGCATGGAATGTAATACTTCAGAACATCTCTACGATGACTTTGGCCACTTGTTACAAACAAGCCAGTGCATCATCTGCTGTTGCTAATGCTGCAGCGGCAGCACATGATAGCATCCTCTACAAGACATGATGCTCTGGAGCTTTTCAAAAAAGTAATTGTGAACCTGTTCAAGCTGCTCATGAATTCTAACAGTTTTTCAATCTGGAGGCCATGCACAAGGGTGTGACGGTTAGTGAAACATATCACAAATGATAGCCCAATGTAAATGATGAAAATTATATGCTGAAAACTTCCTAGTGATGCCAACTGACTGACAGGGCGGAATGACGCTGGCAAGTGGGACAACAGCGACAGAAATAACATTTTTGTGCACTCTTACACGGCTCTTAACAAAACAACTTACGCTAATATACCTTAGACTTCACTTATGATTACTGCTGTTAGACTCAACATATTATTTTTAATGGAGCAATCTGCTAAGTTTCTGACAATATTGTAATCACATTCACACACAGTGTAACCACATTTTCCAAACCAGAATTCTTGCTTTTCCATTATGAAGCATTGAAACTTGTAAAGGTTTCAGGTGTCTGAAATTTGTATGTTTCTAGGGCATTCTAGTTTAGATACAGTGAAATCCCGATATTTCACATCCCGATTATTCGTATATCCCGCTAATTCGTGCAAATTTGCTGGTCCCTTGAGAAAATCCCTTTAATTCGTAAAAAAAAACAATGCATTCCGGTCCCCTCGATAATACGTATTTATTTTGGTGCTAGAGCTCAATTAAATCGTCTTATAATTCTTATTTCCAACTTAAAAATCTCGATAACTCGTAATGTTTTTAACCCTAGACTGTACACCAGCTCTAGATTTATGCAATACGGGCAGGGTAAAAAAGACCGGAAGGGTACTGAGGGATGTAGGAGGGTTTGAAGGGCAGGTAATGACGCAGAGTAGGCTGTGAGGCGATGTGTCTGTGATTCTCAGAACTAAGAGGCGCCTTGCTGTCCGGTCTACGGTTATGAGAGGGTAGGAAGGAGCAAAGCGAGTGACAAGTTAGTCAGTTCGGTCTTAGCCATGCCTCCGAAAAGAGCTAATAAGTGTCTTTCCATTAGAAAAAAAAAAGAAATTATTAACACAGTGGCCGGTGGTGATAAACGAATTGATGTGTCCAAACGTTATAACGTTCCTCCTTCCACAATAACATCAATTCTGAAGAACAAGGACAAAATCGCCTCCCAGACATCGGACAGCAAAGTAAAGCGCTTTAAGACTGGTGAGTATCCACAACTAGAAGAGAATTTTAAAAAGTGGTTTGCGCAAGCACGAAATTAGAATGTACCAGTTGGAGGAAACATTTTAAGAGAAAAAGTAAAAGTTTTCGCAGAAAAAATGGGAATTAAAGACTTTCGTGCGAGTGATGGTTGGTTTGATAGGTTTAAAAAAAGGCACAGCATAAAATTTAAGAAGCTTAGTGGGGAAAGTGCGAGTGTATCGGCCGACGTTTGTTCTGAGTGGAAAGACGAATTGGGAGAAATAATCGATTCTTATGAGCCCAACAACATTTTTAATGCCGATGAGACGGGGTTATTTTTTAAGTGTCTCCCCGACCGATCAATGTGTTTTAAGGGAGAAAAGTGTCTTGGCGGAAAAAAAAGTAAAGAAAGTGTAACCATATTGTTGGCCGCCAACATGGATGGATCTGAGAAATTAAGACTGCTCATGATAGGCAAATCAGCAAAACCAAGATGTTTTAAAAACATAAAAACTTTTCCGATGACCTATCATGCAAACAAAAAAGCATGGATGACGGGCGAATTATTCAATTAATGGATTCGATCAGTGAATGCTGATATGGAGAAAAGGCAGCGAAAAATTCTACTTTTCATGGATAATTGTACAGCCCACAACAATGCCCCACCGCTCAGTCATGTTAATGTTGCGTTTTTGCCTGCCAACACTACTTCTAAGCTACAGCCTCTAGACCAGGGCATAATTAAAGCGTTAAAAACCTTTTACTGCAAGGAAGTAGTGATGCACCTCCTTGACAGCATCGAGGATGGGAAGGATCATTAAATCACCTTATTTTCAGCCATGAACATTGCTCACAAGGCGTGGCAAAGTGTTAGCGAAAGCACAATAAAAAACTGTTTTCGTTCTTGTGGATTCACGAAGGTGGAACTTTCATCAACAGTTATTGAGCAAGACTTAGAATGCCCTGTGAATGGGAATTGTCTTCCTCAAAATAAAGAAAATTCTATAACGTTTGAAGATTTCGTCCATTTTGACGATGGCCTAGCGGTAGCAGGGATTCTAACTGATGACAAAATTTTGGCTCCATCTCAGGACATTGATGGTGAAGGTGATGAAGATGATGTGCCGACAATTACACATAAAGTAGCTAAACAATACATCAACAACGTGCGCCATTTATTAGCAAAATCAGACGTTGGTGATGAAGTATTTTCTGATTTGAACATGCTTGACAAAGCTATCGACAATACCCGTCTACAAGAATTGCACCAAAAGAAAATGAGATTTTTTTTAAACGTAAATTTTTTGTGTGTTTTTTATTGTTGTAATTATTGATTTATATATACATATGTATACATAATATGTCGTCGTGCATTTATCATTACTTATTAATGCAAATTTGCATTAATTCTGTTATTATGTATTTTTCGTTTTTTGCTCCCGATTATTGGTAATCCCGCTAAATTGAATATCTCGATAATTCTTATTTAACATTCAAACCCTTAACAATACAAATTATCGGGATTCTACCGTATCTTGTCATATAAAAGAAATAATTCTAATTTTACTTGCTGTCTATACATCTGCTGGAAGGAAGTTTACTTAAAGAGCATAATTTTTCTTGCAAAACTAATTAAAGATAACAGAGAATAAATCACAGTCTGTTAAAATTACCAAATTGCTACAATCACAATGGACTTGGATAAAAGGGTACTATTTTATTCATTTATTATACAAGCCATTCAACATACAGTGGAGTCTTGGTTAACCGTCACCCTTTTAACCATCAGTTTCTGTTAACCCCAGTAAACTGACACGACAAGTAAAATAATAACATTGGATACAAAAAACAAACTTAATAAACTAAAAATGAAATAACTTTTTTCTCGCTTCATATAAAATCAAATTAAGCGCATTATTGAGTTGAAAAATACGTATACTGTACTGTAATACATATACCCGGTAAAAATACATTCTGTGTGGTGCGGAATGCGAATGACTCATGTTTGTTGTTTATGTACAACTTACATATGTACTTCGTAGAATCGTTCAGTCTTCCTCACAACTCTACCAGAATTCCTAGACACTCATCCGCCCTCCTATTCCTATAGTCAGTTCAGTAGTGGTAGTCACTTAGTCAGCAAGTCATTGTCCTCAGTTTGTTGTCAAAGTGTAGTGTGTTTAAAAACGTCTGAGAAACGGAAATGGGTTGTATTGGGACTTTCTCAAAAACTTGAAATTATAAAACGACTGCGTAAAGGAGAAAGCGCGACGAGTATCGCTCCGCTATATGGAATCGGGCAGACGAGAGTCAATGATATTAAGAAAGATGCAGATAAAATCGAAAGTATTGTTTCAAAAATGTAAATGACAGAGATGTCAAACTAAGAAAAACGATGAAGACAGCAAAACTGGACCAACTGGATACAGTAATGTATCAGTGGTTCATTCAAGCCCGCAGTCAAGGGATACCAGTTTCTGGGCCCATAATAATGGCTAAAGCTATCGAGATGAACAAGAAGCTAGATGGGGATCCTCCATTTAAGGCTAGTATAGGTTGACTGGATAAATTTAAGGGTTGACATGGCATAAGGCAGTTGGACATATCGGGTGAAAAACTAAGCGCTGATATTACAGTCATTGTAGAATATCAGGAAAAACTAATAAAATTAATGAAAGATAGAAATTTGATCAGAGAGCAGGTTTACAACTGCGACAAAACTGGCCTAAATTGGAAAGCACTTCCCGTGAAAACCTTAGCCTCCTTATCGGAAAAATCTGCCCCTGGTTTTAAAATGCAAAAAGACTGCATAACTGTCATGGTGTGTGTGAATGCAAATGGTAGACATAGGTTTTCTTTACTAATCATTGGGAAATCTAAAAAGCCTCGAGCTATTAAAAATATGAATTTAAACATCTTACCTGCCAAATATTGTGCACAAAAAAGTGCCTGGATGAGCCAGGATATATTTAATGAGTGGTTCCACAGTGTGTTTGTGCCAAATGTAAAATCACATTTAAAATCGATCGGATTGCCTGAAGAAGCCATGTTATTAATGGACAATGCACCAACTCATCCTTCTCATGACTTACAAAGTGATGATGGAAAAATTACGTGCCACTTTTTGCCTGCTAACACTACCCCACTAATTCAGCCCATGGATCAGGGTATTATTGAAAGCATGAAGCGACGTTATCGAAAATGCTTTATTCAAAAAGTTGTTTGCTTTGGGGATGAATTAATATGTGTAAAGCAGTGTTGGAGGTCATACACTATTAAAGATGCAATTTTTAATGTCGCTGAAGCCTGACAAGATATACCAGAAGAAACATTAAAAAAGGGCTGGAACAAACTGTGGCCTGAGATTGTAAACGAGAATGAGGCCATAAACGAATCTGGAAATTATGAGGAAATTTTACTTCTGTGTCAAGGGATCCCAGGTGGAGAACACACATCAATAGGTGAAGTAAGTGAATGACTGAGAATTGACAGATTTGACGGAGGCTTTGAAATATTAAGTGATTAGGAACTTGTATTAAGTGCAACACAGGAGGCAGAATGTTTAAGTGAAAAAAAAGAGGATGATACACACAAGGATTGCCCCAAAATAATTAGCCACAGTGACGCTGAAAACATGTTTTCCAAGTGCATNATTATTGAAAGCATGAAGCGACGTTATCGAAAATGCTTTATTCAAAAAGTTGTTTGCGTTGGGGATGAATTAATATGTGTAAAGCAGTGTTGGAGGTCATACACTATTAAAGACGCAATTTTTAATGTCGCTGAAGCCTGACAAGATATACCAGAAGAAACATTAAAAAAGGGCTGGAACAAACTGTGGCCTGAGATTGTAAATGAGAATGAGGCCATAAACGAATCTGGAAATTATGAGGAAATTTTACTTCTGTGTCAAGGAATCCCAGGTGGAGAAAACACAATAGGTGAAGTAAGTGAATGTCTGGGAATTTACAGATTTGACGGAGGCTTTGAAATATTAAGTGATGAGGAACTTGTATTAAGTGCAACACAGGAGGCAGAATGTTTAAGTGAAAAAAAAGAGGATGATGCACACAAGGATTGCCCAAAATAATTAGCCACAGTGACGCTGAAAACATGTTTTCCAAGTGCATTGAATGGTACGAGCAACAAGAAGAGGCAGATGCTACACAGATATTACTCCTACGTAAGATACGCAACACAGCAGCAACAAAAGCCAGTGGAGTATTACAACAAAGGAAAATGAAAGACTTTTTTAGGTAGGATTATACTACTGAACATATACATAATAGCACTGTATTCAATTTAGTTATTTTATCAACATAATAAACGTAAGTCTACAATATTTAATATCAAATACATACTGTGCTGTACATACTTCTATTGATTGCTACGTGTTTAATATCTTTTGTGTCTGGGGAGGGGGCATTTTTATTATCTGTCTATTCTCTCAACCGCCACGGTGACGGTACCGAGACTGATGGATAACGGAGACACCACTGTACTAGAAAGTCTGAAGCCAGAACTGCTTACAGACTAACTACATATGACATGTTGTCAATAAGCCATGAGCTGACAAAGCAACTACATGTCAAGCATGAATTCTGAAGAAGTAAAGAGAAACCATGGGTTTCCAAAGGTGTGCAATGAACAAATTTGTTCTACCACTCTTTGATTTGGATATGAATGAGCAGTATTTTTAAGAGCGCTTGACTACACTACTCTTAAGACAACTTTTTACTAACTATCTAATTAAATTTAAAATGAAGGTTCAAAGAATTCTTTCACATTTCCATGTTTCTTACAAATAAAATTGTTAACCATGTATACATCAAGACAGGGACTGTGATATCCTTTGTTTAAAATGTAAAAGTTTGGTACAATTTTACCCAAATAACTGAGCTCATATATGGTGTGATATACTTCACTAATTAAAAGTAGCTGTGATCTAGAGTACTATACAGCAGTAAACAGGCTTTCCAGTTTCTCTGCTCTCTCACTTCCTCACGACTGTAGCAACATTGCCAAACAGCATTATACCCAGTGCAGTACTTCTTGGCCGTTCAGTTAACAGCCTATCTGCATGCATTACCAAGTCTTGTTGCCACATCTATTATGCGTCTGCCACGTCATAATACATATGTTGTGTAATATGAATTTTACTAATATAAATCACAATTCCATCCATAAAGGCTCATATGAATATAGAAGCAAGAGAAATTAATAAACCATGTTCGTGATATATTTGGGAGTTTATATCCATTAGGAAACTGTTATGCAGATGAACTGCAGTAAACATGTTCCGAAAAATTTACTGGTTAGCAACATCTATTATACTTAGATATAATAATTTTCATTTTTAAGTACAGTTGCAGGTAGCATAGATAAATAATTAATTGTTGTTGCTGTGGCTTGTAATGGCATCACAAGTTCCTCCTCTTTGTCCATGCACTTGCCAATGGCATTCCTTTCCATTACAAACTTTCTCCTGTCATTCAATTTCTTGCAACCAAAACCAACACTTTGCAATAATTTTGCATTGGAACTTGTTGAAGCAGTATAATCTATTTTCTCACACATAGCTGCCATAATTTGTCATACTGTATGTTTACATTAATCACACATTCACTGTCAAATTTTAATTTGTTTAGAACTTGCACATAAGTAACATACTTTGTTTGGTAATTTAGTAAAAAAAATAATGCACACTTAAGATTATAGATAAACCTTGTACTTTAACCACTTCCATTTTGCAACTACTGGTGCTAGCACAAGGTGGACTTAACACCATAATATCAAACAAAACTGTACACACAAACAACTGAAAAACAATGAGGAACGTTCAATGGATGTCATGGTACCGAGGCAGCAGACACCAACACTGGGTGGAGCCAGGCAACTGTGCCACACATTATCTTGTGTCACCTAAGCACCTGTCACGCTTCATTATCATTTTCTTTCAAAGCAAGATGGCTTCAAAACATGATTTCCTGTCAGGGGAAGAATGAATAATATCCTATATTTTGAAAAATATCTGCAAGTTTATGTCAGCTGTCATGCATACTCAATAATGTAAAACACAAACAGCTAGATAGACTTACGATTTTCACCAAATATATTCAGCAAAATGAGTTCTTGCAAAAAGTAACTGATTTTTTTAGCACTTCTAAGAAACATATTGCTCGACTCACTATGGCCCACTGTAACACTGCGAACTACGAAACAGCGTAGAAAAGTGATAGGTTACTGGCACCAGCTAGTGGGAGCAACACAGCAGATTAATTGACCTTGGGTGGCCAAGAATTTCTGCACCTGGTGCAAGATTCTTATGTGAACAGCCAAAAATAATTTGAACACACACACATACAAAGTGACATATTTGTGAACTTTCTCTTTATGGAGAATTTTTCAGACCTCTTAACACATTCCTTTGCTGGTGATGCTTGTAAGTGTCGAGGCAGTATGCAGGCCCTATCACCTGAACCCAGTGCAGCTGATTCTTAATAGCATTTTAGCATATAGCTCCTTCTAGTCTTCAGAATTATATTAGAATTCAGTATTAAGTCATTATAGAACACTTCACAATTTTACATAAATACAATTTCATTTCCAAGTTGACATAAGGGTTGAAAGGACTAGCAGCGAACGTTTTAAAGTCATTTCTGCAATGTCCATAAATAACTTTATTTCACCAAAGCTGCTGTGGATTTGGGATGAGCGTGTCTCTTGTGGTAACACTGCAATAGCCAGCCAGTAGAACGAGTTACTGGGCAAACAAGCAGGTTCAAAGGAACTCTGACACACTCTGTCCAACCCACTGAAATGGACTACTAAATTACTTAAATATTTGGTTCAATGTTTTCATCTAACAAGACTTAAAAGAATGAACATGTCCAATATAACTTCAGTAGAGATACGTGAATTTTGCTAATTTATTTTGTGGCAGCTTAGACCTCTCTCGTCAATATACTCTTAGCCACATTTATTTCAGTCAACTTCTTTTTGCACGTGATATGGCCACAACATCCCTACCTATTTACTACTGAAAAAACAGCCATATCTAGGGTGTGTCAAAACAATTTTGGTCCAATCATGAAAGTGACACGAGAGTATGTGTGCTATCCTACTGCCAAATTAACTTGGGAAATTCACGGACCTCTGAGCATCTGACAACATGGTAAAAACATTTGTAACACTGAACATCTATAAATGGTACATTAAAGATGAGCTTAGTAACTTTATAGTAGAACATCAGAAAGTCAACCAATGTAGACTATGAAGGTGTCGAGTTAGAAAAATTTTGAGTTTTAAGGAATTAAGGGCGAATATGTAATTAAGAACTCATTACTTAAAGCAAAGTATAAGCAAAAATTTTGAAATTGGATATTAACAAAAAAATTAATAAAATATGAATAATATTACACAACACTAAATACAGAAATTAAACTACAAAATATAAATAATTTAATGCAGTATTATTACTAACAATAATGTGAACAATTAAACTTACAGCATTTTCTTGTTCAGAAATTAATTTGTATTTGTGGAAAATAGTCCTTTTTAGTCCTTTTTTGTGAAAAAACTGATGATGATTGTTTCTCACTCTGAGTTCTGCTTCATGCTGCTTTATTGCGTAGACAATGGAAGAATAAAATGTCCATTGCTGATGCACCCTATTGCTTGATGCAACAGCACTATCTGAATCACTTTAAGTCTTTCCACTGTAACTTATCATTGCAGCTTTTCCACCATCTTCCACTTTTTTATTTTGTGTTCTTCATCTTTCTGTTCCTTTTCTTTTACCACTGCAACAATTTTATCTTCTTCAAGAAGCTCGTATTCTTTATCTATGCCCATCCATTCTCTAATCATCAGAAACTCCTTCACAACACTAAAGCTTCTTAATTAAATCTGTACAAATTTCTGAATCTTCTGTTTTTGCTTGTTTCTGAAATGATCAAATAGCTATCTCAATGAAAAGAGGGTCACGCTCAGTCCAAGATTCAACTAGCCAGCCCAAAACATCCAATAGATCAATGACATATCTGTTACTGGTACACCAAAACAATAAAAAATTATGAAAATTGTAATTACAATCATGCAAAAATTATAGATAATATTAAGATACTGCAATGCAGAGGCAGACTACACAGCATGTATTAGCATTTAAAAATTAAAAATTTCATATTTATGAGCATTTAGTATCAAAGACATCTATTAAGTCGAACACACAAAAATTTAGGTGCTGGTATCACGTCCTTCTATATCGAAGGAGCAGTTGAAGCCCCATTTGTGCATTTAAAAATGTAACTCTCTGGAATTTATGTACGGGTTGCTTCCTGCAGATTCGTAATCTACTGCAAATGATTAGACAGAAAGGTTGCCTTGTGTTTTTATTCAACAAATCACCAATTTTGAGAACTAAATGCACAATGTCCTAAAACTTAATTGCAATGTTTGCAGTATTAAAACATTATATATTGATTTCTCTAAAATGGTGACATGGTAAA
Organism: Clitarchus hookeri; assembly: GCA_002778355.1. NCBI lineage: Eukaryota > Metazoa > Arthropoda > Insecta > Phasmatodea > Phasmatidae > Clitarchus > Clitarchus hookeri. The sequence continues at coordinate 655,006 of NQII01000010.1, forward strand.
AACGTAAGACCACCTATGTGATTTAAGCAAACCAATAAAAAAACCAGAACGGGAAAAACAAATTTTCAGTGGCATAGCATTAGAAGGCACCAAGAGGCTGACGTGAACCGCACGTTCACGAGTCCTTTTGCCCACTGACTGCCGCAGTAGGTCCACACCAGACGNAGTATGTCCACACCAGACGCACCACACCGACAGGCTTGTGGGCACGAGTGCATTAGTGTTTATTATTTATTCAGTTTATTTCGTCAGTGTATTTGTTAATAGCATCAGTGTATAGTTAATTAATAATTTGTTTTGTCATCGGAGACAATCTGCCCAGCCACAGCCAGAGACATGTGACATTCTACATTTGGCAATGCTGTGGCTGGTGCAATGAAAACATTTAGAATAAGTATTATCATTTTTATTATGTATTTGTGTAATGGTAATTATGTTTTCTTGTGTTAATTTAGTTCATATAATTTTCCATCCCATAATCATCTTTCAGTGTATATTGTGTTTCACTGTTTCACCGCATGGCGTCAGCTGCGCCTAGGTAGCGGAAGCCGGCGCACATTTCCGCCAGTATTCGCCAGCACTTGGACGAGCTCGGACGTTACGCTCTCCCCACTCCACAGAAGCCCTAGCAAGGACATCATCTGTCGAATAGTATCCAGTCACATCGATAACATTGTAAATCATTATTTAACTTGCATAGCGCCGAGGGGAGAGCGACGTTATTATTTATCGGGAATCGTAAAGTGCATTTCGAGCTTCACATTATAAGACCACATGGTCGCTTGTAGTTCCGGGCCATTCAGGTCACGTGTCTTCTGTATAGTTGTGTGTACATAACGGGGTAATAAATACCTTAACAACCAGCACCACTTTTTTATTGATAATTAAGTACGGCGTGTGAGGTGGCCAACTGCCTCGGCAACGTGTGTATGACGGAGTGTTTACCAGAGTCCCTAGGCTGTCGACCGAACAACCCTACATCTCATCAGCTCACCGCAGAGCTGTGGCGCCGGGCACACACATATTACTTCACAACTCTGGGAACACCGCAGATCAAGTTGGCTTTATCGCAGTAGCCAAGCTTGGTCACGTCAAGGCCTAGCTTTCCATCGGGAAAAAAAACTGTAACACACCTGTAAATGTAAGGTGCAAGCCTTGTGCAAACTTTTGCCACAAACACGCACCATAGCATGCCAGAAACAGAGTTTTGTTTCCCAATATTCGTGCCTCTCCTGATCTCAAATGAGATTCCAACCCAAGCTGCTATTTACTCATAATGCACTGGTTATTTTGCAGACAACGGGACAGGGGATAGCACAACCATTCTCTTTCTTGTAAACGTGCCATGGCCTATTTATATTAACATTCCAAACTCCACCCTCATTAATATAAGTTCTTGGTTGGCTTTGCAGGTTACTGCACAAAAGCAGCATCAAATTTCTTCGAAAGTTTTCCAGGCAAAAAAATCTTCCAGTCCATAAAAAAATTAAACTTACAGATATGTCATCATTTGAAAACATTCTACAGTACAAGTATTAGAAGCCACTTATTGTAAGGATATTTCTCTTACAACACAAATTATTTATCTGGTAATCAATATTTTCAAAAAAAAAATTATTAGACTACCACTGAGAATGTTTTCCAGCTTGTTTTGGCTAGTCAATTTTTAAACATATAGCAATGCAAATTATATACTACAAAAAAACCATTCATTGCAAGCAAAATACATAAATTCATTTTGATATTTCAATATGAGCNTGCAAATTATATACTACAAAAAAACCATTCATTGCAAGCAAAATACATAAATTCATTTTGATATTTCAATATGAGCAACAGCATCCTGAAAATGAAGTACACAATCAATAGGGTCAAAGTTTAGGCATGAGTGTGAAAGAAACCTAACTGTAAAATATGAAGTAATAATTAATAACTGGTTATCAAAATGTTAAGTTATTTTATCCCACAAAAANGAAACCTAACTGTAAAATATGAAGTAATAATTAATAACTGGTTATCAAAATGTTAAGTTATTTTATCCCACAAAAAAAATTAGACCCCACGTTAGTTTTGTTCACGTTACTGTTATAGTAATCACTGTGAAAAATTATTAAAAGTTTACTCTATGTCTTTGAAATTAAAAGGTGCTAATATCTGTTTACCATCCTGTTTGATCAGTTTTGTTTTCTTTTCGGAAACTACACCATTGTACATTGTGTAGAAAATGTAACTTAATCGTTAGGTGAAAGAGAATTTTAATTAATCCGTGTGTAAGGGCAACATTTAAATTAGTTTAACATGGAATATAATTCAGCATTAATCAGAAAAGTGATGTGTGAAACTTCTTTACAGTTAGTATCAGCAAAGAAAATAAGCCACTGTGTATCTATACAAACTCCTCATGTCTTGGTGTGGGAATTACAGTCTGTCTTACTCCACTTATAATTTAAAGTGCAACCTTTACAAAGCAACAAATGGAAACAAGTGTCGTGTGTTCTTAAGATATGCATGATGACTTTTATGTTTTGGGGCAATCAGCGCAAGCTGAGACATCAAGTGAAAAACTGTCACGCAACAGAAATTTGAACCAATACCTCCTTCACATGAATGAGCTAAGGAAATAACACTGGCAGCAAAAATTATTTGCACTGATTTCATCTCTTTCAGCAGCCCATTGTAATGGTATAGGATATCTTCTATATCAGCAAGAAGTATCAGTAAAAAACTATCACTTCAGCTCCACTTGTTTTGATGCATACATCAAAATAAAAATTGTAATTGTTCATAAAATATCAAATGCATGTAATTGAACAACTATTATATAGAAAAAAAAACTTTTAAAATCCTGCAGTAAAATCCTTGTCATTAATATAACAAACACTAAAGAGCATGCTCAGGGAAATTTTTAAAAACTTGTTAAGAAATTAAAGGCACAACCCTGTAGAAATTACCATCATAATATGTTACACTTTGGCAGATATCCTTGCAACAACACTGGCGGATATATACATACAGCTGGTTCACCATCCACCATCGAATGAGTACTTTTGAAATGCTTGCTCACTTTGTCTCAACTCATGGCATATACTTCGGTCTCAAGTAAAAATAAACATAATTCCCGGAGACCCAATATTCTTGAGGTAGTAAAGTGATATTGTGGAAGTGTTATAAACATAAGTTAATGTTCCTAAAAAGAATCAAATTTCACGTGTCGCCAACTGTGAACATTACTTTTTAATAAGACATAAAACTTGGAGAGAGAGAGATCTGGATGGCACTTGACAGCTCCGATAACCAAGGTGAAGACAGNACTTTTTAATAAGACATAAAACTTAGAGAGAGAGAGATCTGGATGGCACTTGACAGCTCCGATAACCAAGGTGAAGACAGGGCAGTGAAGGAATGTAATGGCAGGTGAATCCCATCGACCAATGGCTAGAGTCAGCCACAATTCCCATGTGCAAAAAAACCCAGTTCTTTTGGTGGGAAGTGAGTGGTCTGACCACTACCTCACCATGGCACTCCTCTTAACTGACACTCATACCTCGTTCATAAGGACACATTTTCGGGAACCATGGAAAAAAAATATTTAGTCAAATAATTAAAAAAAAAATTTTTTTTTAATTGCAGCACAAATATATTAAAACACAATTGAAAACTGTAACATTTAAAAACAATATGGGCTTTATGGACTCTACCCTCCCACAATGCGTCGCATGGGGTAAAAAAAAAAGAGAGATTCATCAAAATTGTTATTTGCCATCACGCAGCACACGAGCAAGGTAGTTGACCTGTGTCTGCTATTCTACAGCCCCACTTCAGCAGGTGCAGTTCTCTTTATTGCACTGTACTTGTCTGTCGAGATACGCATGCACAGCACGGCACATTCCACGCCCCGCCCCGTGGCAGCAGCACCAGCCAACGTCGACACCGACGCAAGCAATAAGTGGTACAAAAACCCCGCTTTTACCTTCATTTTGTTAACCTGGCCTGTTCCACCCTCCTTAGTCCCATTACTATTCCAGAGGAGTTTGCTTGTGGTTTCATACTTTTTGACCATATAGTACTACAATAATTCCGAGTTTTGGCTTTTTTTCACTGACTACGATTTGGATTTTGGTTGGATTTATGATTATTGATGACTTCCAATATGTTATTTCCCTTATATTTTGATTTATGATATAGTTTTCTAGATTTATTGTGCTATAGTTGTTGACCTATGCTACTTTTTGGATTGCATTTCTAACATAAATGGGAGACAGACCATCACACTTGTGCAATAATATGAAATTATACAGTAAATGGATGCCAGCACATGCTCACAATGTTTTTCTAAATATCCCTTCCATTTGCCATTGAAAGAAGCACACGCACTTTAATAATGCTGCTACCTTGTTTTGAAAAGTTCTCAGAGAAACTGCTTACAGTTCACATGTCTTTCCATGTGGCATATTCCCTCTCTTTACACATCATTATAAGCAAAAAAATACATAATGCTGCTGCAGTGTGTTAAGAAATTGCTAAAGAAAACAGTGCACTCTATCCTAATGCATCTTATTTTCCTGTGGCAATACAGCTTTACTCTTTCTCCTTAACTGAACTTTATTAATACCAAACTGTAAGGACAATTAAAAATGAGGAATGTTAGTTGATAATATCTTGTATTCTGTTCTACTGTTTACACAGTTATTGGAGTTTACCACATTTCAATCCCATGTTAACCAATTAATAACTTTGCTTTTATTACACGTATATTTTATTTTCTATGATAATGTGTTTCAAAACATAATTTGTTACTGATGCAACATTTTATTTGACATTGTAACAGCACTATTTTTGTACATTTTTGAAGTGAAGATGTATAGGCGTAAAAGTATTATTTTATTAATGTAAAACATTTCATTTCCTTGCGAGAAATGTAAACACAGGCCATACCATGAATGTTGGTGTTGGGCATATGTATTGCATTGTGGTCTGTTTTCCCATTAACTTTAGCTCGCTCAGTAATCTTTTATGCGTGACTGGGGTACGTACCGTTTTGGTGAGAATATATCACCCTATTGAGTTAATTCAAATTTCATCAAAGCAAACAATGTAAAATGTCTAATATCTTTGTGAGAAATGCAAACATGGACCACATTGCAGCTGTTATTATGCCCATGTGTGACACCGCAGTCTGCTTTTGCAATAATTTCAACTTGCTCAGAAGTCTTTCTGAATAACTGGGACATCATTTTACTCGGAAATCACTATCCCATACACAACTTTATATTTCATCAATCAAAATATATCATTTTTCTGCCAGTAATGTGTGAACAAGACTTCATGTACCCAGTTAGCAAATTATGCTGTTTAGATGCAATTTTCACATTTAGGGTAGGCCACGTGGGTTGAAATTCTGCCGTTTCAGTTCATATGGACAACTTGGTCATATGAACAAATTTTGGAGAACCGTGAGTATCTGTAAAATTGAAGTTTGGTTGCATGTGGATATGCCATGTCAATGTTTACATTAATATTCATAATTTTGTATTGGGATTTTTCAAAGGGCGTTTCAAAAGTACTCAATCAACCATGAGCCAATAAAACAAACACCGCTTATCCATGTATGAAAACAAAGCACGTGAATCAACATTTTCATTGCAATACATTGATGAATTGTAGAAGCAGACATGCCTCATTACAAGTCACATGCAACAGTACAAGTAACATATTTTGAAAATAAGCGACATACTATTTGTGCGGCACCCAGTCGTTGAAGATGGAGACAAAGCAAGGTCAAGATGGAGCAGGGATGGAATTATAATGGAGGGTGAAATGAGAGTTACTACCCACAAAAAACCCACCAGTCAACAACAAAATCTGCCATAGTTCCCACATGCAAGAATCCAGTTTCTAGCAGTTTGGGAACTGAACCCAGGTTGCTGTGATGGGAAGTAGGTGGTAGAACTCATGACACCAACATAGCCCGCTAAACACCACAATTACTGATTTTGATCGATTCTTACAATAAAAATGAATAACTGAACCATTCATTTGGACATACACCATTGCAACACAGGAGAAGGTCAAGGCAATACACAAAGCACCAATGCCGCAAAACAAATGTGATTTGCAACCATTTCTTGGGCTCTTGAATTTCTATGAGAGGATTTTGCCCGAAAAAGTAACCGTACTGGAACCGCTACATCGGTTGTTCGACAACTAGGCCTTATGGACGTGGGACCAACAACCTGAAGTAGCATTTCAGAAAGGAAAAGAACTCCTGCAGGCAAGCATTGTGCTGGTCCATTATGATCCCAAAAGAGCTGAGGTGATGACCTGTGATGCTTCAGAGTTTGAAGTCGGGTGGCTGTCTTAGCTCACACCATGGATAATGGGGAAGAAAGGTCTGTAGTTTTTGCTTCACGGACGCTACATAAGACTGAGTGTAACTATGCTCAAATAGACACGGAAGATTTAGCAGTAATGTTCGGAATCACCAAATTTCATAAGTACTTGGTCGGTCGACTGTTTGCTGTGATCACTGATCATAAGCCCTTGTTGCAGATGTTGGACCCACACCGGCCCACTCCTGATATCCTTTACCCCAGGATGCTCCGTTGGTGTTTGCAATTGGGCATGTGATTTTCAGTTGGTCTACAAGTCTGGCAACAAAATAGGACACGTGGATGCTCTAAGCAGACTGCCAATACCGGTGTCCAGTATGGAGGTTCCCACCGCAAACAGAAGTGCTGATGCTAGAGGAGAGGCCAGAAACACTCCTATATGCACACACGGTGGCCCATTTGACAGACAAGGATAATGTACCGAGACAAGTAAGTACTTTTTACAGCATGGGTGGCCAGAAAAACTGCCTAATGAAGAGGTACGACCCTATTGGAACAGACGAGTTGAATTGTCTATCTACCGGGATTGCATACTCTGGGGCACTAAGAGTTGTTATTCCAGAGGTGATGCGGAATGAGGTATTGGTTCTGCTCCATGCATCGCATGATGGCATGGTACGTCCAATTTGAAAGCATTTGCTAGAAGTTACAAATGGTGGTCAAAACTCAGTGACGACATTCAGAAGATGGTTCAGCACTACAAGATCTGCCCCAGAGAGAGCCGGGCTCCACCAAAAATGCACACGACATGGACCATACCCCAAAATCCATGGTCCCGCCTACACATGTATTTTGCAGGACCATTTATGGGGAAAATATTTTTAACAGTTATTGATGCGTACTCAAAGTGGCCGGAAGTACGATTGGTGCCATATACGTCAAGTGCGGTGGGAGTGAGTGAGCTGAGAGAATTTTTTCAGCATTCATGGATTGCCTGACATGGTTGTACCTGATAATGGGACAGCATTTGCATCCTGTAAAATGAAAAGATTTTTGGACCAAAATGGAATTGCCTGCAGACATTCATCTTCATACCATCCTTCCAGCAATGGACAAACTGAGCAGACAGCGCAGATTGTGAAGGAAAAGCTAAAAAAAAACTGCAAGCTGGTGACTGGCGCACAAGACTTCAGAGAATACTCTTTGCGCTACATACCACACCAACAACTACAACCTAGAAATCCCCAGCTGAACTGTTGATGTGCAGGAGACTAAAAACCTTTTTTGCCAAGTTGCATCCCAGCACGCTGAGCACTTCAAGGGTTGAGACGACTGACACAGATGACAAACGGGGAAGGCATTTCGGAGAAGAGAATCGCATACTTCTGTGTAACTATGGGTCAGGTCCCAAGTGGATCCCTAGAGTAGTAATCGCCAAGGAGGGGCCAGTAATGTGCAATGTTCGAACCACAGAGCGCAGACAGATTTACCAGCGCCATGTTGACCAGTTCTTCAAGCCACCCAGCCAATGAGGGAATGTCTTGCTATGGAGCAAGGAGAAATTACTTTTAAAAAATCAACGAATATAGACTACAAGTGAGGTTCCAAGAATGTCAGTGTTCCTGGAAGGCCAGAGCAGCAGTTGTTAGAATCGCCCTTCAAGCGTTTCCCAGAGACCTCGCGGGATAGCATGTGAGCTGTGGCAGCATCCTTGGACGTGTGTCTGCAGAGGACATGAGAGCAGCTCACGAATCTGGTCCAGCACCTTTGGCAGTACCCAGGGCTGTGTTAGCAGCAGCTCTGGACATGAAGGTGTCAACAGAGAACGCAGCAGCACCACACAACTCAGGTTCACCATCTTAGGAAGGACTAGGGGAGCCAGAGGATCATCACAGGAGAGAAACACCAGCTCCAACACAATCCACATCCACCAGTCTCAGGATAAACCAAAGAAATTTGTTGATTATGTACCTTAGAACTGAGGGTACACCAGTTAGGGTTGTAAATAATTAGTATAGGTGTTGTGACTTGGAGGGGAGGAGTGTTGTGTACTGACATTGTGTATATGACAGGACGTATATTTAAGTGCACACGGTTGGCACCAATGTGTCAGTCATGGCGTGCATCGTAAACATGATGTAATCGGGCAGACAGACATCCAGTTCAATGGCATGGATCAGTAAATTGTGGTCCCAATGGACAGGACACAAAAACTGGTGTTATTTTATTTTTCTTGATATCTGAATAGATTGATTCCTTCTATGAAATTATTTGTAAGTTACACTCTAATTTTTGGCAATAGCCAACACTGGCTGATATTTTTCATCTCTTTATTTTTACTTAAAATTATTTATTTATGTTCTATGTTTTGGTGACATTTCGTGGGTTTTCTGCAATTTACAGCAAATTGTTGCAATGGTGTATGTCCAAATTAATGTTTCTATTAATCTCCATAGTTATTAACATTAAACTCTCAAGAGACTACATACATATCCTGCAGGTGAATCTGTTTAAAGTTTTTTCCCCATGGCATGGGTTTGCGATAACAGAGAAAGTCAATGTTTGTGACCCCCAGAATACAATATGTTTCTGAAATATGTGGCCAGAATTTAGGGGCAAGTTTCTACCCCACTGAAAGAAGACCGATGAGAGGCAACAGCTTGATGGAACTCTACGAGCAGAAAGCGACAACGTAAGCTACGCCAGAAGCTTACATACTAGCATTGGGTGGCTTGGCCAGAAGCAGCATGTACCACTACACAAAACTGCAGACACAACTCCTATGGCCATTGTTAGCAGTGATTGTTCTCATGATAAAGCCAAAATTGGTGATGATTCACATCAAGTAAGCAATGATGGACCATGTGGTTCCAAGTCCACATATATTCAGGAGATCTCATCGTCCTCCTGTATCTGTGTGACAAAAAACCAACTCTTATTATCATTGCAAAAAGATCCCTATCACAAAGTTCCCTGTTTACAAGAACTTTGGTTGGTTAGTTATTCAGGATGTGGTGTAACCTTGAAGTATTGCTCAAACCCTTGCATATATCCTACATCTGTGTTGACTCCTAGTCAGCATTGTCATTCTAACCCCAGACCTTACCGCACATCCAGCAACCACCCACAATTCCTATTGGGCCAGAAGGAGTTTACAGCGCAGAAGCAATGCTACATGCTACACTGAGGCAGCACAGGACAGCCAACTAAATCTTAAAGGTGCTGGTCACCAAAAAAATGCATTATTTTATATTCGCATGAAATACTATTCAACTTTTAGACATAACTTACAACTACTGTTTCCCCATCTAAAAAAATTTAGACTGCACAATTTTTTCACAATGGCATATCAAAATCAGACTTTTAAAGTTTTTGGGACAAGCAAATAAGAAAAGTTAAGAGAAAATTATATGATTCACACTGAAATAAAATACCATACGTTACTTCGATAAATTCTAAAAATTACAATAAACTATTTTTTACAATTTTTAAAAACTGCTTAAAATAAGGAAATGTTTGCACATTTTAAATTTGCAGGAGTCAATTATATTTTGTTTCCCATGAAACAAATTTTGCTAAGCATACCTTAAAACATGGCACAAAATGTCCAGTTGCCAGGTTGCCATTGGCAATCAAATATGAGAGTTTGGCGACTAAAAAACAAGGGCAGGTTCAAAAGAATGGGGAGGGGGGGTAGTGGGGGCGATAATACCTCCTGAGCTCCGAAAAAATATTTCAGACTGCAAGAAGAGATCAGGATAGGAAGAAAGAGCTTGCTTTTTCAAAACAACTTAATTTCCGATTTCTGTTCACAATATCTATACTTTGATTTCAGAATTTCTCTTATCTTTCTACCATCATATGTTGAAAAAATTAAGACTAAATTTTGGCGTATTTGAAAAAATAATCTCAGATTTATAAACAGGGACCATGGATGATTTTAACAGTTATGTGTCAACAATTCACAGATGTTCAGTATCAGAGTACAGTAATTCTGATTGGTCCAGTCAAATAAGAAAATTCTTCTCACAAATGCACGTGGAAAATAAATAAATGAAACCTACAAGTGTACATAAAGGATAATGAAACGCATAATGTTCAGAAATCGTTTTGCAAAAATTAGGGTTCCCTGGCCATAAATTTAATATAATAAAGATATTTTTGTTCTGGGGCTACATGCTCATCAACACATTTATTTGTTACCATAAAATGGATTGAATAGAAACATGGTGGTAGGTAAAACTGCATGAAAGTGTTTAATATAATGACCTTTTTTTTTAATAAATGATATAAAAACAGAATTGTTGCTGCCATAAAATTAATTTCTATCTTTGTAAGATTGTGGAGACCAAATTGTTGTGAAATTATTAGAATTTTGGCCAGTCTTGTCACTGTTCACCAGTGTGTCCATATTCATCTCATTTTTTAAGGTAACAGCTCCTGCGATTACACAACTCTGTGCACTCTACAGCTGAAACAGTGAAAATGAAGCCAGGCCAGTTAAGGCCAGAGAAAAAGGATCCTCTGGAAAAGAAATAAGATTTGCTTGTAACAGTGGCTGACTTTTACTGATTTCCACTGAACTCCAATGAATTCCACTACTTCAAAGCATGTCCCCAGTTCATTCAACTAATTCACCAGCATCTAGCAGCTTATTAACAGACTTACAGAGACTATTACTAGGTGATGATAGTGATAAAATAACCAGGCAATAATTTTACATCAAGTAAAATAACATCAATTAGTTAATATTAATATTAGTTAAATAAACAGTAAAAAAAAAATTATGGTAATTTTTGTGCTGCAAAACATGGTGCACATTATCCTCAAAATATTGTTTTTTAACTCGGCNTAACATCAATTAGTTAATATTAATATTAGTTAAATAAACAGTAAAAAAAAAAATTATGGTAATTTTTGTGCTGCAAAACATGGTGCACATTATCCTCAAAATATTGTTTTTTAACTCGGCATAAAGAGCAAAACATAAACATTCATCAGATTGATTATGTAGTTGGACAACAAAAGTGATGCATACATCCTACTGCAGGATTTGTGCTACACCTAAATATATTGTGTGCGGATTTGGAATGTGCTTCAGGAGAATTACAAACTTCATAGTATGTGCCATTTCTGCTATTTGGATACTACGATCAAATGTGGATATCTAAAGAGCATTTTCTTCTTTTGGCCATATTTTGGCAGACTTGCACAAATTTTAAAATGGAGAACAATGAAATAATGCTCTCATCATACTACTTATTGGTAGTCCTGTAAATAAGGAGAGAATATTTTAACATTCCTAAAAATTTTACATTGCTTTATGGCACCATCTTGTACATTTTTTTATGAAATTTAACACTACTTTTGTGTAATTTATTCACAGATTTTTAGCCTACTTTCTGAAAGAAAAATAGACTTATACAACCACCTGAATGTCTGTATTGAATGTAGGACCTACCCCTTTGTAACTTTAAAACCTGGAAACAAAATTTCACAAAAATCGGCACACATGTAGCATTTAGTAAGTACATTATACTTTTATAGTTTTTAATCTGGTTTGGTACTTATTTTCAAAAAAGGGACAATTTTTCAAAACTTAGGCTACTATGTTATATTCCAAGAACTGTTTAACCATCTTAGACCAAATTTTGTATATTGATAGTGCATGATAAAAGCATTTAATTTTGAAAGTGATAATATTATTGGTTTGCCATTTTGGAAGATAGTGCAGCATGGAAAAATAAAGCTTTTATGTTACATCTCAGGAACCATGAAACCAATTTTGGCCAAATTTAGCATATAAGTAATACTAATGTAGGTTATGATATTTAATGCAATATAAAAGGGTCAGACATTTATTTTGAAAATGGTGGCAATATGCAAATTTTTAAGTTTATTTGCTATATCTACCATACCACTTGACCAATATTTTTATGCTGAAAGTATCTATAATAAGCATCAAATCTGTCAACACAGAGTACCTTTTATCCACCATTTTGTAAGATAGCACCACATGAAAAATAAACATGTTATGTCATATCTGGGGAAACAATTAACCAATTCCTACAAAATTTGGCACTCAAGTAATATTAGAGTAGGTAATGTTAACTGACCTGTTTTAGTGGGCAATACACATATTTTTAAAATAGAGGCAATATAATCTACACAACCATTAAACAAATTTCAAAGTAACTTTGTATTGTGGCAGTATCTGATAAAACCATCAAATGCATTTACCCAGAGCCTTTTAATGTCTACCATTTTCTACAATAAAAGTACACAAATAAATCAAGTTTTGTCATATCTCAGGAAACAACCAACAGATTCCTACCAAACTGGCAAACAAGCAGTACTACAGTGACGTGAACCGCACGTTCACGAGTCCTTGCCCACTGTAACTACCACAGTATGTCCACACCAGACCGACAGGCTTGTGGGAACGAGTAGAAGTGCATTAGTGTTCTAATTTATTTATTCAGTGTATTTCATTAGTGTATTTGTTAATAGCGCCAGTGTATAGTTAATTAATAAATTGTTTTGTCATCGGAGACAGTCTGCCCAGCCACAGTCAGAGACATGTGACATTCTACATTTGGCAGTACTGTGGCTGGTGCAATACAAACATTTAGGAATAATGTAATCATTTTTATTATGTATTTGTGTAAGGGTATTTAGGTTTACTTATGTTAATTTAGTTCATATCATTTTCCATCCCATAATCATCTTTCAGTGTATATTGTGTTTCACCGTTTTCACCGCATGGCGTCGGCTGCGCTTAGGTGGCGAAAGCCGGCGCACGCTTCCGCCCAGTATTCGTTAGCACTTGGACGGACTCGGAAGTTACGCTCTCTCTCTCTGCAGAAGCCCTAGCAAGGACATTATCAGTGGAATCGTATCTAGTCACATCCATAACATTGTAAATCATTATCATCATCTCTTTCATTATTTAACTTGCATAGCGCCGAGGGGAGAGCGATTTTATTATTTATCGGGAATCGTAAAGTGCATTTCGAGCTTCACATTATAAGACCACGTGGTCGCTCGAAGTTCCCGGCCATTCAGGCCACGTGTCTTGTGGATAGTTATGTGTACAATAATGGAGTAAATAAATATATTATCACGCACCACTCTAATTTATTCATAATTAAGTCAGGCGTGCGAGGTGGCCCACAGCCTCGGCATCGTGTGTATGACGGAGTGTTTACCAGAGCCCCTAGGCCGTCGACGAACGACCCTACATCTCATCAGCTCACCGCAGAGCTGTGGCGCCGGGAACATACATATCACTTCACAACTCTGGGAACACCGCGGATTAAGTTGGCTTTTTCGCCGTAGCCAAGCTTGGTCACGTCAAATTGGCGCGCCATCTTAGGGGCGAGATGTCGAAAACACGTGTAAAACTGTGAGTGTGGAGCGCGGGATCACGTGGTATTTTTTAAATGTGTATTTATCTCTCGTTGCGCCACGAGATAATCGATTGTGTAAATTAGAGAGGCAATTTTGAGAGACGTGTATTAAGAGCAGCCGCCATGTTTACCACGAGCCACGTGGACAGTTACCGATTAAATACAGGAAATTTGAACTGGACTACATCAGATGGTAGGAGTAAAAATTTATATCACAAATGCGTGCGGCAATTAACGAACACAAACCCGTTCAGTGCTAATAAGTGTCAGTGTGAAGAAGAAGTAAATGCGCGACGACTCGCGGAGAACATTAAATACAGCAACAGTGAACTAATAAAGAAAGCAGTTATCAGCACTACAAACGGTAAACAAGCATGGTTATGTGTCGAGTGTAACTCACCGCAGGTTTTCGGGAATAACTTGGGCTTCAACAGCCATGCGTGCCAGTGCGGACTAGGACAGCCACGAGGGACATTTTACCAGTCCGAAACAACTGGACAAAGTATAGAGGCTACCATAGTTGACATTTTTCATGACCGAAGGTGCGCGAAACAAATAACCTGGGCAGGGGTAGGTGAAGGGACAATACCTTGCAGAGTGTGTCGCCGAAGTTACCACACTGTGTGCCTAACGGTAATCGAACGCGCGACCGTGGACAGTCATGGTAAGATTCTGTGCAATGAGTGTGTGCGGACCACTGATCTGGACCATGTTAACACCGCGGGACATTTCAGGCGCGAACGGTGGGCCCACATACCCCGGGCTTAAAAACCATTCTCCGTCACCGAAGACAGTGTGCGTAGCAGCTGACATCACAGCCCAAGGGGGCACTCATCCAACATGGAGGGAGCAGCCGCGCCATGGGGAAGTCCATTGGCGCCACACACCGCACCTGGCTTCGTGTGGCCCCTACAACACCAGGAGGCCAGAGCAACCCCAGCAGTGGTGGGAACCACCGGAGAGACGGGCACGACACCAGCCCGCTTCCAGTCGCTGCCAACCTTCGCTGAGCACACCATGGAGTACCCGCAGGCGTTCCTGAGAGACATCACAGGACGACTAACCAGGTACTGCGTCAGTGAGGTGGAGTAGCCTAACTGCATTGGAGGACAGCTATCTGGGGAGGCACGTACGTGGTGGCAGGCCATTGATCACTACAACATGCAATTTTAAGTTAGCCCTAGCCCCACTCATCCATTCAGATACAGCACAGTTCATGAGGTCCATGGCCTTACTGGATCAGGCCAAAGTGAATAAAGTGTACCATAGAGAAAGGGAGGGGCCACAACAACCAACACCCGGGATCACAGTGCGTGGAGGGGGAGTTCGCAGCCATCAGCTGGACTTGGCAAAGGGGAAGTGCACCAGACCGAACAGCAGGACAGGGGGAAGAGACAGACTGCTAACCCCATACCAGCCCGTATAAACATGGCAGTTAGGAGGGAAGGCTCCCCTTCTCCATGCCGGTACTGCCAAGGTCAGCAGTACCACTGGTACAACGAGTGCCCTAACCTAGAAAATCGGAAACAAGCAAGTGATAGAGATGGCAGGACACCAGCGGGAAACTAGCTGGCGGGGTGGCGAGCCAGACGTTCACCACCCCAGGCCAAAACATGAACCACCACACAAAGCAAGTCAACCCAAAACAGTAGCAAAACCCACTCCACAACAAATCGTGCTACAGCAGATAACCAGGGGCAATCACAGGATGATCAGGATACCGATCACCCT
>NQII01000010.1:670693-716045 GCA_002778355.1 Clitarchus hookeri
CGGGGTTCACGAGTGAGGATGCAATAAGGCCGGCAAAGCACACTGTACATCTTGCCACACATCAACATACAGGGCAGACCCTCGGAGAAGTGACCATCACTGTCTGAATTAGGGACGTAGATAATACCACTACAGCTCTAGTGTCTGCAGACTTGCGTGAAGACGCCATACTGGGCATACCCTGGCTCACCGAACAGAACACCATCGTAGAGCCAGCGGCCGGCAGGATCCATTTTGGACAGAAGGAACGGCACACCGTTTACGAGCTAGAACCACGGACCACTAGCTGCACACCAGGCGTCCAGCTGGACGAACTGGACCATGAGGTACCAGAAGAGTACCGGGGAATGGTGCAAAAGATCCTCCAAGAAAGACGGGACGTGTTTGCGGACGCTGACCCCTTAAGGCGGACCACTATTGCAGAGCACTCCATACCATTAGAGCACGACCGCCCGCTTTTCGCAGGACCACGCAGTTACCAACCCCACCAGTGTACCATCATCAAGGAGCAGATTAGGGAGATGCTAGCCGAAGGCGTCATAGAGCCCACACACAGCAAGTACAACAGCGCAATCACATTAGCGCCCAAGAAAGACGGAATGTGGCGGTTCTGTGTGGACTTTCGCCCCTTGAATCTGATAACTCAAAGCGCAACACCACCATACATCAGTGTGAAGAATGCACTACACACACTAGGGAAGGCAAAGGTGATGACATCATTGGACTTGTGCAGCGGCTACTGGCAGGTCCCAATCAAGCCGGAAGATCGCCACAAAACAGCATTCACCTCCACTGATGGGAGACGCTTCCAGTTCTGTGCCATGCCGTTCAGGCTAAAGTGTGCACCAGCCACTTTCCAGGCCATGATGGTACAAGTGCTCGACGGATATGTAGAGGATTTTACCCTTCCGTACCTGGACGATGTCATCATCTGATCCGAGAGCTGGGAAGATCACATCAAACACCTGTCGTTGGTACTGGAGCACCTAGCGATCAACAAGCTAACTTGTGCGAACCAGAAGTGCCACATAGGGAAGCCCCGCATCCAATTCCTTGGGCACCTAGTGGACGTAAACGGCAGTAGACCTACGCCGGAACAGCTTTCCCTTATTGACCAGCATGAGGCACCCGGACCCCCCAAGCAGCTCAGCAGGTTCTTCGCAACCATAACAGCGCCCCTAACTGACATGCTGTCCCCGAACCGCAAGTTCCAGTGGAACAGCGAGCACAAAAGCTGTTTCCAGGAGCTGAAGAGAAGGTTCCGACAGTGCACAACCCTGGCACGTCACGACCCCAGTAGGCACCTATATCTCCAAACAGATGCCAGTGAGAAGGGCCTAGGCGCCGTACTATTTCAATTGGGCGACAACAATGAGCGCCAGATTATTGAGTATGGTAGCGCCAAGTTTGGGCCGACTGAGGGTCGTTACGATGTGAACGAGAGGGAATGTTTGGCAGTGGTTTGGGCGGTGAAGCGTTATAGGGCTTACCTCGAGTACCAGCGCTTCACCCTACGGACAGACAACAGGTGCCTACTCTGGCTTCATTCCATGAAGGAAGCCAGGAGCAAACTCGCCCGGTGGGCATTGTTGTTGCAGTCATACGACTTCGTTGTGCAACATGTCCCCGGAGCAGAGAACCAACTGGCGGATGAACTGTCCAGAAGACCAGGCACTGAGGTAGCCGTCGACAGGGATGAGTGGGACGACTTGTTACCCCCTACTGTCAACCACGCAGCATGCAACGAGCAGGTCACCTGCAATGCTATGGAGACGACACCAAACCCTGAACCCAGGCTCGACGAACTAAAGGCTTTAGTGATCGATGCACAAGTACAATGTCCACAAACCCAGGAGAAAATGGCGAACATCATGCAGGGAGATAGGGAGTGGTGGCGCATCCGCGACACACACCTGGAAACCCGTCAACAGCATCCCGATGCAACCTGGTGCATTTATGTACCTGTAGCAGTGCGAGGGCAAGTACTGAAGCATGCCCACGACAGCCATTTGGCCGGTCATCCTGGTGCAACACAGACGGCCAGAAACCTCCACCAACATTTCCACTGGCCAGGAGCAAGCAGAGATGTACGCCAACATGTGAGGGAGTGCGTCCCCTGCAACCACTTCAAGAGCAGGAGAACCGATGGAGTGGCACAACAACAGCCTAGGGTGCCAAAGGAGCCATTTGAGACAGTGTCCCTGGACCTCATGGGCCCCTACCCCCGCACTTCCACCGGGAAAAGGTTCATCCTGGTTGTGAGTGACTCCTTCTCGAGGTGGACCGAAGCATACGCAGTCTCCAGCGCACGAGCCCGCACAATTGCGAGAACACTGGAGGCAGAGTTTTACCCTCGCTGGGGGTACCCACAGACCCTACTCACCGACNCCAGGACGCCAGGCACTGAAGTAGCCGTCGACAGGGATGAGTGGGACGACTTGTTACCCCCTACTGTCAACCACGAAACAGGCAACGAGCGGATAACCTACAATGCTATAGAGACGACACCAAACTCTGAACCCAGGCTCGACGAACTGAAGGCCTTAGTGATCAACGCACAACTACAATGCCCACAAACCTAGGAGAAGATAGCGAACATCATGCAGGGAGATAGGGAGTGGTGACGCATCCGCGACAGACACCTGGAAACTCGTCAACAGCATCCCGATGCATTTATGTACCTGTAACAGTACAAGAGCAAGTACTGAAGCATGCCCATGACAGCCATTTGGCCGGTCATCCTGGGGCAACACAGACGGCCAGAAACCTCCACCAACATTTCCACTGGCCAGGAGCGAGCAGGGATGTACGCCAACATGTGAGGGAGTGCGTCCCCTGCAACCACTTCAAGAGCAGGAGAACCGATGGAGTGGCACAACAACAACCTAGGGTGCCAAAGGAGCCATTTGAGACAGTGTCCCTGGACCTCATGGGCCCCTACCCCCGCACTTCCACCGGGAAAAGGTTCATCCTGGTCGTGAGTGACTCCTTCTCGAGGTGGACCGAAGCATACGCAGTCTCCAGCGCACGAGCCCGCACAATTGCGCGAACACTGGAGGCAGAGTTTTACCCTCGCTGGGGGTACCCACAGACCCTACTCACCGACAACGGTACCCAGTTCACTGGGAAATACTGGCGTGAGTTGTGTACTCGTTGGGGGGTAAAACAACATACGACTCCCATATATCATCCGAGGGCAAACCCCACCGAGAGGCGCAACCAAGACCTCAAGACGCAGCTACGATTAAGAGTGGGTGACGACCACACCAGCTGGGCCGAACACCTACCCGCGGCCTTATTCACCATAAGGAGGCGAGTAAACTTGGCCACAGGTCAGACTCCAGCAGCAGTCCTGCAGGGCCGCGAACTGATGCTGCCTGGGGAGTTTGCCGCACGTCAACCAGGGGCAGCCGAAGAATCAGAGGACGGGACTGCCAGAAGACAGCGCCGGGAGGCAGAGCTAACTGCAGCCCGTCACAACCAGGACAGCTACATCAAGGAGTGGGTGCCTGCCACCACGAGAGCTCCACGACGGCTGGCACCTGGCCAACTGGTATATGTGAAGAAACACCAGATTTCTAGCAGTACCAAGAATTTCTGTGCCGGGTTCGCCCAGAAGTGGAGTGGACCCCACACAGTTATAAAGCCGCTGGGGTACACCACCTACCTCATCAGGCTTAACAGCAGGAGGAGGGCCGCCATCCACCGCGACGACCTCAGATTGGCAGTGGGGATGACAAACCTCACGACGCCGGATCAACAGGTTGGCGAGCACCACCCGAACAACACAACCAACGATGATGCAAGGGAGGTTGGGATTCAGAGCCCCGACAGCGAGGGCAGAGTCCTCCAGCACCTCTTCTCCGTCACGACGCCCGGCGTTTAAATGCCCACAAGGGACGTGGAGGAGGAAGAAGAGGTTCCAGAGAGAGAGTTGCCGCCGACAGCAAACATCAACACCACCAGCAACACTGCAGGCCTGGAGGGGTCACCCAGCAGCATCGTGACGCCCTACGTCACAACGCTGGTCAGCAGGNAGAGGGGTCACCTGGCAGCATCGTGACGCCCTACATCATAACACTGGTCAGCAGGGATGCTGCCGATGGCGAGCCAGCAGACACACCTGTGGGACAGAGCTCCCCACAGGGCAGCCCTCTGTATGGCTTTGCCGCAGCACTCCCAGCATCACCAACAGCGGGGGACCGCACTCCAGATGACGTTGGCCAAAGCGACGGGGGGAGCGTAATGAGGTTTCACACCCGGGGCCCTCTCCACACCCCTCGTCCACATCCGCATCACGCCGACGTCCCCACCTCAGCAGCAGCTGTGGCGACCAGGAGGAGTCGGAGGAGGAGGGGTCTACCACCCCTCTCCGCTGCTCCAAGCGGCCACGCAAGCAGTTCCGTCATGCATGCACCACGTGTGGAGGGGACAACCTCCACCCACACCTGCATGCCAAGAGACGCCAGCACCCTGGAACCCCAGCAGCAGCAGTGGCAGCAGCAGGAGTCAGCTCCCAGAGGCGCGGGCCTTATTCGCTGAGGCCCCGCCACCAGCTGAAACCACCCACTACATGCTGTGCCTAGCAGCGTGGAGGGACACCTGAGGGACTGCACAGTCAAGTGGTCACTGGAGGAGAGGCCGTTTGACGTGAACCGCATGTTCACGAGTCCTTCTTGCCCACTGTAACTGCCGCAGTATGTCCACACCAGACGCACCACACCGACAGGCTTGTGGGAACGAGTGGAAGTGCATTGGTGTTCTAATTTATTTATTCAGTGTATTTGTTAATAGCGTCAGTGTATAGTTAATTAATAATTTGTTTTGTCATCGGAGACAGTCTGCCCAACCACAGTCAGAGACCTGTGACATTCTACATTTGGCAGTACTGTGGCTGGTGCAGTACTAACATTTAGGAATAATTTAATTATTTTTATTATGTACCTGTGTTATGGTAATTATGTTTTCTTATGGTAATTAAGTTCATATCATTTTCCATCCCATAATCATCTTTCAGTGTATATTGTGTTTCACCGTTTCACCGCATGGCGTCGGCTGCGCTTAGGTGGCGAAAGCCGGCGCACGCTTCCGCCCAGTATTCGCCAGCACTTGGACGAACTCGGACGTTACGCTCTCCCACTCCGCAGAAGCCCTAGCAAGGACATCATCTGTCAAATAGTATCTAGTCGCATCCATAACATTGTAAATCATTATCATCATCTCTTTCATTATTTAACTTGCATAGCGCCGAGGGGAGAGCGACGTTATAATTTATCGGGAATCGTAAAGTGCATTTCGAGCTTCACATTATAAGACCACGTGGTCGCTCGAAGTTGCGGGCCATTCAGACCACGTGTCTTGTGGATAGTTAAGTGTACAATAATGGAGTAATAAATATATTATCATGCACCACTCTAGTTTATTCATAATTAAGTCAGGCATGCGAGGTGGCCCACAGCCTCGGCATCGTGTGTATGACGGAGTGTTTACAACACCCCTAGGCCGTGGACGAACGACTCTACGTCTCATCAGCTCACCGCTGAGCTGTGGCGCCGGGCACATACATATCACTTCACAACTCTGGGAACACCGCGGATCAAGTTGGCTTTTTCGCCGTAGCCAAGCTTGGTCACGTCAACAGTAGGCCATGTAAACTTGCACACTAAGTGTGTGTGGAAATATTTACAGCATGGCTACCATATAAATATTTTAAACAAGTTTGTTAAATCTATTTCATTTTCATTTAAACTTAGGATGCTGAGAGTAGACATTAGAAGTATCAAATATTCTTATAGAGGTCTTCTTTTGGCAGCCTTCTTGTAAGATAGTGCCAGGTGACAAAATGTAACATTTATGCCATATCTCAGGAACCAATACACTCATCCCCACCAAATATTTCACACAAGTAGTACTAATATAGGACATGTAAACTTACATTATTTAAGTGGGTTACAATTAATTTTTTTATGGTTGTAATATACATTATTTGACAAGATTGTCATATCTAACAAATAATTTTTGACCAAATTCAAGCAAACTTTGTACACTGACAATATAAATTAGAAGCATCAGACATGCCTATGCAAAGCCTATAAGTTTTTTTTTTTCACAATAGCAGAAAATGAGAAAACAAAGCTTTTATGCCGTATCTTGCAAACCAGTCAACCTATTTCCATCTAATTCTGCACACTAGTAGTGCTACAGTAGGCTATGTAAACTTGCATGATTTAAGCAACTCACGCAATTGCTTTCAAAATATTGTCCCTGTAAATTCTTGAGGTTGGTAAACCCTGTCTANCATGATTTAAGCAACTCACGCAATTGCTTTCAAAATATTGTCCCTGTAAATTCTTGAGGTTGGTAAACCCTGTCTACCAAAGTTAACGCTATAAATCCCACCCCCCATTATGAAGTTGGATGCACATCAACTTACAGTATGAGGCATTCTGGGTTTGCATCCCAGGTACGGCACGTGTGTATTTGTAATTGTATCACTAGTATTACATTTGTTTCTCGTTCCATCTCTAATGATAGCTCTGTAAACATAACGTCAAAACCCACCTACCATTTAACCATTAAAGAACTTCATCAAAATTATTTGCATCCATGTAGAATTGTAGAGGAAAGTAGGCTCTTTAGTCATATCAGTAACTTCTTGTTAGTGTTTTGTTTGCCATTTTCTGGTGTTCATAGATATGGTCCAGCTGTTGTTGCCAATAATTTGTGTTGCTGGGTGAAATGCATGCATTTATTTGGTAAGTAAACGCAAGCATAAAACACCAGCATTATGATACTGTGTACCATAAACTACTGTTTAATTATTATTTTTAACATCCATAACCAAATAATGTGCCTTCGTATTTCAGCGCACAAGCATGTTTGGCGATGGAAGAGGCATTTTCAGAATCATTAATATAAAATAATGGCAACCAAAAATTCTGGTCTGGCTAGTGCCTTCAGACTTGAAACTTCATGATGTGCCTTAAATTAAAAAAACATGACATTAAAGTCACCACTGTTAAATTTTCTGTGAGTCAATGTTTTTTTCTTTTATTTATACATCACAAAAACACTAAAATTGGGGTTTTGGTATGCCATTATGCAAATTTTATGAGAACCATTTTTTATGTGAAGAAAGAGAACTTACAAGAAATGTCTATAAGTTTGATTGTACCTACTTCAAACCAATATAAAAAATTGAATTTTTTTGTTACCAGCACCTGTAATTCAGCATGTAACACATCCCTGTCTTATTCAAACAAAACCTCCAAATGATGGCAAATACTTAATTGCCAACACCTTTTTCTCTAATGTGCCTTCATGGCACGAGGTTGATGCACACAGTAATGCTAGTGTGTGAGGTTTAAGTGTATTGATATGCTTATGTCACTGTCTCACTAAGAGCAAGTGTACATATTGATGATGCAATGCCAACATGTTTGGGTTCATCACTGAAGAGGATGAGGCATCACAGTCGACAGCATGAATAAGGGGCAGCCAAGCTGCTGCACTATCCAGCACCATAAGCATCACCAACATCTTTTCCAAGGGGAGGCATCGGAATTAGAAAAATTTTTCTTCAGAGGAGTGCAAGACTTACATCTGTGGTTTACCCTAAATGCATGTCACAAACATCCAGGACTTTTAATGTGAATAAATTTGTTTATCATTAACAATCCTAACTAATATTATAAATGAGAAAGTGTGTTTGTTTGTCCTTCTTTCACGTCGCAACCGAGAAATGGATCAAAGTGATTTTTTGCATTGTTGGAGGGCCGGAAAGTGACATAGGCTACTTTTTATCCCAAAAAAATATCTCATTCCCTCAGGAAATTTTTTTAGTAAAAATAGCGCTTGGGGTACAATGCTGCGTCAATGTAAGTTGTTAGTGTGGGACAAAAGCACAATGTCGCAAAAAAAAAAGTGATAGAGGCCCTAAACCGAACTCTACAGGATATACGAAACAATACAGACATTATGGGAAGAATGGTTGTATTACTGGCTGGTGACAACCGCCAAACTATACCGGTGATTCAGAGGGGCACACCTGCAGATGAAATCAAAGACTGTCTCAAGTCGTCAAGCTTATGGGCAAATGTCAAGAAATTCAGCTTGACGACAAATATTAGAGTGAACCTCTACAATGACGTTGATACAGGACATTATGCTGATACACTATTAAAAATTGGAGATGGGCGGTTAGAAACAGATGCCAAGGGCTGTGTCACTAAGGGGGGATTTTAGTAATTTGGTGCAGAGTGATACGGAACTGATTGCTAGCGTTTACCCAGATCTACAAAGAAAGTAAAACAGTGATTCTAGCATCAAAATTGCCAACATCGTTAGTGCTCTGTTCTGTGTTCATGATCANCAGTGATTCTAGCATCAAAATTGCCAACATCGTTAGTGCTCTGTTCTGTGTTCATGATCAGTGTCTGTCTACTAACAAATACAGTTATTTCTCCTTATAAGTTTGTTACTATAACCACGCAAGCAACATTCAATGACTAAGTTTTTCACCTTGCACTGTAACTTTAACTTTTCGTTCACGTCTGTAACAGTCCTAAAAAGTATAAAAAGCATGGACTTTATTTTAAAAAAAACCTAAATAATAATTTTGTAGTCCACACGAGCGGAGCCGCGGGCACAGCTAGTATACAATAGAACATCAAATATAAATGTACAAACAATCATCAAAATAAAATCATGGCAAACCAGGAAAACCTCAATTACTCCTCCCAGTAGGGTCTTTCATTTTGAAGTAACGTCGCAAATAGGCTATTTATTTCCGATGACGCTCATGGCCAGCGACAAAAAAAAACCTAACACGAGCAAGAGCAGGCCAAGCAGTACGACAGCTCATGAAGCTGGTTGTACAGCATAAACCACCCCGCCACCTAGAGTAGATACAAGGGCCTGCAGAAGAGGGACTGCCCGTCACCCGTCACTGATGTAGAGGCAGTTTGCCCCCACCAGTGCATCGCTACTATCAAGGAAAGTAACGACACTGCCCTCAGTTCGACCAATGGTGATTACGTCTAGTGTTACCAGCAAGGAGACGACTCGGAGCCTGCCTACCCAGCCATGTCACCGACAATCCTATACATTACGCAAATTGTTACCTTCTGTCCCTAAAATACTAGGTGCACTTTTAGCCTCCAATTAAATATTTCCTTCCAACACACCTTCAAGAATTTTTTTTCCTGCAGAACAGATGGGTAGGCAACTTGCCCTCAAGTTCAGACAGAGAAAAAAAGCAGGCATTTTAAGCAAACTAATTTTATATAACTATGGCAATGTAAAAGCTTGTAATGCGAACTTGAACACATTTTGTATTTGCTACTTCTGGGACAGCAAGTTTTTAGTAAACCTGTGTGTCAGCTATATTAGTTTTCATTCTACATTAAATAAACAATATGTTGCTGATGAAATACCTACTGTTTGCTGTCATAAGGGCATACTACTCTTTCTGCACCATCTTTTGCAGGCTGGAAAAGAAAAGAAAAGAATATTAAAAATATTTCATGATTAGGATTGTAAATGTTTAAAATTAATGTGATGTTGCCACCATGGCTTTGATCAATATTACACTAGTTTTTTATGAAAGTTTAAAATCTCACAAAATAGTGGCAAATCTAAAATCGTACATTAATAAGCCTAAAATGGACCACTTGGAATATTTTAAAATATAATACAATCAGATTCTTTAAATACTGACTACAGCAAATCGCTTGGCCTTAGAAAGCTGGTAAAAACTTTAACTACATTTTAAAACTTAGATTCAACCTAATACTTGTATGTTCATAACCAAAGCAACAAAACAAAACAACTTTCCATCACCTATCTACTAATATTTATGACTGTCATGCTGGCATAGCTTGTCTTCGTCTGCAACATTCTGAAGCCTTCGACGCCCCAAAAGTGTAACAATACTAAAGAAATAACAATATGTGACCATGTGGTCAAGTAAAAATATGAAAACCATTAAATGATATTAATAAAACTTAAGGCAAATCAATAATTTAAATTAACAAATATCTATCAAATAATACATGTAGTAAACATAAATCATAAAATAACCACTTTTTAAATAAAGTTTTATAGAATTAGATGCCTCCCTTCATCCCCTCCCAAAGCACAATTATAATAACGTGAGTGGAATTTTTTAAAGTAAAAAGAGTTAATTTAAAAGGTATGACATTNCCTCCCAAAGCACAATTATAATAACGTGAGTGGAATTTTTTAAAGTAAAAAGAGTTAATTTAAAAGGTATGACATTATAAGTTAAAATTTTTCTATGTGCAATTACAGTACTGCTAATTAACCCTTAAAATACAGGATGATTCTAAAATCATAGGACAAACATTGAGGGGTGATAGAGCTCACTAAAACAAACAATTATTGTATAGGTATATATGGGTGGGAGTGATGCGTTGAGGCACAAACACAAAAATTACACATGAAATGCAACACATTGCTTATTTACAACGTCGCCGCTAAAGGCCTTTTTACAGCAATGCAAGCTTGTTAGCGTTGGTGAAGTGACTGGCGAACAGATTCAAATACACCGGGTATTTCACGCACGCGTGCAGCCGCACAGGATAGTCGAGCAACAAGGTCTTCAATGGAACCAAGTAGAGTCTCGTAAATGAGGGTTTTCAAATGCCCCCATAGGAAAAAATCGAGACTCAATAGATCTGGCGATCGTGGTGGCCATCGGACTGGCCCACCATGCCCAATCCAGCGCACCATCATGCTGAAATCACATTTGATTACGAACGCTAATCGGAACGTCTTGCAGCAATTCTGGTAAAACCTCTTCCATTGAGTCGGGTTGGTAGGAGATATGGGCCTATGAGGTAATCATTCACAATACCCGCCCAAACATTCACAGAGAAGCGTTGTTGGAATGCATGTGGGCGTGTGGCATGTGGATTTTCTGTTACCCACACATGAGAATTGGGGGCAATTAAAACGCCTTCGTGTGTAAAGGTCGCCTCATCTGTGAATAGCACATCAGCTGGAAAAGCCAGCTGCAACGCACACTGCTGCAAGAACCATTGGCAGAAAGCCACACGCAGAGACTAATCACACATCTGCAAAGCTTGGACTCTCTGTATGTGGAATGGGTGTAAACGTTCTTCATGTAAAACTCTCCAAACAGTTGGTTGACTGACATGTAGACAACATGCTACAGCCCTTGTACTTCTGCCAGGTGTTTTGTCCACATGGTCCAAGATGACTTCAAGGTGTGGTTGTCGTACAGTCCTCGATCGACCCCTTCCATCAGTATTGGCGATAAATGAACCATTTTCACAAATTTGCTGATGTAATCGCTCAAACATTTTGTGGTTCGGCATGTGTCTACGTGGGAAGTGTTCTTGATACAGCCGTAGCGCTGCTCTGCCGTTTCCATTAGCAGCACCGTACATTAGATGCATGTCTGCCTTTTCGCTATTCGTAAAATCACCCCTCACTGCCGAACTCTCAAGCACAAATGCTTTGTTTGCTGATGCAGCAAGTCACTGGCGCACCATTTGATTGCCCTCAACTATCGCCACCATTGTCAGCCAATCACGCCATATGTAGAGGTCGCCAAGCATGCGTGACTGTTGGTGGATGCATTTCCAGCAACTGTTTTAACATTTTCTGTACGGAATCACTCATTAAGTATGCTGCTAATGAACATTTTATGTTTCCGTTAATGTGTTATGTTTTTGTGTTTGTGCCTCAACGCGTCACTTCCGCCCATATATTCCTATACAATAATTGTTTGTTTTAGTGAGCTCTACCACCCCTCAATGTTTGTCCCATGATTTTAGAATCATCCTGTATATTATTTGGCATATGTATTTAAGAAAAATCAGGACTTCAAAAGTTGTCACAAATGAACATTTCTTATCATGGAAGGAATAAATAGTTTCTGCCCCGCAATGACTTTTTCCATATTTCTTCCTTTAATTTTATTGTCTCTGATATGTTCCCAAAATTTTATTACTGAAATACAGGTGGAGGATTTTAATTACAATNTCCTTTAATTTTATTGTCTCTGATATGTTCCCAAAATTTTATTACTGAAATACAGGTGGAGGATTTTAATTACAATGTGTCAAAAAATATTTACAATTACGCAATTTTTTTTTATAAAAATTGTAAATTTAGTTTACAATTATTATAGGTCTTAAAACGTTATGTTGTGTTACATGCNCAATTTTTTTTTATAAAAATTGTAAATTTAGTTTACAATTATTATAGGTCTTAAAACGTTATGTTGTGTTACATGCAGGAAAACCACATAACTACTGGTAACAAAAACAAACGAACTTATGTTCTTATATACATGAGTAGGTTTTTATTTGCTTGTAATTAGGAATGGGAAGAATCCTTTTTTTGGCAGAATCTGAATTCCCTTGTCGAATACTTTCAAATATTCTCGAGTCCTGGATCCAAATCAATGTTACCAAAAAATCTGTCTCTTTAAAATATTTTTCTAGTGGGGGAAAAAACTGGGAATACAGTTACAGATAATTATTTGTAATAGTGACATCATCATTCATGGTGAAATGATACTGTCATGCATAACAAAAACACTGGAAATATGACATTGAACTACACACACCAAGTGCTGACATTATGGTGTGAATTGCTGGCAGGAATGTGCCAGCAAAGCTTGTCCCTTGAAAACAACAGTTATATCAGGTTTTCACTGCAATTGAAATGTGTTAAGGGAAAACTAACCTAAACCTGTTATGTTGCATCTTTTACTCAAATCCTGTCTCAAATACTTGGATCCCGTGGATTGGGATTCTACAAATATTAGATTCTGCCATTGCATCCCTACTTCCAATTCAGTTTGGCAATGTATGCTTTAGTTAGACATGTTATTTGCCAATACACAACTTGTATTTCTAAATAATTAACATCAGTCTATTAGATCTGTTATAAGTGTTGTATTGTGTCCACAGATCAACAATAGTGCTCAAAGAATGCAGGAATGCAGAAAAGGTAGATGGTAAGTCCGAAAAAAGGAAAAAGAAATGAAATGTAGTAAAGGCTGAGAAAGGAAACAAATGGAAAAGCAAGAGCTAATTAAAAATGTGTTTTAAAGTTAAGGATATACAGTAAGGAAAGAAAATTAGAAAGCAGAGTTGCAAAATTATACAGTTATTTCTCCACGTGCTTTAGGGAAAGTTATTGTTAAAGTAAAAAACACATTTTCATTTTTCACAAAGGAAAAGTGCTGAGGTCATTCGGAAATTTAAGTGTGTATCACCTAACAAATTAAGCACATTTTTGAATGCAACAGACTTTATACATAATTTAAAAACCCAAGTTTAAATAAAAAAGAGAAGTGATGCTTTGTCACATTGAATTATTAGCTCAGTATAAGAATTATTTTGTGAGATAAGAGCTGGCATCAAGTTGGCCAGAAAATCTGTCCATCCAAACTGCAAATTGCTACGTGCAGCATTAGAAGTTCTGCCTATTGCCTGTGAACTTAACAAAGAAAGAATTCCATAATTTTTGGGTATTACCAATTCAAATCACTATGATCTAAACATATAGTTCCTATGTGTCATAGATTAGAATTAGAGTGTAGTAATAGGCCTGTTCATGATTAAGTACTATTCAAATTAAATTTATAAAAATGACTACATGAAATGCACAAATTTTATAATAATAATAATAATAATNTTAAGTACTATTCAAATTAAATTTATAAAAATGACTACATGAAATGCACAAATTTTATAATAATAATAATAATAAGCTGCAATACCTACCGTTAGTGATGGACAGATACCCAAATTTTCTTCAAACCGATATATTGATTCTTTAAGTTAGCTTTCCGATATTCGATACTTACTATTTGGAAAAATTATCTGTATACATTANACCGATATATTGATTCTTTAAGTTAGCTTTCCGATATTCGATACTTACTATTTGGAAAAATTATCTGTATACATTAAGATTCAGAGGCCACCAGTTGAACCCTTTCAGTAGGCAATTTATTTCAGTAGGAGATTTATTTTTGCCTTCATTATGAATGGTCTTCCATTGAAATAAATATATTTCACTTTGCCAAAAGAGACTATTATGCTTTCAGAAGCAAATAATTCCATTGCCTGTTTTCTCCAGCGACCCAAGTTCGTTCATAGATTTCAAACAGCTTCCCAGCCACTGTTAATTCATTACATTCTACCAAAATTACAATTTTTTTAAAAATCAACACAACTCATACATTTTTCTATCACTATAATGAAGCATCACAGTTTAATACAATCATTTAACAATAAATGGCAAAGCCGATACATGCACAATAGTTTCAGATGTCAATCGCAGNTCACAGTTTAATACAATCATTTAACAATAAATGGCAAAGCCGATACATGCACAATAGTTTCAGATGTCAATCGCAGCCATAATTTTTGTAGTGAAAACAAAATCACAGGGTAAACAACCACTATTTCATTTACAATATCATTGACTGCATTTTTGAAAGAATATCGCAACTGTAGATAAAGTTTTTAAGCCATACCATTTACGGATGGCTTTTGTTTGAATATAATGTGTGAACTATTATGTAATAGTTAAANTAAAGTTTTTAAGCCATACCATTTACGGATGGCTTTTGTTTGAATATAATGTGTGAACTATTATGTAATAGTTAAAAGATCTGCTAGATGGCTACGCTGTCACTACAACAATTTCTAGGTTTCCCGCTAGATGGCGTGTCGCCCTATATCCTTTTTAGAGGTTACAGTAAATCATATTCTCGCAAACATGCATCCGCCTGCTTGGCTCGACAGCTACCAAAGAATTTTCCGTTGTTTGCTGGAGGATGTGTTTCACGTTACGAAGCATATGCAATATGTTTTGTAATGGAATTACAGTGAAATGTCATTTTCCAAATCCTGCACATGATTCTGTCTGTAGAACAAGTAACTTTCATGAACAATTTGACGTAGTACATAAACTTTGAACCATTTTACTGCGGGTCTTAACAGACACTTTTTAAAAACTTATCCAAATTATATAAAAAATTGGGAAAAAAGATTTTGATTTATTAACATATATACTTATGAATAGTACTGCTATAACAACTAACAATAAGTATTCAAATAAACAGTACTGTTGCACTAAACATTTCTTTCAAGCCAACAAATTGATGGTACTTTATTCTAATCTGCACCTTGTTTTTTCAAAAAATTATATTTGAAAAAAAAAAAAAGTGCAGTTAGAAATGAGTAAATACTATAGTAAAGCATAAAAAATAACATTTATGTCATGACTCAAGTGCTAGACACGTTTTTATCCAACAGCTGTGTTTACAACAAAGAATCAAATGTTTTCAGTATGAAGAATTGGTGTTGTGATATAGAGAATCGGAATCAGCCCATCCGTACCTTACAGTAAAGTTGAAAACAAACTAGGAGAAGTATTTCCATGTGTTACATGTTACAATTGTAATATTCAAATTAATGGATTGTGAAAATCCATTTCTTTCTGTTTTATATACATTTTAAAGAAGCATAAAATAACACAATTTTTGTAACAATTTTCTTTAACAATCTTATTTTTTTCCTTTTTAAACAAGTGTATTGAGGCAACATGACTCAACATGATAATTATGAACTCCAAAAGTAAATAAGTAATACAAATTACTGTGGAGTTATGGTGTACAAGCTTGGAGAAATTTGGTGGGGACAGTTTCATGACAAGTAATTTTCTCATTTGTAATTTATCACAAGCACCATCAACTATTTGCTAGTGTATAGTATGTACTGTGGTATTAATTTGAAATGTGTTAANTGTAATTTATCACAAGCACCATCAACTATTTGCTAGTGTATAGTATGTACTGTGGTATTAATTTGAAATGTGTTAATAGAAAACCTTGGATATGATTTTGTAGACTTCCGAGATTTTTATTTCTANGGTATTAATTTGAAATGTGTTAAAAATTAGCTGTGATATTTTTTGGTTAAATGGGTCAGCTTGGGAACCAATGAAGAGGTTGATGGCGACTAGCCTGGTTGAGGATGCCCTCGGTGGCCCGAATGTGGAGACACTAATCCAGGGGTTCCCAAACTTTTTTGTACCATGCCCCCTCTTACACAATAAATTGTAGGGGCAGATGAAAGAAAAAAAAAAAACAAGTATTACATTGAAAAGAAAACATTTATTTTTACTGTCACAAGATACAACATTATAAGTTTCAATTTAAGTTAAAGAAGTACTGGTAAGAGAAAAATAAGTTAGTGAGATGGATGAGCTTGCATTTTCTTAACAAGTATGCCTATTCTTGGTTGCGTTTTAGTAAGGGCACAACGCAAGTCACTAGCAACATCAAGTTTATTCCAATACTTTGTTTTTATTGCCACANTATTCTTGGTTGCGTTTTAGTAAGGGCACAACGCAAGTCACTAGCAACATCAAGTTTATTCCAATACTTTGTTTTTATTGCCACAAGTGTTGAAAATGCTTTTGTAGTGCTTCTGGCAGGGAGTCTATGTTGACATTGAATGCGTCAGTTGACAATCTGTAAATATTCTCGCCACAAGTGTTTGGGAAGTATTTCCTGAACTCTTCAGTGAGGTTCTCAGAATGGTTTGATATTTGGCTTTTCAAATGTGATCTTTCAAAAACCTGCTTGAAGCGTGTTTCTTCTGAGATTGACACTACTTTGGTGAAATTTGAATAACTGCAGAGGTTTGCTGATATTTTACATCACCAAAGTTGCAATTTCTCAATATACATCTTGATGGCATCACAATGAGTAACTATATTTGAGTCTCCACCCTGCAATNCCAAAGTTGCAATTTCTCAATATACATCTTGATGGCATCACAATGAGTAACTATATTTGAGTCTCCACCCTGCAATTTTAAGTTAAGGCTGTTCAACGAGTCAAAGAAGTCTGACAAATAAGCCAACATTACTTGAGCACTTGGTTTTGTGAAGTCCACACTTAGCTCATTTTGCTTCTGATATTCCAAGAAGGTGATTACTTCATCTCGGAGCTCAAATAATCTTGCCAACATGTTTCCTTTGGAGAGCCAGCGTACTTCTGTATGAAATAGCAGTGTTTTGTGATCACTTCCTAAATCTTCACAAAGAGTTTGAAACAGTCAAGTATTTAATGCACTGTTTTTTATGCAATTCACTACTTTAATACATAATTTTAAGACAGCATTGAGTTCGTTTGGAAGCGTTTTGGCTGCCAAGGCTTGACGATGTATAAAACAATGAATCCCAGTCACATCAGCATTTTTCTCTCTCACCAATTGCACGAAGCCTGAGCGAGAACCAAGCATTGAAGGGGCGCCATCTGTGCATACGCCCATTAGTTTTTGCCACAAGAGTTTATATTTGTCAAAAAAGTCTGACACTGCTTTCATCACATCAACAGCTTTTGTAGTGGTCACCAACTCCGTAGAAAACAGTAGCTCGTCTTTCATTCATTCATTTTCATTATATCGAACATATACAATTAACTGAGAACATTGTNCGTAGAAAACAGTAGCTCGTCTTTCATTCATTCATTTTCATTATATCGAACATATACAATTAACTGAGAACATTGTGCTATGTCTATACTCTCATCTAGCTGAATAGCAAAAAATGGTGATTGTTTTATTGCATCAACTACCTGGTTTTTTATGTCTTCGGCCATATCATCAATGCAACGTTTTACAGTGTTGTCTGAAAGTGGTATTTGAGATAATTTGTGCCTACTGTCTGTTACAAGAATAATATCAGCTGCCTTCAACAGGCACGGTTCAACAAGCATCTCTCCAATAATATGGCTTTTCTTTTCCTTAACAATAAGAAGTGATAGCTCATGTGAAGCTTCAAGCACTTTTTCAGATGAATGAGTAGTAAATCCAGTACTATCACACTTCATGAGTTTTAAATTTTANGTGAAGCTTCAAGCACTTTTTCAGATGAATGAGTAGTAAATCCAGTACTATCACACTTCATGAGTTTTAAATTTTTAGATTTTGCAGCAAAAAACCCCTTTGGTTTGTCGTTTAAAGAGGTATGTTTGGTTGACAAATGTCTTTCAAGACGATTAGGCCTCATGGCATCATTGCTTAATACTTCATAGCAAATAACACACTGAGGGTGTTTGACATTATCTTTAAGCATAGAAATAAACCCATATTTGATATAATCATCATTATACTTGCGTTTCTGTNGCATCATTGCTTAATACTTCATAGCAAATAACACACTGAGGGTGTTTGACATTATCTTTAAGCATAGAAATAAACCCATATTTGATATAATCATCATTATACTTGCGTTTCTGTGCTGAGCTCATCTTGACCGATATCTTCTCTCACTCAAATCACACTATATCAAAAGTCAACTACGACAATTCAAATCTCACAGCACGTGAACACTCGCATAATGCAACAACACACGCAGACTGAGGTGTCTCGTAAAGCACTGAGCCGAGCTGTCACTGGTCATTGGCATTTAGCAGTGGTGTGTGGTGGAGGGGGGTACGCTCGGCTCCTATTTCCTGACGTTGTGAACATTAATTGAGGTTCACGACCTTTATATACGAGCGCTGCACTGTTGCATAATGACTGTCTGTACTACTACTGTAAACTCCGTGGCAGTGCTCAGTAAGCTTAGGCACTGCCGCTGCAAGGTTAAATTATCAGCAGATGTACATCTGGCGCAACTGATGAGAACTTCCGGTAGCGCTCGACACGTCACGACTTGTCAAGGTCATCTGAACCTAAGATATACAGCCAGCGATCCAATTTGAAATGACCATGACCTGCTGGCGCTAGGGCTCAGCCAATTTGTTGCAATTAANGACACGTCACGACTTGTCAAGGTCATCTGAACCTAAGATATACAGCCAGCGATCCAATTTGAAATGACCATGACCTTTGAAGTGAACCTCCCTGCTGGCGCTAGGGCTCAGCCAATTTGTTGCAATTGAAATAAAACAAAATCAAAAATCAAAAAATCAAAATTTCAAAAAAAAATTTTATTAAGATAAATATACATACTGACAATGTCCCAACACATGTACGTCTCCTGTTGTACCAACTAGTTTTCTGAACATCCAGATGGTGTCTCCCAATTCAAACTTCATTTTCCTTCGTGAATATAGTACTGGTGCTTGTGCTATGCTAACTACTCCACTCTGGTTGACGACTGTCTCGATGAGATGGTATGTCTTCCAGCAGATGATGTCTCGTATATAAAGATCGTGAACCTCAATTAATGTTCACAACGTCACCATGGATCGACAACGCTACATGAGGAGAAGGCATTATGTTCCTAGACCAGTTTTTCTTAATATCGGTAATTTTAATACTGATGTAACTAAAGACGACAACGCATTTGTTAAACAAGTTACNCTACTCCACTCTGGTTGACGACTGTCTCGATGAGATGGTATGTCTTCCAGCAGATGATGTCTCGTATATAAAGATTGTGAACCTCAATTAATGTTCACAACGTCACCATGGATCGACAATGCTACATGAGGAGAAGGCATTATGTTCCTGGACCAGTTTTTCTTAATATCGGTAATTTTAATACTGATGTAACTAAAGACGACAACGCATTTGTTAAACAAGTTACGTCTGCTGAAGAATCAGGAATGTTGGAGATTTGTTTTTATAGGCATCCTCAAAACAGTGTAACACCAGGAGCTTCATTTTAGTCAAATAGAGATAAATTTAGTTTTAATAAATTGTGTACTAAAATTTTAACTAAGTGAGAATTTTTTTTATTTTCAACTGGTCTCCCCCCCCCCTTGACTTGTCTTTACGCCAACCAGTTTGGGAACCGCTGCACTAATCCATATATTTTGAGTCTTTACAGCCTGGCCCATGTCACACTCATTGAAATTAAAAACCTTACAATTTTAACATCACAAATTTAAACAAAATCTCAATTACTAGTTATAACCAAGAAGTAATGCACGAATTACCCCCTCCCCCTTATTCCGCCAAGATAAGTGAGGTCCAGGTAACTAAAAAATTTAATTTATTTCACATTGTGTAAGGGAGATTATCCAAGATGTCAATTTCAAGTTTTTGAATGAGCTTTCATGTTCATTTGCAGAGCTTTGCTGAAATATTTCATGTTCAACGTTGTGTTTTTCTAATCAATTTTTTTTAAATTTTGTGCACACATGCATATGTGTATATATATTTATTTCCCGTGGCTACTCCCCTTCTATTAATGGGTTAAATATACGATAATCATTCAATAAGGGTATCACAATAGGATTAAGGTAAAATAAAATGACATGTTTTGTTACTCACTATTTACAAAATTGTCTTGCTTCCTTAGAAAAATCCATTAACTGTAATATTACTAAAGAACAGCATATTGTTAAGAAGCTCAACTTACATTGAAAGATCCATTTTTAAACAATTCTGTTGCTTTCCTGAGCATATCTGTTCTCTCGTAAATATCTTTTCATGCAGTGGCAATACATTTAATGCAAAGTAACATTATCCATCAATTTCTTGATGATAGTTCTCAAAGTTTTTCTGAAGGCCCATAACTTTTGCAATTCCAACAAATTTTCTTCAAAGTTGATGGGCGGGCTCAGAGGTGTGGGCCAAGACTGTAAAACAAAATTATCAGAATTGTTATGTTTACACCTATAAGTAGTGAAAAATAAAATTTACAAGTCCTAAATATACCACTGAACCAATCTCCAACAAGCATAAAAATAAAAAATGTATTATCAGTTCCCTACTTTCATACACAATGTATGGTAATTATCCAGAGTAGCGGCTTTTCTGTAAAAAAAAAAAATCCTCCCAGAAAAGTGGTATATTTCCACTCTACTAATTATGCAGAACACGAATAAACTAGGGGCATTAACGGCCACCTTATTTCATAATATGTGCCCACGTAACCTAACTGAACCTAACCCCACAATGGGTGAATCACTATTTTACATTTTTAAACTACCCTAGGATTGTAGGGTGTTAATCTAACCTACAAATTTAGTCTAATCTGGGATTTAAAGGAACCGTAATACACACCGAAATAATATGAATTAACTCACCTGNAAAATCCTCCCAGAAAAGTGGTATATTTACACTCTACTAATTATGCAGAACACGAATAAACTAGGGGCATTAACGGCCAACTTATTTCATAATATGTGCCCACGTAACCGAACTGAACCTAACCCCACAATGGGTGAATTACTATTTTACATTTTTAAACTAACCTAGGATTGTAGGGTGTTAATCCAACCTACAAATTTAGTCTAATCTGGGATTTAAAGGAACCGTAATACACACCGAAATAATATGAATTAACTCACCTGGGTAGGCGGCGGGTACAATTCCACTGTCCACGACCCATTCAACTGTTGTGCATCTGACCTCAATCCACAAAACACCACGATCTACTAAAACATTCAAGTAACACCTGCCACATAGGCGAATATTACGCACAGAAGCACTCGTTCTTGCACCCTCTATTCTTAAATCACAAGCCAATTGTACGTCACAACTCGCGCCCGCAACAAAACAACCACACTGTCTCACAACTGAACAGCTATCGAAATTCCATGACGATGACGTCTAAAGACTGTGACGATGACATCTTCAGATCTTGACGATGACATCAACAACCCAGAGCCAATAAGGTGACGGCACAATGCCGAAAATCATGGCGTCCGACGTATAAAAAAGCGGCGGCTGCTCGTACTTTTAACTATTTTATTTAATACGCCCTCCTGAATATGAACAAGGTAAGCTGTGCAGAGCCCATTAATGCTACTTTTGTTGGTCTAGGACGTTTCCTTCAGAAAAGCAGCTACACTAGATAATTACCAAACATAACTGGATTTTAAAAAATGTAACAGACAAAACATTCCATAATTAGTTGTTGTCAGTTGATATTTAAATAACAGATCAACAATTCCGTCAAAGGAATAATGCCATGAATAAGAAAAATTTAACAAGGACTGGGTATACTATGTGCAAAAACTCTGGACAACATACTGACAACACAAAATAACACAGTGACAAACAGATATATACACAAAACAAGATCGATATAACGAAAAAACATTGGTAAACACAATAAACTTCCCAAGACAAAACGTAGTTACATTTCTGGGTTTTATATGATGTACAACAAAATTATTCTCCCAGGTGTTTGTAAATATATAGAAATTCCTAGCAAGTAAACAATGTTGGTCAACCATGAGCTATACTGACAGATATTTTTGATGATTTTCTAGTCTTGATTCAAGGAAGTTATAACTTGTTACATGAAAGTTGAATTTGTGGGGTTAATATCTGATGCATTAGAATAGAATTAATAAAAATTGAGGTTTAGCTGTATATGAAGTTCATATAATTGTTTTCAACCCATTATGATGAAATCTTGTTCAATATGAATTAGTGCATTAACACACACACACATGCACACACACTCAGGGACAGAAGTGTTATCCTGTCAGAAGCACACCATTGAACTAGTGCTATGAGCGGCTCATAAACTTGGCGATGGTTGTATCAACCAGATGAAACATATTGCTACTGGCTCTAGGATGAAGTACTACTACACACTGCTTTCCTCCATCACATGCCTTGAGCCAGTTGCCTGCGACTGACTTGCAGCATGTTCAAATTATGCCTAGTTTATATGTTGATCAGCCTTAGTTCTTAAAATTAACACCAGCAACATCCTTCCCACGTTAAAAGTTAATTATATTCTGGTTTTGAAATGTACCCGCAAAAAAAAATATACAAAAAATTACAGAAGAAAAATGAATTGCAAAGAATTGAGTTGAAAACTTCAGTGACAGAAAATCAATCAATAATTTTAAATAGTCTTAATTTTTACCCATGTTCTATTGTACTGGTACCAGTATCTCACTATTTAAAAATAATTTTTAACATGACTGAATTATGTAAAAATTAACATGGACAGCACACTGATATGCAAAAAAAATTTCCTCCAAAATAATATTAATAATTATTATTATTATTTCCAACTTGCAATTGGGCTATCACTCTTCCCTCATGCCATTTCACACTCCAGTCCCTTCCTAAATCGCCCAACCTCATTCACCATCACCAACTCTTTCCTCGACACATTTAACTTCCTTACAGTTCTCACCAGCACAGACTTCCTCTCATTATGTCAGCCTCCATAACCCCTGAAACTTACTACTCTTGTACCTCTCCCCCTGTACAACCCCTTGGCTAAATGTCTACATAACTTCCACTCGATTCACCACCCTGTACATCTTCACCAGCCTCTCCACTCTTCACCTAGCCCCTAGCGTGCTCCACCCCATCTCCATCATTAAAGATGGCCTACATTTCTATTAATTCTCACATTCACCATTTACCCTTCACGTCTCAACTTCTGCAGATCCCATACCTCCTTTTCCACATATGGGTCCCAGACTGCGGCTGCACGTTATATTATCTGCCTAATCATAGCTTTCTCCTTCACCTGCCCAATAACCCCCTAAAACCCTTCCCAGCATTCTCAAAGTGCTTCTCTCTTTTGATACTACTCTCTATAGTTGTTTTTCCCACTTAAGATCACTCTGAATCACCACTCCTAGGTACTTACTCTGAAGCACAGTCTATCTCCTGCCCTTGTCATTTAAAGTGCATTCATATTGTCCCCTCTTCCTAGTGAACCTTACAATCTTCGTCTCTCATACATTAATTTTTATTTTATTCATTTCTGTCCACCTCCTCAGTTGTTCTATGTCCTCCTGCAACTTATTCTCTCCACTCATCTCTGTAAGAAGCACACAATCGTCTGCAAACAGCCTCACTTTGCCCCCCACCATTATCCATAATGGTGGACAACAAGGGGCCCAGCACACTACCCTGCAGAAACCCCACCTAGCTCCAACAAGCACTCTTCCACTTTCACTCTCCTCAAAAACATACTTTTTTTTATATTTTTGTGGTAAGAGAATATTTATGGCAACCTTGAAACATTGATAAAACTTTTTGCTATACCACGTATTATACAAAGATCCAATCAAATTAAAAAGGTACCAAACCAAACTCATTACCTCACNAACTTTTTGCTATACCACGTATTATACAAAGATCCAATCAAATTAAAAAGGTACCAAACCAAACTCATTACCTCATACAAGAGCAGAAAATAGTATATTTCTCTTGCAATGACAGAAAATTAGGATGTGGTAAATTTATAACCATGCACATGTTTACATCAGCCTTTATCTGAGCATGTGGTATTGAAAATGAAAATGCACTTCACAGTAAATGCTTAAATACCGGACCAAACACAGCAGGAGTTTGACTGTGAGATCTTGGGACTCGCCGATGTGTTAGGTTTGTCCTGTCATGAGTAGTATTTTACCTGCGCTGTTTTATATAATTTGCTATAGCAAAATAGCAGGTTTTTATGTTTGCTAAGCAACCCCAAACTTTGTCTTAGTAGCTAAAGCTAGTAACACAACTGGAAAAAACTATTCCGAATTGTGTTTCAACACAATAGGTAGACACCTCTAAAATGCAGTATATGTTGAGCAAAAATTGTTTGGTGAATAGTAATAAAACTAAAATAACACATAAATGCAAGTTTAATACACCATATAAAACAGAAATATAAGTTACAACGCAAAATAAAATATTGCGACAAAAATTCACACTGTCTAGGAACCTCAACATATGATGATAAAATAAGACTTTAAACCNCAAAATAAAATATTGCGACAAAAATTCACACTGTCTAGGAACCTCAACATATGATGATAAAATAAGACTTTAAACCATAAAAAGTGATTGTTTAACCCATGATAATGCTCTGTGATATATATCTTACTTCAAATAAAGTAGCTTACTCTTGTTTGTTAATACAGTTGCACAAACGTTAAATTTTTTGTGCAAACATGTACATAAGGATAAATTATTGTTAACCGATCCACAATTCTAAAATGAAACAAAACAAAGTTTAATTACTGTGTAGAGAATGTATAAACTTTCTTTGCACTATGATGTTATCCGAACTCATCCCTCAACCGGCGTAAGCCAGTCACGCGCACATGAGGTGCAGGGCCGTACAATGCATTTGATGTGCATGTTAAGTGCACCGAAGGTGGGGTGCGACCGAAAATGATAAGGGTTCATGTTACATTTAAGGTTTTTTATGTAAGTGTTCTGCCATACACGTCCCTGCAAATTAGTATATAAGGATAGACGTATCTGTTGGTGTACTTTCTTGTGAGTATAATTTCTTGTGTCAGAGTTTGCAGATATTGATGACAGTAATTTTTCCAGAAATGCAAGATCAGTAATGTGAGACATGACATTCATTGCCCAGTTAAATGCAGAATAGGGTGGTTCCTTGCAACTCAATTTTATTTTGTTTTTGGTGTTATGTGCTCGGGGTCTTTTACAATGAATTTTAATATGTTTAAAGATGTTATGTAATTTTAATTTTTGCGAGGATTATGTTTGAGCCTATTGGCTGCCCTCTTTAATTGTGTCTTTTATTATAATAAATTATTGGAAATGTTTAGTATTCCTAAATATTGAGAGGGCTGTGTACAGGCCAATTGGCTGCCCCACTATTAACTTTGCCAATATTTGTCAAGGGCCTTAAAATAATATACGCAATTGCCACTTTTATTTAATGAAATTTTTAATAGGTGTAAGTATTGTTCAGTTGAAATATTTTTAATATTCTTTTCAGTAAATGTACAGATTCATTGCTGATTTTTTGTAAAAAAAAAANTTGTTCAGTTGAAATATTTTTAATATTCTTTTCAGTAAATGTACAGATTCATTGCTGATTTTTTGTAAAAAAAAAAAACCAGAGAGAACATTGTAAAATAAAACTGTGTTTCTTAAGACGTGAGTGATAAAATTATTTGTAAATTCATGGCGTTTTATTTTGCAATAGACACCCCCGATGGATGGTATCTAACGAGCNAAATTCATGGCGTTTTATTTTGCAATAGACACCCCCGATGGATGGTATCTAACGATCTTGTGGTCACACTCATTCCAAGTCGCCATCTTCCCCCTGTACTTGCGTTTGGTGTGCTCCATGACCAACAACGGAGCAGAAGAAGTTATGTGTCTATGTTAGAAACAAGCCATGTGGGTAGGTCGCAACCCTACTAAGTCACTGCTCGCTGCGTGGCTGCGCACGAAATCACAGCCTGGTGCCCTGTGAACACTACTGCGTCACTACTGCTACCCTCCCCTGCCTTGCCAATTAACCCCAATATCAATATGTAGGGTGTTCGGTGCAGGTGCATCAAGGTGTGTGTTGGTTTTTGAGCATACAAAGTTATAGTTTTTGTGCGAAAGCGTGTGCTCCAGGGAGAAAAATAATTTTTGTTTGAAAATAAACTAAAAGTCAGGGAATTAAGCAATGAAAGGTTGCAACCCTGAACAGATCATAATGCTGTTTAAATTAAAAACTAACAACATTATTAACTCCCACAATTTTATCCATCTAAGACACTTTCACTAATATGCCATTTTTACCTGCATTTACAGTCGCAATCTTTCAAAGATGATAAATAAACATTATGGCCTAATTTTTTCCCAGATTGATGGTTAACATTTTTAGTTTCCACGTTAGGATTTGTGAAAGAATTACTGCCCCCATACCAATAGGTATCGGTGTATCAAGTTTGCTTTTTTGCAGAACATTTATTTTTATAGAATTATTGTTAGCAGTGCTAGTAGAAATAACGGAAAGTAACATAGGGTGATGACAGCATATGCTCATTGGAGCACATGCTTTTACATCAAAATAATAACTTTGTGTGCTCAAAAACCAACACACATCTTAATGCGTCTGCACCAAACATCATACACATAGAGCAAAGAAAATCTAAACATTCCCTGTAAAGTAATTAAACTAAATTTTTTTAAACAGTTACTGTAGTGAACATAGTGAGTGAATCTTTTTTTTTGTTTTATTGTAGACTAGTGAACCGGCCCGGCTTCGCCCGAGTACAATTGAGTTTAACAGCGATACACTAATATATAAATTTTAAAAAGACAATTCATTTATGTAAAAAAATTTTATAAAATTATACTATGCTGGCCTAGGTTTTTAACTGATTACGGCAACCCAAAATGAAGGAAATATTTTTTACCCGATAGCCAAGGAGTAGGGTATTGCTT
The DNA here is from genome assembly GCA_002778355.1 of Clitarchus hookeri. Classification (NCBI taxonomy): domain Eukaryota; kingdom Metazoa; phylum Arthropoda; class Insecta; order Phasmatodea; family Phasmatidae; genus Clitarchus; species Clitarchus hookeri. Next base: position 697,855 of record NQII01000010.1, read on the forward strand.
TTGGAGTGTATCTGTGCAACTATCGCGTAATTACCACATTTCCGCTTTCCAGAGTCAATGTATGAAAATCAAAACGTGAGTTTCATCAAGTTGTAGCTTTAGAAATAAGGGTACAGAGGTACTACTTTAAGCGCTTGGCTGAGGGATCTTAATCAATCACTAAAGTTAAGCAACGTTCCGAGCGGCCCACATTTGGATGGGTGACCATTTAGTAGCATAACATCTGAACGCTTCAGGGGGCACGTTAAATATTCTGTCTCGGTTGTTATCGATTCATAGCAGTCATTAAGCCATTTCAGAGGTCCTTGGGCAGCCTGATAAACTCTGACACCAGAGGAAAAAAATATTTCGGTCACGTTCCCAGTCGTTGCAGAATTACGTTTTGTTGTTATTCCACAGGAATTGTACAATTTTTCGGGATAAAAAGTATCCTGTGTCCTATTTCAGTACCTAAAGTACTTCATACCAAATTTCATCAAAACCCGTTCAGCCGTTAAAATGCCCGTAATGACATCCTTGGCCGCTAGGTAGTGTGGAATCAGCATGCGCGGCCATTAATAATGGTGGAAGACGTTAATAGAAGTAAACAAACCAAGCAAACTGCTCTTACATTTCAAAATTTTTTTTAAATATGTTCTACTTATTTTAACATTACGCCCTCTTGAATATGAACAAGGTAAGCTGTGCAGAACCCAATAATGCAACTTTTGTTGGTCTAGGACGTTTCGTTCAGAAATGCCCCTAAACTTAATAATTACCCTACTGCAGTTTATCAAAATGGTTATGCATAGTTTGGTAAATATAACAGGTATACATCATTGACTTATAAATTTCTCTCTTGACTCATAACTTTCAAACCAACGAGTCAAATTAACTCGAAAAATTTAGGACCTAGAGGAAGCTCTGAACACTACAGCAAAATATAACTTGTATCTTACATAATTCACCAACATTTAACTAATGTGCTACAAATTACTGACATTTCCCTGACAGCTTTCAAATTCCCTGACATTTCCATATTTTCCAGACAAGTGACAACCCGGTTTCTTGCATGCCCCAGTTCTTATTGGTAACACAATTGAAAAAACAGCTTGAATTGAATCTGGTGATTGTTGCTCTTTAGAAGTTAGTTTAGTAAAGCCCCTGTCACACACTAAAGAACACTGTGTACGCCACAAAGCCACGGGCAGTGGATGTCATAAGAGATGTGATAGTGAACACCCATGAATCCACTCTCATGGAAACCGTAGCTACTGTTTGTTGTTATGTTCTACAGACTTGCACACAATGTCTTGGTGCTGATGGTGGATATTTACATTTGTATATGATATTAATATTTGCACACACCCAATATTGTTCTTATAGTATCAAATACAAGCACTCCCATCAGACTGTCGAACAGATTCTCTGTTGTTCCCATTCAAAGTGCGTAAATGTTACTTTGGGGCAGCGATGTACTTTTTATAGACTATTATACAAGTTTCTGAAGTGAATATTCCCATGAGTACTTTGAAACCATTTGAAGCCAGTTAGCTGGGACAAAAATGCACCATGTATTGATGGCAGTCTGTTTCCAATGTTCTGGTGTCATTATAGACCTAGTTGTGGTAATTATACAGGGTAGCAGCTTTTCTGAAGGAAACATTCTAGACCCACAAAAGTAGCATAAATGGGTTCTGCACAGCTTACCTTGTTAATATTCAGGAGGGCGTAATGGTAAAATAAGTACAACGTACTAAATAAAATAGATAAAAGTACGGGCAGTTCGGCCGCCATGTCGAATAGCCATGTAATGCTATCTGCGCAGATGCGAACTGCGTTTAGTCGTCTGGTATATGGAATAGTGTGTGGTTCGCGGTGAGCGTAGTATATGTGTGCGCATGGTTTGAGACGTCCGAACTCATCGTGTGAAGGCTTGTGATTGAAGAATGATTTAAGAATTGAAGAATACGAGTGCTTCTGTGCGTTTGCCAGTTTATAGAATTAACGTCGTTTTGGCCACTACTGGTTGGGTTTCTAGTAGATCATGACGGTAGTTGAATTGGCCGAGAACAGTGTAATTGTACCTGCCACGTACCTAGGTGAATTAATTCATATACGTCCGGTATGTTTTACTGTTACTTTAAAACTTAAAATTCTAGATTAGAATAAAATCATAGGTTAGATTAAAGCCCTAAAATCCTAGATGAGAATGAAATCATACATTAGATTAAAACCCTATATTCCTATGTTAGATTAACACCCTACAAACCTAGGTTAGATTAAAAATGTAAAATTGTGATTCACTCATCGTGGGGTTAGGTANACGTCCGGTATGTTTTACTGTTACTTTAAAACTTAAAATTCTAGATTAGAATAAAATCATAGGTTAGATTAAAGCTCTAAAATCCAAGATGAGAATGAAATCATACATTAGATTAAAACCCTATATTCCTGTGTTAGATTAACACCCTACAAACCTAGGTTAGATTAAAAATGTAAAATTGTGATTCACTCATCGTGGGGTTAGGTANTGTTAGATTAACACCCTACAAACCTAGGTTAGATTAAAAATGTAAAATTGTGATTCACTCATCGTGGGGTTAGGTAAAGCTAGGTTAGGTGGGCACATATTACAAAATTGGGTGGACAAATGTTAAATTGACGTGTTTTTGTATATTTTGTGACTTTACCCCAACAATTTACCTGATCTTCATAGCCCTCCCCACTATTGTATTTGTGGTTTGTATTGCTAATACGTTAATGCCCCTAGTAAATTCGTGTTGTGTAATTGGTAGAGTAGAAATATACCACTTTCCGTGATTTTTTCTTTTATTTACAGGAAAGCCACAAATCTGTAAAATTACCCGGGAACCTCCACCTAGACCCTACACTTCATTATTCGCCAATGTTTTTGCCAATTACGATACACCTGCCACTCCCACTACCGCCACCTCTATCAATACCTGCCTTCAATACTACTCGGCAACGGCCGCTCTAATAAACAGGAGGTACTCACGTCATTTTCCAAGTGTTCTCCACAAAAACTGTATCCAGCTTTAACAGACATCCTACAGTAGCGCTGTTTTCTTCTCAGGTAGAATTTGCAGTTATGCATCTTGTCTCGTGTTACTCAATACCGTAAAACACTGTTTCTTCCCTTCATTTAATCAAAAGCAGCGCAAAAGTGCCTGGCCTCAGAGGTTAGCCTGTGCAGCCAGTAAATACCGCAAAAATCGAAAAAAATTNAAAAGCAGCGCAAAAGTGCCTGGCCTCAGAGGTTAGCCTGTGCAGCCAGTAAATACCGCAAAAATCGAAAAAAATATAAAAAATTAAAAAGTCTTCATATTGCGAAATATCACAAAGTGACAGTCCATTAAACTCGCCAAATAGTCAAACGGCACACAAACAAAATTATGTCACAGCCCCGAAGCCGAGGTTTAAAAATCCGAACCGTCACCAACAGCGCTTACATAAGATCTACACCATAAAAACAAACAGCCCTTAGAGTAGACAAACTTTAGTATTCAGAGAGCCATATTATTGATAGTCCGAAGAGCATCTGGCTTTAGTACGGCCTACTTTTAGTCCGAACTTAGGGTAGGACTATCGACCGTATTAAGTTCAAAAATAAACATGGCGTACATAAAATAAGACAGTTTCATTCATATTACATACGAGCGAAAGCTAGATTTAAAGTCTACGAAACAGAAAAAAATATACGTTTAAGGCCGATTCTGTCAATCTGTATACAAAAATAAGGCAATCTAATGGATGAATTGTTTCGTGGATAATATTGCAAAGGAAATATAATCATAATACTTCAGTTTTAGGATACACCAATGCCTTTCTATTGTTGTAATCGTACTTTTACAATACATATGGTAAAGTATTTTCTTAAAATATATGTATCGGAAGCTCAATGGTCATTGTGGGTTCTTGTGCACAAGTGNTACATATGGTAAAGTATTTTCTTAAAATATATGTATCGGAAGCTCAATGGTCATTGTGGGTTCTTGTGCACAAGTGGGCAGTTCGAATATTGTCTGGAAACATAGCTGTACAAGGATATTGGACAAGTCAAATAAGTCAAATAACAGTATACAAATTTTATATATAGAAAAAAAAAGGTGGGCAACCACACGTGCATGCACGCACATACACGTGTCACATTACACGTACACACTTCAAATATTTTCTTCATAATGTGACTAATCTTATTTCAACGTGCTGTAAGGCATCATTGTTTTATTGAAACAGAAGGAAAAAGGGTACGAGAAAAACCGGAACAAGAAATGTACACAGCTAAATATTATACAGTTATTTATAAATTTTGTTGTTTAGATATTCATTTACACTATATAATGCACATTCAATAAAAAATTATTTCTGCTGTTTTTCAAAGAGTTTTTGTTAGATAAACAAATTTCTTAAAGGTTAACGTTAACTGAGCAGTCGGGGATAGTAATGCACACGTCATACAGCGACTATGTTAAAAAAAGACAGAATATAATAAAATATTCATATTTCGAATAGAATGGGTGCCAGCTTACTGGGNCAGCGACTATGTTAAAAAAAGACAGAATATAATAAAATATTCATATTTCGAATAGAATGGGTGCCAGCTTACTGGGTGAGCACGAAGTCACAGTTTTCAGGATCGTGGGCCGAACGACCACATGGTTGCATCCCCTGACACATAAAGTACAAATTTACATGAAAAAGAAATATATAGCTGGGGTATTCAGGCTCCCCAGTACACCTTAGTATTACATTTTACCTTATAAATGAAGGATGCATCCTTGAGGCATCGATGAATTCCTGGATAGAGCAAGGGCCCGAAATACATCACTAAATAAGAACTCAGCGGTTTCGGTTAACTCAAGTAAATTGTATTACCAAATTCTGTACACCTTTACATGTATACAATGCAAATTAAAGTGGACCTGACTCACAAGGCCTTCCAGAGGCCAGTACTGTACAAAATGCCAAGAATAGTGCGAAAACTTAAAATAGCAAATAAACTGCCTGGGTCGGTAAATTGAGCTGATGGAGGGGTGCTGCGATCTCGGGGAAGACTGTTGGTAAAACTAAATAAAAGTTCCAGTAAATTACATTAACCTATTGCAGTTAAGTGTTCAGAACAAAGTATGAAGGTCCACAGCGATGTGATGCACATGAAGCACCTAAGACCCGTGGAATCAGACTGCCAGAGGTAGCACGGGTGAACCGCATCCTCACCGAGAGCTCGTGCCATCCCGCGAGGTATCTTAGTTTACTGACCTCGTTACATAAGCATGTAAAACATACTGACAATAGGACCCTTCAATGTTCTTGAGTAGAGATCAGAGTTCTTTCTTAACCTCTAATTTAAATAAAAAACATAATTATGTCGTGCCATGCAGAGCACATGGTTAATTTAGGTTNGTTCTTTCTTAACCTCTAATTTAAATAAAAAACATAATTATGTCGTGCCATGCAGAGCACATGGTTAATTTAGGTTTGCTAAGTTTTGGGACACTCTATGACTGGAACGGTCATGTTGAAAGAAATACTAATTATTTGTGACATTATTAATTGGCTTTATTAGACACACAATTGCACTCGGAAAAATTATATAGAACACTTATATATAAACTACCCTAGCCTTGCTACTCTACACCTCATTAAATATACACATGGCACGCATTTATTCTAGATTACTTTGCAATCCCCTACAGGCGAATTTCACGAACATTTTCTCACGGGCGATTAAATCTAACGATATTTAAAACACAGTATAACACTTGTTTCNCAGGCGAATTTCACGAACATTTTCTCACGGGCGATTAAATCTAACGATATTTAAAACACAGTATAACACTTGTTTCCTATCCTAATTACACAGATCTTTCTAGGGACACCACATGCACTCGGTTGGATCACTTGGTATCGGGTCATAACCCATTCCCAAGTGAACGATGCGTGTTCGGTGAGCCGCACTGCTGCAGCGACCTGGTGCACAAATCCGACACCACAAATAAAAATTTATTCTGGTTTGGGGCGCAGGAATATGGTCCTATAAGGTCCAAGGTGATGGTCACGAAGGGTTTTTCTGGAACACTGGGTTTCTGTTGAGTAACACCATCGGGGCAGCACATATTCAGGTGCTTAAATGTTTCGCAGACACATACAAATTCCCGCACTTGTCGGGTGAGCCATGGCCAGAAAAAGNCATATTCAGGTGCTTAAATGTTTCGCAGACACATACAAATTCCCGCACTTGTCGGGTGAGCCATGGCCAGAAAAATTCACCTTATATGTTCCGCTTGGTTTGCATGGCTCCTTGGTGTCCCACCAGAAGTCTGGCATGCCAGTATTCCAGGACGAATGTTCGTCCCTCCTGTAGAGCATACATTCGCCAGTTCCCCTCTTCCCTCGCGTGACAGGTCACCAGGTGGTTATCGACCATGCGCGAGTTGGGCGGCCATTCGCTGGCACATTCCGCCTGGTGCGCCGTGACATCTGCAGACAGCTGTTATGTTGCGAATACTCGTTCATATACCGCATTACTTGTTAGGTTAGGTCTTGGGTGGCATTACTAGTGCCTACAGTGATGTGCTGTAGCCGGGCAACCGACGGACTGTCTGGTGGCAATATGACTTCCCACTCGTTTTCATCACGTGCTATTTCGGTTGTATAGGGCCCATGGGAAAGGGCGTTGGCTAGTTTGTTTTTATCGCCCAGAATGTGTTCCACCACGAAATCATAGGCGTGTGATAACATGGACCACCGTGTGAGTTTGCTGCGAAAAGTGCACATGTTATGCAGCCACATTAAACACCGATTGTCGTGCCTCAATGTGAATCGTTGGTACTCTAGGTGTTGGGAATAGAGTTTTTGTGCCCATACGATAGCCAAGCATTCACTGTCGTTCATGTCGTACATGCGTTCGGGTGGGGCAAACTCCGTACTACTCTAGTCTATGACTAGAGACATGAAGAATTCGCTTATTCATTTGAAGACAAGCTATAATTCAAAACAGGTGTGTTTATATAACTTTAGCCATTGGTCTACATGGTGTTTGANATTCATTTGAAGACAAGCTATAATTCAAAACAGGTGTGTTTATATAACTTTAGCCATTGGTCTACATGGTGTTTGATACCTCCTGGAGAATTATGGCCCAATCGTCGCCTTCCACTGGGACAGTAGACAACCAAAAAGCAGTTGATAGCAGCCTATTTGTACATAGGACTGTAGAGTGTAGCCTGCATGTCATTGAACTCGCGAACTTTTCAGGTCTCTATATATGACTCTGTGTTCCCTGTCATCATNAGAGTGTAGCCTGCATGTCATTGAACTCGCGAACTTTTCAGGTCTCTATATATGACTCTGTGTTCCCTGTCATCATCATATTAAAATAGAATGGCACCAAGCCCATCTTGACAGGTATCTGTTTGCATATATAAATGCTTCTGGGGGTNTCATCATATTAAAATAGAATGGCACCAAGCCCATCTTGACAGGTATCTGTTTGCATATATAAATGCTTCTGGGGGTCTAAATGGGACAGTTTGTCGCACTGTTGGAATCTGTGTTTGAATTGTTCGATCACGTTGGGGGCATCGTAATTCCATTGGAAACGCTGTTGTGTTGACAGCCGGGTGGTTAGTTGGGGCTGCTATCGTGGCGAAGTCTTGTATGTAGCACCTTATTAAGTTTATAACCCCGAAAATTGTTTGCAGTCATTTGCATGTGTTGGGTATGGGATAGTCTTGAATTAGCCACAATTGTTAGTGGTTGGGCTGGATACCCTCGGCATCGACCATGTGGCCCAGGTATTGAAGACATGTTTTCCCTATATTCCTTTTTCCATTGGCACATGTTAACCCATTGATAGCCAGTCGCTCCATGACGAGGGATAGGTGTTGTATGTGTTCGTCCCATGTTTTTGACCAGATTACAACGTCGTCTAGGTATGCGATTGTACACTCCCCTATTAGACCATCCAGGATGCAGACCATGATGATATGGAAGGTGGAGGGGGCGCATTTCCGCCCAAAGAGCATAGCGCAAAATTGAAAAAGGCGGTCGTCGGGGGCTGTGAATGCAGTCTTGTGACGGTCTTCGGGTTGTACTGGTACTTACCAATAATCTCTTCTCAGGTAAGAAGAAGACAAAATTTTGGTATCCCCTAACATGTTCAGTGCACAGTTGACACTGATTAAGGGTGGGGGCGCACTTTCGGTCACATGGTTGAGCGGGCGGAGGTCCACACAAAACCTCCAGCTCCTGTTTTTCTTGGGGGCCAGAGTGATAGCTGAGTTGTAATTGCTTCCGAGAGTTATGTTACCCCATCCCTATTAATTTCCTCGATTTGTTGATTAATGATCCTCGGGTGATAAGGAACGTGATCAAGAAGGGCGTACCAGAGGGGTTCAACTTTAGTGAGTGGTATTACGTGTTCTAGCATTTCTGTTCTTTTAAAGGGGTCTGTCACTCTAAATACGTCCCATCATTCGGCCAGGACTCACTNAAATACGTCCCATCATTCGGCCAGGACTCACTGGACCGCCTCGCTATGTTCCGCATGTACAGCGTGGTCGAACATGTCTAGCAGGACACATTGTTCGCTGTTTTCTCTGCGATGCCCTAGGTTGTACATCGTTCGCCGTTCTGTCAAACCGANCGCCGTTCTGTCAAACCAAAGTGAATGCGGTCCATGGCAATTTAAATAATGACATTGTGTTGTCTAAGCCACAGCATCCCTAGAATCAGGTCTTCTCGTATCTCGTCAAAGTCAAGGGCGATAATGTCCATAGAACAGTCTCAAATATGTATTTCCCCTTGAACTTCACACAAACATTCACTGGTCCCGTTCAATGTGGCAAATTGTACTATTTGTTTGTTCCTGTTGATCAGCTGTTGGGCTATTAACTCCGCCTGCACGAAGTTATGTTACGTGGCTGTATAGATTAAGGCGAAGATATTCCACTCATAGAAGCGNTGAATGCGGTCCATGGCAATTTAAATAATGACATTGTGTTGTCTAAGCCACAGCATCCCTAGAATCAGGTCTTCTTGTATCTCGTCAAAGGCAAGGGCGATAATGTCCATAGAACAGTCTCAAATATGTATTTCCCCTTGAACTTCACACAAACATTCACTGGTCCCGTTCAATGTGGCAAATTGTACAATTTGTTTGTTCCTGTTGATCAGCTGTTGGACTATTAACTCCGCCTGCACGAAGTTATGTTACGTGGCTGTATAGATTAAGGCGAAGATATTCCACTCATAGAAGCGNCTATTAACTCCGCCTGCACGAAGTTATGTTACGTGGCTGTATAGATTAAGGCGAAGATATTCCACTCATAGAAGCGTTTGGGTATTCTGATCAGCTGATCACTAGCTGAGCTAACCCTGCCTAGGTAATGGTGGATATGTTTGTTATTGGTAGCTTTGGGAGTTCTGGTCGCGACAATGGCGGAGAGGGCGGTCTTAATTTGCCCTACTCTGCTTTGTTGTTTCCCTGTGGTTCACTCACCCAGTTCGGGCACAATTTGTGCCAGTGGTATTGTTCGTCCTTACATATGCTGCAGCGAGGCATGTTCGGTGGGTCCTTCCGACTATTGACATCCCAGAATTTGGGATTNGTTCGTCCTTACATATGCTGCAGCGAGGCATGTTCGGTGGGTCCTTCCGACTATTGACATCCCAGAATTTGGGATCGTCCCTAATGCCACTCTTCTCTTCGGACATCCGGGTGTCGGCAGTATTGCTCCGCACCTCTGTCCACCTGCCTTTGCTGCGCACATTAAAATTTGCCGCCCTNCGACTATTGACATCCCAGAATTTGGGATTGTCCCTAATGCCACTCTTCTCTTCGGACATCCGGGTGTCGGCAGTATTGCTCCGCACCTCTGTCCACCTGCCTTTGCTGCGCACATTAAAATTTGCCGCCCTGCACTTTTCTGTGTCTCGTGCTACACTCACATCTGTTCTTAGGAAGTGTTCTGTTCCATTGAACACCATGGGCCATATGGCCGGCCGGTATTCCTGTCTCACCATTTCCACGATCGTTTCGAGCACGTATTCCTCCAGAATATGTGGATAATGTATGCTGGCTGGACTTAACTTTCAGCTTACGAATATGTCCAGGTCTTCGGAGGCACCTTGTTCCTCGGTGAACAGGGTGACCGGTTTTTTTAACGTGGTGTATGTGTCGTAAATATGGGTACGAATTGTCCCCAGGACATGCCACATTCTGTGGCGGATCCCCACCATGCTTTCGCTTCCATGAGTAGTTGGTTCCCGATGACAATCGCTGACTCTTCCTCCTTAACCCCGTACGGTTGTAATCGGGTAGTGCACTCTTTGAGGAACGCACTTGCATCATCAGCTGTCTGGCCAGAAAAGTTTGGGAGTGTCTGAAAGTTGGTGGATGTCACGTACTTCTGCCCAGTTAAGCTTCTCCTGTACTCGGGGGCTGGTGGCCACATGTTAGGAACTGTACCCCATCGGCTCCTATCATTCCCTGCAATGCAGGCATGGGTGGCACGAGTTCCATTCTCTGGGTTTGTTGGTTATGTAATCTCAGCACAGTTTGGGTGAACACATAAATTTCCCTTTTCATTCGCGTGGGTTTTGGTATGGTCCCGTATCGGGCTGTGTACTTTTGTTGACACTGTTTACACTTTAACATTTCCTCGCGGACCGCTTGCCATCCCCCTGCCGACACACATGTGGAGTGAAAAATCGCATTACACTCGCAGTTTATGCATGTATTTTCGGGGTTCACACAATATGCTGTCCGACACATTGAACCCTGGTTGTGATTTAGGTACTAACCTGTTGATGGCTGAAGCTCAAGCTGTGGGAGTTATGGTTGGCACATTGTCCACTGTTGCGTGCGTTGCAAACGCTGGAACGGATGGTGCCGCAGGGCAATCTATTCTGCGTGGTGAAAGCAACTAGTATGTATTATGTGTTGGCATGTAGCACAGTGCATGGAGCCTGCGCCAACCTTCGCACACATGGATTGCGCGCAGCAGTAGGCGACCGCTGTGGAAGCGAGTGGAGGCAGGAAGTATACATCGTATTCGGTCGGCTGGCACCTGCATATACCTGCGCATATGTTATATTTGTTAAAGGGATCGGGTGTTCGGGGTTTTCTGCTCTGATCACATTTCTGACAGGTGGATTGTAGAGTTGGATTGTATTTCATTTCTGAACAGTATTTTGTATATCACATGATTCAGTTGCACATGGAACACACAGCCGACGCGACACGGTTGCCTGGTCCTTAGTTGTAATCGCAGTCCATCAACTCGGAATGTGGGGGCCTTTACCGTTCACGGGCTCCTCGTGTATGTGGAGCATATTGCCAGGTCGGCTGTGACATTAAAGTATATTGTCCTGTGAGAGCCTGACTTATGCCACAAAATGGCGGCATGGAACACATTCCTCCTGGTCAATCAGCACACATGGAGAACTTTAAGTCCGATTGTCCTTTCTTCTCCAGATTTGCACACACATGTTTGTTAGGCTTTATATTTTCCATACCTAGTTGGGCAAGCCCTTTAACATTACCTGAGCGGTCAGGGACAGTAATGTGGTACACAATATTCCTATTTCGAATAGAATGGGTGCCAGCTCACTGGATGAGCACCAAGTCACAGTGCTCAGGATCATGGGCCAAACGAACACGTGGCTGTATCCCCTTACACACACAGTACAAATTTACAGGAAAGCATAATATATAGACAGGACATTCAGGCTCCCCAGCATGCCTTAATATTACCTTTTTACCTTACAATTAAAGTATGCCTCCTTGAGGCATCGATGACTTCCTTGAATGGGCAAGGACCCGAGATACAAACAGGTCTTTAATAAGCCACTACTAGAAACAGACTAGGAACTCTTCAAAATTAAAATGGAAGCTCAATATCCTTTACTGCATGACCATGAAATAGAAGACATGACCATGGAAGCAGACATAATAATATCTACTATAAAGCATCATATAAAAAAGTTAACAAAATCAAAACACAGAAATCCAACTGTACAGGAATACAATGCAGAAATATAAAACCTCATCAAAGAAAGGAACAAAACTAGGAGAATTTATCAGAGAACAAGGAACATGGAGATAAGATCACTGTTAGCTACACAGAATAGACTTATAAAAACCGCAGTGGAGCATCACAAAAACACAATATGGGAGAAAGTAATAGAATGTTTACAGAAGGACAGAAAAGGAATATGGAAATTGAATTGTAGACACGCAGAAAAGAGGCTTAAAACCTTCACTCTAGCTATATATGAATGATGAAAATGGAATCAAGTACACGCCTCAGGAAAAAACCAACTCAATAGCTGATTCACTAGAACTACAATTTGAACTGCACCATCACCTCATACTAGAAGAAGAATTGCAAAAAGTCAATAATTCAATTCAAATTTAATTAAGAAAGCAAAACAAATTCATACCTCGGCCTATAACAGAACAATAAGATATATATCATTAAAAAAAACTCCTACTCAACAAAGCACCAGGTCCAGACAACATNGGCCTATAACAGAACAATAAGATATATATCATTAAAAAAAACTCCTACTCAACAAAGCACCAGGTCCAGACAACATACCAAACGAGGCTCTTAAAAAACTTCCTGCTCAAACCATATAACATCTAACCAAGTTATATAGCAAAATGCTCAAAACTCAAAAAATACCTTTTAGAAAAATTGAAAATGGCAAAAATCATGACACTCCCACAAACCAGGTAAAAATTCACTTTTCCCACAGAACCGAAGACCTATTAGTCAACTCAATTCCATGGCAAAAATTTATGAAAAAATAATTTACAACTGACTTCAAAAAATTGTTAAAAAGAAAAAGCTTCTCCCAAACTACCAGATGGTCTTCAGAGTACAGCACTGAACCAACCACGCGATAACTAGGGTAGCGAAATATATCATTCAAGGCCAAAACAATATAGAAAAATCAATAGCACTTTTCATGGACATAGAAAAGGCTTTTGACAATGTTCACCACAATTTATTAATCCAGAAACTTATAGAGGCAAAAATACCAGATACATACTGGAAAATAATACACGATTTTCTGAAAGACAGACAATTTTATACAGCATTAGATGGCAGCTAATAATCAATCAAATATATGCATGCAGGAATCCCCAAGGGTCAGTTCTCTCACCACTCTTATATGCATTATTTACACTTTATATGCAGACGAAACAGTCATATATGAAAAGATAAAAAGTTGATATATGCTAAGATAAAGTTACACACATACTTAGAAAAATTAGAGAAATATTGGGATAACATGGAAACACCACAAACATACATTGCAAATGCAACAATGGGAAAATTCACCAAGGCATGCCCCCTTATCAAGTCCAGCAAACTCACAACAAAAAACAAAATACTGCTATATAAAGAAACCCTACGACCAACAATGCTCTACGGCGCCGAAACATGGGGATCAGCAGCACCCTCAAATCTAAAGAAGCTTTAGAGAACCCAAAACAAAATACTACGTACAATTCTAAGAGCACCAAAAGGAACCACAACAGAAGTACATCACAAAACAAACNAACCCAAAACAAAATACTACGTACAATTCTAAGAGCACCAAAAGGAACCACAACAGAAGTACATCACAAAACAAACATTGACACAATACAAGAGAGAATAAAACACTTGAAGAAAAACTTCTAACAGACAATTGCAAAACACGGCAACCCATCTGCCAAAGCCCTCAACCAATATAAACAATGCGATAAAAAGATGCTCATACCATAACAAAAAGGAAAAAAAACAAAGCCAAAACCCAAAACAAAAAGAATCCACAAACAGAGTACCCACCAGGCAAGAAATAGTCAAGANAACCCAAAACAAAATACTACGTACAATTCTAAGAGCACCAAAAGGAACCACAACAGAAGTACATCACAAAACAAATATTGACACAATACAAGAGAGAATAAAACACTTGAAGAAAAACTTCTAACAGACAATTGCAAAACACGGCAACCCATCTGCCGAAGCCCTCAACCAATATAAACATTGCGATAAAAAGATGCTCATACCATAAAAAAAGAAAAAAAACAAAGCCAAAACCCAAAACAAAAAGAATCCACAAACAGAGTCCCCACCAGGCAAGAAATAGTCAAGAGAAGTGACGTGCGCTGGGTACGTCCCTTGTCGAAGGGAGACGGTTGGGTGCGCGGTGTCCCTCGAGCTGTGAAAGTGCCGGGCGCCAGCTCAGTGTTGAGCAATGAGATCGGGCCATGGGTAATCACCCCAGGGGACTCGAGGTAACACACCGTCAGATAATAGGAAAATGCGAGCTGTATGGCCGCTGCGCACGCCTGGATTAATGAACGCACTATTGGTTATATGAAAGATGATTTTTTTTTTGAACACTTAACCAAACAGAAATGTGGTGACAGCATGGTCGTACAATATAACACACTAATGGATTACGATTAATTAAGGCGTGTGACGCTGCTCTCCCCTTGGTACGATGTAACATAACATACAAGTAAATTCGTGGGTGATATTATGATACAATTTCTGAGTGAGGTTGCAGCCTCAGGGGCTGGCACCGAGGTTCTTGTGAAGCGTGAGACTTACCACGCCTGTCCGCATTGAAGTGATGAAGCGTACTAGGCTGAGAACTGCGCCGGCTCCCGCTACCTGAGCGCGGCTGACGCCAAGCGCTGGAAAGATGAAACATAAATGCGACTTAAAAAATGCTAATGAGATGTAAGAAAATGATATACTTTAGATTAACATAATCAAACACAATTACCCTATACAACTTACATAATAAAACACAATTACCCTTGCACAAATACACAATAAATCAGGGTTATATTAATATTAAATATTTGTATCGCAGCAGCCACTGTATTGCCAACTTAGTAATGTTACATGTCCCTGGCTGGCTGGGTATGTGATGACTGTCTTTAAACACGATAAATATGATATAAATAAATACTGAATAGATACACTGAACCAATAAATAATAATGATTAAATTATTAAACTCTGAATAATTAATGACACTGGTGCAATTTACACACATGGAACAAAAAACACTTGATAATTATGACACTGAATAAATACATATAACCCTGAGTTTACTATACTGATGAACTCCGATCAATTATGTCGCACTGATGTAATTATATTGGTGAACTCTGATTAATTACATAGCACTGAATAAACGATATTGACGAATGCTCATTGATTACATAACACTGAATACACTATCACTCTTGCCCACATGCCTGCCGGTGTGGTGCATCTCGAGTGGAGGAAACTACTGCGGCAGTCACAGTGGGCACAAAGGTACCAGTGAACGCCTGGTTCACGTCAGAAGACGAGTCGAAAAATCNCGATCAATTATGTCGCACTGATGTAATTATATTGGTGAACTCTGATTAATTACATAGCACTGAATAAACGATATTAACGAATGCTCATTGAATACATAACACTGAATACACTATCACTCTTGCCCACATGCCTGCCGGTGTGGTGCATCTGGAGTGGAGGACACTACTGCGGCAGTCACAGTGGGCACAAAGGTACCAGTGAACGCCTGGTTCACGTCAGAAGACGAGTCGAAAAATCAGAGTTCTTAGTTATTTGTTAATATATAAAACATGAGTATGTAACTATTATAAAAATTATGTTAATTTATACTGAAATTACTTTGAAGGATATGAAAGAATTTCCAGTAGGCGACTATATATAACATGTGCATATATTAACTAGACAGAAGACACATGTGACAATAATGATATTTTATGTGAGAAGTTTGCATCTGTCAAGTTATTGGGCACTCAGCGACTGGAGCAGTAGAGTTGAAATTAAAGACTTTATATATTTCTCATGTAATCCTTATGCTTCCCATACACATATTCACCTTTCAAAAATTGCATAGAGCACAGTGCATGTTGCTATGAAAATTCCTCTGTCATGTTGTCATGACATAAGGCCAGATTATACTAAAATTTGACTGTAGGTCCCAAACTATACTGGATTTTCTAACAACCTTTTCTACTTGATTGCTAAAGTGATTAAAATGTTTACTCTAAGAGTGTTACTGACACTGCACTAGTTGACTCGGTGAGCGATTCATTACCCATTCACATGTAAACGACACTATGTGCGTATCGAAACACATGGGTGAGCGTTCTATATGCTGCACTGGTGCAGCTGAAGTCGGCAGGCCTGGTGGCATTGTGACAGTGGCCATGTTAGACGCCACAGGAGTAGTCTACATCAAATTCTGTCCCCTCGGGGAAGCCACTGTCACGACAAGTGGTGGTGGCTCAGGACCATGCGGCATAACATGTGGTTGGGCGGCATATCGGTGAGAGTACAAAGCTGGATCGCCCTGCCACAGGGTAGCATTCCAACTGGTGTCGATCATACTTACTCCTGTAAAGTTGTAGTTTACTAATGCTGTAGCACTGGGCAGCCAACGTAGCCTCAGGTTGGCGAGTTGGAAGCCCTGCCACCATCAAGATGCTGCCACTGCTATTTCTATTACTTCCATTACAGCGCATGGGGCATCGTTATGCTACAAGCTGACCTGGTCTGGCCTGCAGGTGTTGTTGTTGTGTTCGTCGTTGTTTGGTGGGGATGACTCTCCACTGGACTCCTGAGTTTCCACTGTGTCCCCTGTGGACGTCAAGACACCGGAAGTCGTAGGTGGAAATAGTCGCCAGAGGGCGCTCTAATCAGTCTTGGGACTTGATGTGCTCGATTCGGCATTTGGGGCAGCGGGTGTTGTTGATTTGTTATTGTTTAGAAGGCCCTATTCGTTGGGCATCACGACGCTGGGCGTCGTGGCAGCAAGCAGCTCGGCGCTAGCCTTTTTTTATGGGCAGGGAGAGGTCATCACTGTGTATGGTGACTCTCCTCCTGTTGCTTACCTTTACAAGGTAGGTGGTGTTGCCGAGCGCATTTATTGCTGTGTGCAGTCGGCTCTACTTCGAGGCGAATCCACTGCAATATTTTTTTTTGCTGCTGGAGAGCTTATGCTTGTGGACATACACAATCTGCCAGGGTGTAAATCTGTGTGGTGGCCAAGTGGCTGATGGTACCCATTACGTTAAATAGAGGGATTGGTTCCTGCAGGTGGTTTGAAGGCCTGCCTCGCAGCGCTGCCGCTCGGCTGCACTGATCTCCACTTCACCTGCACTCTCTCTGTGCCGTTTGGCGAAATCCCCATGCAGTGGTAGTTCTTGCCTAACTCTCATATTTTCCAGCCTGTTTGCCCACACTGCCTCTGGCGGCAAAAACACACATACTCTTATCTCAGCTGGGGCCTAAATCTCTAATTCTAACACATATTGTTAATATCCCAGGGTAACCCCAGCAAGGGTAGATCTCAGCCTCCATTACATGTGCGATGTTATGTGAACGTGCACTGGAAATTGGATAGGTTTCTGTCCACCTGGAAAACAAGTAGCTTACGACTAAAATTAAGTGTTTTCCGGCTGTTGTGCGGGGGCAAGGGCCCACCAAGTCTAATGAGATAGTTTCGAATGGTTCGTTTGGCACTTTTGACTGTTGTTGCATCACTCCATCTGCATAGTGGCTTTTGAAGTGGTTACATGTCACACACTTACGTACGTACCTGTGCAAGTTCCGTGTGGCCCCCACCAGTGAAAATGAGATAACACATTTCATATTTATTGTTGTGCTCCAGGATGACCTGCAAACTGGCTGGAATGCAAAGGGCGAGTGAGTGATGGTGCTTGCTGGCAGGCTTATGTGTATTTTATGGCATGCCGACTATATGTTGGTATGAAGTAGCAAATTGCATACTTGAATTCACTTAATTTTTGAAGTTATACTTGTTTTGGCACGTTGAGGGTAAAAGTTTAGTGTGCAATGGAAGTTGCGCGCGCACAGTGTAACGAAATTCGACAGTGAACGTGGTAGGGGAATGACCCAATGAGCATGCGCGTATAGTTGCGCACAACAGTGAACATGGTAGGGGTGTGATCCAATGAGCATGTGCATATCGTTAAGCTATATACAAATGCAAGGTACACAACATCGCACGTGGTTATATTTAAAACCGACAGAAAATTAGTTCATGTAATAAGCAAATTGAAAAACATTTCATTTATATTAGTAATTCATTGTGAATATATATATATATATATATATATATATATAT
>NQII01000010.1:716336-739318 GCA_002778355.1 Clitarchus hookeri
ATATATAGTACCAGTAATACTCATAAGAGATCTTAACAGTAAATTTTACAGCCTCCAATTTTAAATGGAAATATAATAATTAAATTATATTATCTGGTTTTCCTTTTGATGTATTATATTCAATTGTTTTGTATATATGCTACATTCTTATAACATCTAGGAATTTTTAAAACCATTTTTATAACTTTTAATTGTTTCGATTTTTCATTATTGGGAGGATTGAGGTGAAGGATGGGAGTGTTGGTAAGGGTGTAGGGTGGAGCAGGGGGAGGGTGGTGGAACGTTAAATGTTACTCGACTGTTAGAATTTTTCAATTATTTGCGATATTCTTCATTTTTTCTGNGGAGGGTGGTGGAACGTTAAATGTTACTCGACTGTTAGAATTTTTCAATTATTTGCGATATTCTTCATTTTTTCTGATTGGAAGGTTGTGGGAAAGAGGGGGTGATATGAGTAGGCTGAGGGGTAGGATGAGGGGGAGGGTGGAGGTAGAGGNATTGGAAGGTTGTGGGAAAGAGGGGGTGATATGAGTAGGCTGAGGGGTAGGATGAGGGGGAGGGTGGAGGTAGAGGGGTAAGAATGTGGTAGGTGCAGGATGTTGATTGGAGGAGGGGCCATGTTCGCGGATCTGTCCGATCAGGAACCTGGCTCGAAGCCTCGAATCGGCTTTTACTGCTCAGTGCATTAAGTGGCTCATTCCACTAAGAAAATAAGGTGAATTTTAAACCACATACTCGCATAAAGTATAACATAGTCCTGTAAATACACAGTTTATAGTAGTGTTGCTGATGTTTAGAAAATAATTTTTATATTATTTTGTTGTGTTATATTTGAGATTACAATTTATTAAATCAGTACCATAAAGATAGTAGTATTTCCTGCATTTGCCCCAAAATCATCTATTTGAAGAGTATACCACATGCACCACAATCCTCTGCAATCCTACTCCACACTCATCCGCAGTCCTCCTTTGTAATCTATAGCAATCCTCCACAATCGTCACCAATCTGCACTGCACACACACTGCAATCAGCACCACATGCACCACAATAAGCACTGCATGCACCACAATCAGCACAATATACGCCACTTTTAGCACTGCATGCACCGTAATTAGCACCACACACTGCAATCAGCACCACAGGTGCAATCAGCACCATGCGCACCACAATCAGCACTACATGCACTACAATCAGCACCGCACACCACAATCAGCACCGCACACAATACAATCAGCAATGCATGCACCACAATCAGCACTACATCCACCACAGTCAGCCCCACATGCACTGCAATCAGCACCGCACACACTGCAATGAGGTGTCTATCTAGTGAGGTGTCAGTTTTGTAAGGGGTCGATCTTGTGAGNCAATCAGCACCGCACACACTGCAATGAGGTGTCTATCTAGTGAGGTGTCAGTTTTGTAAGGGGTCGATCTTGTGAGGGGTCGGTCTGGCAAGCACTGCACACAGCGCACTTAGCACCACATGTCTCTGCTCTTCCTATGTATGATATAAAACCAGCAGATTAAAATAGCTTGCAGATTGGTAGAGGCTCATACACATTGCATGCATTCCGAAAAATCAAAGTCATTTTAGATGATATNCAATCAGCACCGCACACACTGCAATGAGGTGTCTATCTAGTGAGGTGTCAGTTTTGTAAGGGGTCGATCTTGTGATGGGTCGGTCTGGCAAGCACTGCACACAGCGTACTTAGCACCACATGTCTCTGCTCTTCCTATGTATGATATAAAACCAGCAGATGAAAATAGCTTGCAGATTGGTAGAGGCTCATACACATTGCATGCATTCCGAAAAATCAAAGTCATTTTAGATGATATTATTTCATAAAATAATTACAGTCTCATCGCTAAGGGGTATCGGTATATAAGCAGCTGGGTTTCTAGTTATGAAGTTTAGTTTGACAGTGGACGCTGTGAATGATACATTATTTCAGCTTGTGAAAAAAATTAGAAAATATTATGGAGACAAAGTTTGTGGGTCCAGCAACACTGCCTACAACAGTACTGCCATCGAATTCAATGGGAATTACACCGGCTTCTTCATGTATGAAGCCGACAGCACCATCNTGCCTACAACAGTACTGCCATCGAATTCAATGGGAATTACACCGGCTTCTTCATGTATGAAGCCGACAGCACCATCGACTTTTTCAGTCATGATGCCAATAGCACCATCGACTTATTCGGATGGGTCACCTACAGCAGTATTGCCATCGACTTCTTCGGGAATGTGATTGACTTCTTCAGACATGACGCCGACAGCACCATCGACTTCTTCGGATAGGACACCTACATCATACAGCAGTGTCACCGTCGATGACTTCGTCAAGGCTTCGTTGCTGTTACTGTGACAAGATATTTGCCTACAGCCAAGTTGCAAGAAAGCACGAAAGAACTTCTTGTGTGAAGGGACCTTCCTGGCTATGCAACGATGTATCAAGTGCAAATGCCTGTTCAAACGAGGTGATAAACTGAAGAGACATAGTAAGAGCTGTAAAGGTAGAGATCCTGCAGCTAAGAAACATCCCNGTTCAAACGAGGTGATAAACTGAAGAGACATAGTAAGAGCTGTAAAGGTAGAGATCCTGCAGCTAAGAAACATCCCGCAGTTAAGAAACATCCTGTCCTAACTGTTGACGAAAACACATCGAATGGATTCTACCTTAAACAATAAGCATTCANGCAGTTAAGAAACATCCTGTCCTAACTGTTGACGAAAACACATCGAATGGATTCTACCTTAAACAATAAGCATTCAAGGGTAATTTAAAATATTATATGATTGGGAGTAACGTTGTTGGTACAAAAACATATGTACATACCTTGACCACATTAAGTAAAGTATAATCAATCAATTAACACAAGAATTCGAAGAGGGTAGCATAAAATATAATGTTTGGCTGGAGTGTTCCTACGAAAGTCACAACTTTGGATGAAGCGATTAGTCAGTGAGCATGGGCTGGCCAAACCTGCTTCAGTGTGGTATATGGCGAAGAGAGGTCCTACATGCATTTCTACATGAATTGTGCTGCTCTAATATGCCACAATTATNGTCAGTGAGCATGGGCTGGCCAAACCTGCTTCAGTGTGGTATATGGCGAAGAGAGGTCCTACATGCATTTCTACATGAATTGTGCTGCTCTAATATGCCACAATTATTTTCCTAGTTAAACACAAATAACAAACTAAATGGAGAATTTCGATGGTTAAAGGTCAAGACCATATGGTATAATCAAAGATTGCGGAAGTGATGTGACCCAAGATGGAGGTTTGAGGGGACCGAGTAATCAGCAGGCTACCAAATCGAGGTGGAATGACAGAGCTTGAATAGAGTGTAAGATGGTGGGTGGAACACAGGTGACTAAATTGTGCTGATAAAATCATGAAGGAATGATAGAGAAAGAGAGGAAGGTAAATAATAAAACGAAATTAAAGATGGCGAACATGGCATAAGAGAGCATGAAATAAATGTGCAGACAGCTCACCTGGCAGGTAAATCGAGAAAAAAGCACCACTTAGGTAATTAAAATAGAATCCAAAATGGTGGGTGCAGACAGAACCACCTATACTTAAAAAAAAAACTAATATGGCTGCTGCCTGGTGGCTAAACCGACAGCTCGCATGGTGACGAAATCGAAAATTAATACACTAGTGCTACCTTTATGTTGAAAATAGATTGGAATATGGCTGCTATTGAGTGGTTAAATAGATAAATAATACTCTAACACCACATATGCTCTAAAACTGAATCCGAGATGGCGACCTACAGANTGAGTGGTTAAATAGATAAATAATACTCTAACACCACATATGCTCTAAAACTGAATCCGAGATGGCGACCTACAGAGATGCAAACAAATGACAAACGAAAAAACAATATGTCTGTAGAACGAAGGTGAGAGACAAACTCCATCAATATAAACAAATGACAAACTAAAAAAACCGGATGGCATGTCGAACATGGGTGAAAGAGAACGACAGTTCCTCTGGCATCGAAATCGATAATTAATCAACAAGGTGATGAAAAAGTAAACACAAGAAATCCAAGATGGCATGTCTAGCATATGCGGGAGACAAACTACAGCCATGTAAATAAATGAAAAACTAAAAAAAAAAAANTCCAAGATGGCATGTCTAGCATATGCGGGAGACAAACTACAGCCATGTAAATAAATGAAAAACTAAAAAAAAAAATACGAAATGAAAGCGTTAAGTTAATACACTAGCATCACCTCGGTGTTGAAAATGTAAACCAATGAAAAACGAAAATATTTATATGGTGGGTGGAGTTGCTGACAATAGGATGAANAAATGTAAACCAATGAAAAACGAAAATATTTATATGGTGGGTGGAGTTGCTGACAATAGGATGAATGATGGAAAGAAGGAGGGGGAGGGGAGTTTTAAAACAATGATAAACATTGGTAAAGGTTTGAACAAATGTGAGTAATCAACTAATGAGAAACATTGGTGGGGGTTGAAGCGAACACAAGCAATCAACCAATGAGAAACATTGTTGGAGGGAGTGAAGGGAAACCGACTAATTAACTAATGAGAAACATTGGCGAGGGTCAATCGTCTGCTGGATGTGGTGCTGGGGTTCTCCATAAATATAAGTTTTTAAATAAATTATTTATAATTTTTAAATAATTTATTTATATTCTTTAAATCATTTATTAAAATGTTTAAGATATAAATTTTTAAAATATTTTATAATAATTAAAATTTTTTTGGAGCATTTTGAAAATTATGGGATCAAGGTAATTTAAGGTTACGTGGTCAAGGTAAAAGGTCAAGGTTGAGGTTACCTGTAACCAATAGTGTTTTCCAAGATGGCTGACAGAACCAAGATGACTGAGGGGGTCAGCTCTGACTCCAGACCCTGGACCCTGTGTATCGATTTGGCATATCCTATGCCTATAAAACCAATATGGCCGCCACTGCTCTGACTTCGAAAACTATCCCCCTAAATCCTTCCGATGGATCGAAAAGTGCCTTTTGGGAATATTTTTTTCCAAATGGAGGTTAGATGCTTTTTTTTAGGGAAAACGGGAAATTTTGAGGGAAAAAGGGAAATTTTGATGGGAAAATGGCCACCGGACGACCGGAATGACAGAGCATGAACAGCTCCGAGCTCCGGTCCTGGGTTCCATCGTGCCAAAGTCACCTAAATCATTATGCTGTCATATGTTTCGAATCATAGGAATATGTTTATATATATATCACAACGAATTATGGCAGTGCCCTCTTACGACATAAATGCATTCGCCACCACCCGAAACTTTTATAGTTTGCATATTATATTTCGATTTCCGTGTTTACTGTCTTTCATGATTATCAACCAATTTTGACAGGAGGCGCAAATTTTCATGGCAATGAGTTACTTTTCAGATAGCACATTCACCCAAAAGGGCGGACGAAAAAGGCTTCTGACAATTGTATTTTTTGTTAAAATTAGAATTTTCAAGCATATCAAGATTGGTCTGACTATTATAAGGATGCTGCAAATTTTACAAAACTACCATTTTGATAATATCTGTACTAAGTATTAAAATGTCATAAACGCAGGTCTTCTGCAATAGCATTACTAGTACGTACATTTCGTACAAATTCAAACTTCAAGTAATTATTTATATGTAAATGGCCGACGAGTGCATTATGTAATGCCTCCCTCGTACACGACACCAAATATACCGCCAGAATCCAAATGTTGATTCAAGTTGGTAATTTACTATGTATTANGCCTCCCTCGTACACGACACCAAATATACCGCCAGAATCCAAATGTTGATTCAAGTTGGTAATTTACTATGTATTACCCTTAAAATCAGAATGACAACATGTTTGAAAGCATGCATTTGTTGTGGTTTAAAACTGAAAAAATCTCAACTGTAGTTACCAGATAATATAAGCGTGCCAAGTTTAGTGAAATACTTTACAGGTATTCAAAAGTTTATTTCGTATGTGTTATCTTGAGAGTCGTTATGCACATGGATTTACCACTTGCTTAATGAAAGCAACTTATCCCAAAAATAATGGAAAAATCAAAATATCCTAGTAACTTATTGTTTAGGTATATTTGAGCAGAAACTCTGTGATGTACCCAATAACTGTTAGGACCTGTTTAGACGGGGATTAAAAATAAAATAATTTTATGTGACTTTATATAAGATGGAACTGTATTTATTTATAACAAATACGATAATAATTTATGTACGTTTTTTAAATGAAAAATTTATAGGTGGTGTTCTTAAGATATTAAAATTTTTCCAACATTTGGCCTGAAAGGCCGTTTTCAAGAAAAGTGAAACATATCTATATAATGAGCCAATCAAAGCCATGATGTATCATTCTTTCCATGCCGTTGTTTGTCTATAGTACGGTGATTNTTTTCCTAGTTAAACACAAATAACAAACTAAATGGAGAATTTCGATGGTTAAAGGTCAAGACCATATGGTATAATTAAAGATTGCGGAAGTGATGTGACCCAAGATGGAGGTTTGAGGACCGAGTAATCAGCAGGCTACCAAATCGAGGTGGAATGACAGAGCTTGAATAGAGTGTAAGATGGTGGGTGGAACACAGGTGACTAAATTGTGGTGATAAAATCATGAAGGAATGATAGAGAAAGAGAGGAAGGTAAATAATAAAACGAAATTAAAGATGGCGAACATGGCATAAGAGAGCATGAAATAAATGTGCAGACAGCTCACCTGGCAGGTAAATCGAGAAAAAAGCACCACTTAGGTAATTAAAATAGAATCCAAAATGGTGGGTGCAGACAGAACCACCTATACTTAAAAAAAAACTAATATGGCTGCTGCCTGGTGGCTAAACCGACAGCTCGCATGGTGACGAAATCGAAAATTAATACACTAGTGCTACCTTTATGTTGAAAATAGATTGGAATATGGCTGCTAATGAGTGGTTAAATAGATAAATAATACTCTAACACCACATATGCTCTAAAACTGAATCCGAGATGGCGACCTACAGAGATGCAAACAAATGACAAACGAAAAAACAATATGTCTGTAGAACGAAGGTGAGAGACAAACTCCATCAATATAAACAAATGACAAACTAAAAAAACCGGATGGCATGTCGAACATGGGTGAAAGAGAACGACAGTTCCTCTGGCATCGAAATCGATAATTAATCAACAAGGTGATGAAAAAGTAAACACAAGAAATCCAAGATGGCATGTCTAGCATATGCGGGAGACAAACTACAGCCATGTAAATAAATGAAAAACTAAAAAAAAAAAATACAAAATGAAAGCGTTAAGTTAATACACTAGCATCATCTCGGTGTTGAAAATGTAAACCAATGAAAAACGAAAATATTTATATGGTGGGTGGAGTTGCTGACAATAGGATGAATGATGGAAAGGAGGAGGGGGAGGGGAGTTTTAAAACAATGATAAACATTGGTAAAGGTTTGAACAAATGTGAGTAATCAACTAATGAGAAACATCGGTGGGGGTTGAAGCGAACACAAGTAATCAACCAATGAGAAACATTGTTGGAGGGAGTGAAGGGAAACCGACTAATTAACTAATGAGAAACATTGGCGAGGGTCAGTCGTCTGCTGGATGTGGTGCTGGGGTTCTCCATAAATATAAGTTTTTAAATAAATTATTTATAATTTTTAAATAATTTATTTATATTCTTTAAATCATTTATTAAAATGTTTAAGATATAAATTTTTAAAATATTTTATAATATTTAAAAAATGTTTGGAGCATTTTGAAAATTATGGGATCAAGGTAATTTAAGGTTATGTGGTCAAGGTCAAAGGTCAAGGTTGAGGTTACCTGTAACCAATAGTGTTTTCCAAGATGGCTGACAGAACCAAGATGACTGAGGGGGTCAGCTCTGACTCCAGACCCTGGACCCTGTGTATCGATTTGGCATATCCTATGCCTATAAAACCAATATGGCCGCCACTGCTCTGACTTCGAAAACTATCCCCCTAAATCCTTCCGATCGATCGAAAAGTGCCTTTTGGGAATATTTTTTTGCAAATGGAGGTTAGGTGCTTTTTTTTTTAGGGAAAATGGGAAATTTTGAGGGGAAAAGGGAAATTTTGATGGGAAAATGGCCACCGGACGACCGGAATGACAGAGCATGAACAGCTCCGAGCTCCGGTCCTGGGTTCCATCGTGCCAAAGTCCCCTAAATCATTATGCTGTCATATGTTTTGAATCATAGGAATATGTTTATATATATATAACACAACGAATTATGGCAGTGCCCTCTTACGACATAAATGCATTCGCCACCACCCGAAACTTTTATATTTTGCATATTATATTTCGATTTCCGTGTTTACTGTATTTCATGATTATCAACCAATTTTGACAGGAGGCGCAAATTTTCATGGCAATGAGTTACTTTTCAGATAGCACATTCACCCAAAAGGGCGGACGAAAAAGGCTTCTGACAATTGTATTTTTGGTTAAAATTAGAATTTTCAAGCATATCAAGATTGGTCTGACTATTATAAGGATGCTGCAAATTTTACAAAACTACCATTTTGAAAATATCTGTACTAAGTATTAAAATGTCATAAACGCAGGTCTTCTGCAATAGCATTACTAGTACGTACATTTCGTACAAATTCAAACTTCAAGTAATTATTTATATGTAAATGGCCGACGAGTGCATTATGTAAAGCCTCCCTCGTACACGACACCAAATATACCGCCAGAATCCAAATTTTGATTCAAGTTGGTAATTTACAATGTATTACCCTTAAAATCAGAATGACAACATGTTTGAAAGCATGCATTTGTTGTGGTTTAAAACTGAAAAAATCTCAACTGTAGTTACCAGATAATATAAGCGTGCCAAGTTTAGTGAAATACTTTACAGGTATTCAAAAGTTTATTTCGTATGTGTTATCTTGAGAGTCGTTATGCACATGGATTTACCACTTGCTTAATGAAAGCAACTTATCCCAAAAATAATGGAAAAATCAAAATATCCTAGTAACTTATTGTTTAGGTATATTTGAGCAGAAACTCTGTGATGTACCCAATAACTGTTAGGACCTGTTTAGACGGGGATTAAAAATAAAATAATTTTATGTGACTTTATATAAGATGGAACTGTATTTATTTATAACAAATACGATAATAATTTATGTACGTTTTTTAAATGAAAAATTTATAGGCGGTGTTCTTAAGATATTAAAATTTTTCCAACACTTGGCCTGAAAGGCCGTTTTCAAGAAAAGTGAAACCTATCTATATAATGAGCCAATCAAAGCCATGATGTATCATTCTTTCCATGCCGTTGTTTGTCTATAGTACGGTGATTATTGCACATACTCTTTTATTGTTGGCTTCACTACTGCAAAACTTTAGAGTCGGGGATTGGAAGGGACGGGGGTTGATCGCCCCTACCCCCACTCCCCTCCCTGAATCCATTCATCACTCATACAATTAGACTGTATTATATCAGTCTATTCTTGCTTCATTCTAGTCCATGTGTGTTTTAAGGTAAAGTTAAAATCTGATTCTTCTGTCGAATCCGTGTTCAATCGGGACTGAAACTTTACTCTTAACGGAGTAATACAGTAATAAGTCGCCACTCTCGTGCCAATTTTCAAATTTTAGAATATTGCAAAAATGTTTTTTGCCCTCAACAGCAATGACAGTGTTTACAATTCTATGCCGACCTCCCGTGGCGCAGACGGTTGGTGTGCCGCCGGCCTGGGGTGCGGAAGGTCCTAGGCTCGAATCCCAGGTAAGGCATGGGTGTTAGTATAAGTTAGTGTGTAAGTAGTCCCTTGATAAGCCTTCAGGCATAAAAGCGGGTGACGTTAATAAGTTCTGTACAATACAGTGCAAGGCCACAATGTAGTGGGAATCTGTTGAATGCTCCCCGAAATATGACAGCACTGCTTCGTTTCTCAGGTTACTTTCTGTTTTAGATTTACAACATTGGTATTAAACAAACTTAATGATCTTAATAAGTACAGTCGCCATGCCAGTTTTTTTTTTTAATTGGTCTAGCAGCTCCTGAGAAACGACATACCTCTAAAAAAATGTTATTGCCGCTGTGAAAAAATGAGTACTAAATGTGGTTTAAAGCTGTGCAAATAAGACAGGTGTACTCGTAAGGCTCTAGAAAAGTGCTGAGTTTGGAGGAATTCGGTAGCTGGATTCAAAAGTTGATAAGGATAAACACAAAGACAGGAAGTTGATCTTATGCTACTTTTTTTTTCAAATAAAACGAGGCTAAAAAAAATGATTCGTACACCTATTAGCGCAGTAATTTTGTAACACGCCTGTTGGTAAATATAACTTGTCCTATTGCTGGTAATATCATGTGTAGCTAGAAGGTGCAGCCAAATTTGGAGTCACGTTCCATATGTACGCCATTTACTTTACTTTACGCTATCCATTCCCTGTAGTGATTGAAAACTACAATCTAGCAAAGAAAAAGCACATACAAACGTTTCTTTCGCGTATTTTTTGTTCTTTATAATTTTTAATATTAACAATTTCTTTAGTTGATTCTCTATTACCCAGTTTCTTAAATTCATATTTTTTTTTATATCTGTATGTAAGTAAATAAATTGGTTCCAATTATTTTATTAGATACTCTGCAAATTTATATTTGACAATATACATTTTTTCCTTCTCGTTGTATAGCTTTTCTTCGGTTGGTCCTATATTTTGTCACAACACGCAATGGAAAATGTACAGCTCGATTTTGAACATAATTAAACAACACTGTTGCCATTAAAACTCCAAACGACGGTAAAATGTCAGAATACAGGTCTAAAACTCCTAGTTTTCTTTCTACAGGCTCTTATTTTTCTTATATAGCCGAACATTGTTAAGAGAACATTTGAAATTAGCACCTGGAAACAATCCCTTTAAGTGCATGCATACAAACTGCCACAGCTATTGTTATATTTCATAAATTAGGCTAATATAGTCAGCGAATAATGACAAGTAACGGCTTTACTTATACAACTGAATATTCGTAACACCTCTAATGAATTTTGCCTTTTATTATTATCTACGCAAAACATTTTAAGATACGATAGAATTTTTATCACAAAAGTCTTCGGCGTAACTATAACGGTTCTTATATACGATCTTTTTTAGCGTGTAATAAAGTTGCCATGCAGAAACAGAAGAAATGTATTCGCGATATTGGCTGATAGCTGCAGGAANACAAACTGCCACAGCTATTGTTATATTTCATAAATTAGGCTAATATAGTCAGCGAATAATGACAAGTAACGGCTTGACTTATACAACTGAATATTCGTAACACCTCTAATGAATTTTGCCTTTTATTATTATATACGCAAAACATTTTAAGCTACGATAGAATTTTTATCACAAAAGTCTTCGGCGTAACTATAACGGTTCTTATATACGATTTTTTTTAGCGTGTAATAAAGTTGCCATGCAGAAACAGAAGAAATGTATTCGCGATATTGGCTGATAGCTGCAGGAANTTTTTTAGCGTGTAATAAAGTTGCCATGCAGAAACAGAAGAAATGTATTCGCGATATTGGCTGATAGCTGCAGGAAAACAATACTGCAAGCTGCACAAAGCTGCAATGTGAAGCAGGACGGTTTCGAGTTGTCGATTCCAGTTTGCAATTAACGTCGGTGCAATCGTAGATCCTATCCGCGCAGTTGCCACTCGTGCAATTTTAATTACGCAATAATGCCGAAAATTGAGTAGGGCGTAATGCAATTGACTGAGTCTGTCAGGCGACGCACCAACTCATCTGATTCGGGAGCGAATGCGAGGGCGGGTGTCGCTTCGCATGTGCTGACGGCAGCCATTTAAAACACTTTTTGTAAGACAAAAACCCCGAGAAGATTACAGCGCGTGTAGGTGTTCTGTTTATAACTTAGCACCTCGTGAATTGAACTTCGTGAGCCAATGTGGAGTTGTTGACGTGGAGATTCTATCTTTACAATTCCCGGACGTTAGAGCAAATGCAAGATCAGATAAATGAGAGCATTCTAAAACGTATGTTAGAAAACTGCCAGGTCCCCATCTACAAATCGACATGGCGCACATAACATGCATAGCACAAATAAGTAAAAACCTGTATTTGAGATGGTAACGTCCACAACTGGTATTTGGCGAGACTTACTTGGCGTCATTTGCTGCGTACGATGACCAGGTGAATACGGACATGACTTTTTGGAGAGTTTAAAGATATGCGTTCTTTGTGCTGGAACAAGGAGTACAGCATATTGGTGATCGATAAGAATACGCCGGTACACAAGGGAATCTACAGGCGTGTCTTTGATCAGTTTGTAGTAAGATGCCAACCATTAGTCACGACACCATTTCCAAGTTTGGACCTGGCAGATGCTCCGATGATGATAGGAATGGGTTTTCGGAAGCTCCCCCCCCCCTCCCCTGGCCAATGTTCACAGGGGCCTGTCGCTTCTTAGGCAAAAGATCGAGAGCGTAAAAAATTTAACGGAGGAAGATTTGGCGGCTACCAACCCGCACGCACGGAATGTTGCTAATTTCTGCATCATGGCAGATGACCCACTGATTCGAGAAAATCAGTTTTTCTCGCTCAGGATTGGTTTGAGAGGTGAGGTACTGGTCCATTAGCTTCGCGTGGAGGCGCGGATAATATACCTGATCAACGTTTCGAATGCGCAGAGACGGGAATAATTGAAGACTCTTCAAAATATGTTAACATCCAAACTGGCTGCGAAAACCGACGTTGCGAGGCATAGCAAGAAGGTGCTGGATGTGTGCATCGACCGAATGGAAAGGATAAAAAATTCACTTTACTCAACTCGAGAGTGTATGTGTATATATACCTGCGTGGTTGTGTTTTTATTCCATTCTATGAATGATGGGGGACCGAACAGAACAGACGACTGAGCCGCAGTGGGTCATGGAAGCTGTTCGCGCGAAATATATACTCACGAAAAGTTACAGACTTGCTTTCGAGAATCAAAGGGATGAGGCATACAAGCCGATAACCAGCCGTTTCGACGAACTTTGTTGACAACGCCAGGAGGAAGATTTGCCTCGGCCGGATATCAAATGCGAAATCAAGGTGGAAGGACCGACCCCAACACATACACGGGAAATAAGTCCGGAACTGCCTGAATCGGAAGGGGGTATCACTAGCGACGAAGACGATTTCCGTTATCGATTTTCTGCGTGCGCGAGAACGGAAATGGACGCGAGAGCATGGACCAGAAGTGGGCACCCTTGTCGGGCACTACATCGCTTTCTGCTCCTATCAGAACAGCGACAGATGTACGGCTTGCAACACCACGATGAAAAATTGTTTCTTGTAAACAAGGAAGTGATGTGTTTTCCAGGAGATGTGATGCAGGTCGGCAAGCGCAAGGTGAAAATGACGCATGGTTTGTGCGAACGTTTGTTTCATAGGCGTCCCGGACACTACACCGAATCGGATTTGCGCAAGTACCATCGCCTGCCACAGTCCAGTCGTGCTCATTACGCGAACGATAACCCCTAATTCGGCAATTTGAGGACCTGAGCGATGCGTAGAGACATGCAAAAATCGAGTTATTATTTGGCATCATGCTGAGCTTCACAGTACTGTATGCATTGGAACCGGCATCGTTTTCCCATTAGCTGCTGCATAGATGTCAAGCCAAGCCCTTTCATACTGAACTGCACGTGACTGTGGCACACAATTGTGAAGTGCTCATTTATT
The DNA here is from genome assembly GCA_002778355.1 of Clitarchus hookeri. NCBI lineage: Eukaryota > Metazoa > Arthropoda > Insecta > Phasmatodea > Phasmatidae > Clitarchus > Clitarchus hookeri. Next base: position 730,069 of record NQII01000010.1, read on the forward strand.
GGCGCAGAGTTACTTAGGGTTTGTCAGGTAATTTATGGTTCAATGAAAAACGTATTGCAAATGTATACCTTTCAGTGGACGTTAAACCCTTATTTCTCGCGTACCATTCATCCGATTAAAATAATCGACGTCCCATTAGATTCCCCTTTAAATTCTCTACAATATGAAATGGTAAATAATCTGAGTCGGTGCGAAAGTTTTAATTAAAATAACAAGATACCAAAAATCAAGCAAGGACGCGAATTTTGCAGGTCTCCACCCATGCTAAATTCGGCATTATCGCTAAACTGTTTCCACGATTGGTCGAAGCTATTGGATCGGGTCTGCTGCTGCAGACGTTCAATGCCAAATGCAAGATAGACTACGTGTTTTCGGACAATCTGAACGAACTCGTCGATGGACTACGGTTACTGGTTGCTTCGCAGTCTGCGGGCAACAGGTTGCACACAAACGAGATTACGTCTGTCATCGAAGAACTCGTCGAAGCAGGGTACGTCGTGAGATGACGAAGTATGCCATTTCAGGGAAATGATCCGCGACCTGGTGCGCATCTCCAAACAGCGTAGCATTTCCCACAATGCCTACCGTCACAACTGGCCTGCGGAATTGTACAAGGTGGTTCGCATTACGACATTGGTACCCACGCATGTATTACCTCGAGGGGCCTACCTAACGAACCCATCGTCGGAGGCTTTTACGCAGAGGAGACCAGNTTACCGTCACAACTGGCCTGTGGAATTGTACAAGGTGGTTCGCATTACGACATCGGTACCCACGCATGTATTACCTCGAGGGGCCTACCTAACGAACCCATCGTCGGAGGCTTTTACGCAGAGGAGACCAGCCTACGAAGTTTCCCGATGTTTATTTGGTGGAAAAGGTGCTGAAACGACGTAATGGACATGCGTATGTGAAGTGGCACGGACACTCGAAGTATGGCGATTGCTGGGTCGACGATAAATACATTCTGAAATAGGAACTATGCATATTTTATAGCAATATTATGTAAATGCATTTAAAAAAAATAAAAACATGTTTTACCTTAATAAACATCCATTTTATCCTTGTCTGTCCTTATATGAATATCTTGCAGGATTGGAGATAGCTATCTCTGTGAAGCATACCTAACACTGCTCTACCCGTGGAAGCTGACTTCACGGATACCCAACACTGAGCAGGCATGAGAAAATGGCGTGGAAGCACGTGTGCAGTTATCTGACACCATGCAGGTGCGAAAACTACTTGAAGGCACGTACGTTTGCACGTGTGCAGTTACTTGACGCTGCGCAGGTGCAGACCTGTGAAAATTCTAAATTGTTATCCCCCCCCCCCTCCACGGCGAAATCCGCGGCAAACACCTGCTGGCCTTACCTTGAATATGGTTGGATATAAACAGTTTCATCCAGTTATTTACGCACGGTGATACAGAGATCAAGGTCAGTTCACATGCACTTGTCTCGGGATCATTTACACTGGCCGACTGATTTATTTTTAAAAAATTATTATTTTTTTCGCCAAACAGTAAGAACGAATTTAATAAAGCAAATATTTAAAAATCGATTTAATTGATTTTTAAAAACAAAGCATTAAAATTTGTATATTTTTTACAGGGTTTGAGCTGGAATGTACAGTCAATACTTTTTAAATAACANCTGGAATGTACAGTCAATACTTTTTAAATAACAAAATTAATTTCATAAGTTGAAAGTCTTATTGGAGTCTGGTCTACCGTACGTTTAATTTAGTTTTTTAAAGTTATTTTTATATACCTTCTCGTGTATGCAAAATTACATCTTTATATTCGTAAATAAATATACACACTGGCCATCGGCACTTTAGCAGAGGTCGTGTGAGGGGGGNGGGGGGGGGGGTTTCTATACAAGCAGACTTTTTTTTTCTAAGAAATTTACATACTTATTAGATACCAATGATTTAAAAAAATATTTTATAAAATAATTTTTATAATTTTTTTTATTAAAATGGTTTCTAGGGATGATAGGGGGACGAACATACAACATAGTATCGAGCCCTGGCTGTGACGCCTACCAATATGGTGGATGGCACCGACCAACATGGCCACCGCTCGCGATTTTGACGTCATCCAAGATGGCGGAAAACTCCTACCTCCTATCCCGGATGCCGTTGCACCAAAAGCCCTATACGTACACTACTAAAATTGAATTAAAACTGTTGGATGGGCATTTGTGAATAGTGAAACTATTTATTTTGATTTCTGTTTTTGTAATGCGTTGAAGTGTAAAAATGAGAGAATTTATAAAACATTTACTTTTCTAATAACTTTCCAGTTTCACTCGACCGACGCATGAATAAAGTTGTGAGGCCAAATGCAATGCTAATATTACAGTGAAAGGTACACAACGTGCATACAAGTAGATCTTAAGCAGTGCTTTCAATAGTGCTCAGTTTATCATGAGGAGCCTATAGCAGATTTTACTAGTCAGGCTTGCTAAAATCCAGGCGTGGAGACTAATAAGCTTGATTCGGGATTGATTAAAGCTTGCACGCTTGCACAACACGCTTTCTGCGAGCTGATAAGCTTGCTCCAGGCTAATTATTTGATAGTATGGTTTATCGTGGGAAAAGTGGACTGTTTGCTAGGATTCAACGCACTGCACATATTTCCGACAGTTTTTTTTTATTAGCGGTCATGCATGTGTGAAGCTACTATCCCATGTAACTGGGCCAATGAATGAGTGAAGTGAGTAAAGAGATTTGGGTGGCTCTTAACAGCGAGGTCTGAGGGTAACTGAGGTGTGAGTGGAGCAGTGCCGGAATGGTAGAGCGGGGGAAACGGGAGATCCCCGAGAAAACCGCTGACCAGCGGCATCGTCCAGCACGATTTCCACATGCGAAAATCCGGGAATGACCCGGCCGGGGATTGAACCATGTTCGTCTTGGTGGGAGGCGAGCAGGCTAACCAACCAGCCACCGCGGCCCCTGGGCCAATGAGTTTTCTTGTAGTCTAAAGCGAAAAGTTTGTGATTGGCCTGCAAATAACTTGGCCGAGACAAAACCTTGGTCATGTAATCATAAAAGGATAAACCAGCTGTAGTGTTATCAAATATCCGTTGACTGAAAAAAATTTTTTTTTGCGAATTCCAGCATCCGTCGTAATTATACTAGCGGGGGCGTGGGGAGAAGTTGCCCGACATCCATCTCTGCTGCGCAGATCGGGCACTTAATTAAACGTCAAGTACGACTAATATGAGCTGCGTGTGACAGGGATCGATGTGGAACACACGTCTGTGACGTCACGCTATGCCCGGGCAGCGCAAGGTGAAACGGGAGACAGGGATAAAGGAAGGCTAAATGTGCAGGACCCGGGTGCGCTGCAGACATCGACGTCGCTCATGTACCGCGACGGAACTCTCCCACCCTCTGTGTGGCAGCGCGTTTNCCGGGTGCGCTGCAGACATCGACGTCGCTCATGTACCGCGACGGAACTCTCCCACCCTCTGTGTGGCAGCGCGTTCTCAACTGCAACTACAATGGCGTGAGGGACGTGCACACACATTGACCACCTGTTTACCGCGACAAGATTTCATGACGAGTTGTGTTCCAAATCACCTTAGCTCAGAAGCACTTCGGTTATCGGATCATTTAAATTGTCGCGTCTTATCTGTCTGCCCGCGAGAAAAAAAAAGGACGGGCGGTACCGGAGAAACTTGATTCTGATTGGCTCACTCGTGTGACAGACTCCCAATCACAAAAAAAAAAAACAAGCGGCCAATAGACAAACGAAGACTGCAAGTGCGCAAATAGGATATTGAAGTCTAGCCTGCGNAAAAAAAAAAAACAAGCGGCCAATAGACAAACGAAGACTGCAAGTGCGCAAATAGGATATTGAAGTCTAGCCTGCGCGTTTTTCGCGAAATACAGGTGGCCCCGCGCACGAAGCATGTTAGTTGGAAACGCAGCACATTACAGAAACACATTCTTCAAGTACATATGGCGTGGTATTCAGTACAGACAGCGTGTATTTTCATCTCATACGTTCTCTTGTGCCAGCGTGCAATCACGTCACTAAAAANTGGTATTCAGTACAGACAGCGTGTATTTTCATCTCATACGTTCTCTTGTGCCAGCGTGCAATCACGTCACTAAAAAATACCGCTAATGAAAAAGTTTTTGTTTAAAGTCCGTAGCTGCAAATAAAATGCATGTTTTTTTTGCAAGAAGTGCATCTTAAATGCAGCAAAACTGATTTAGTTTGCTTAAAAACACGTACTTTCGGGTTGACAAAATTCCCTTGCTGGGTCAACAAAATTTGCTCGTAAACAAAATATTTCGTTGAATTAACTATACGTGTTTGGTTGGCCGTATACAAAAATTATTTAAGTAGTATAAAATAACCTTTTTTAAAAATTTATATAGAGCAGCTGGACAAGCTCTCTCATCACGCAAAATATAAAAATGCATGAATATTACTGCATTTTTTGAATAATACACCCATTCGTGAATTTAAATGTAAATATAATTATTTAAAGCCGTTATAGATTTTATTTGATGCATTGTNAATAATACACCCATTCGTGAATTTAAATGTAAATATAATTATTTAAAGCCGTTATAGATTTTATTTGATGCATTGTTCACTTTGAGCTTCAAGATATCGGATTCGTCATACATTTGTCGTAGTTATATGTCAAAATTTCTAGTTATTAATACAGTAACAAATTACACTTACTACGCAATTACACAGATAACCTTGGTCTAAATAAAGTCATGAGCAGAGTTTATGAATTACTGAACATTAAATAATGTGGCGTAAGTTAGAGTTTAATATCAATATCACTAATGTCACAATGCACCAAACCTGGATATATGTACAATCACGTACATATACAAAATTATATAAAAATTACATACAAAAATTTTTTTACAGTACGGTTTTGTTGCATTATCTCAAATTAGGAAGACACCCATGGTAATTACCGACAACTATTTAGAAGTGGAGGCGCTGTTTAGGCTAATGGGAAACGAATCTAACTGCTGAAATATCCAACTATGGTCTATTCGCGGTTTNAAGTGGAGGCGCTGTTTAGGCTAATGGGAAACGAATCTAACTGCTGAAATATCCAACTATGGTCTATTCGCGGTTTCTTCACACTTTTTGAATCAAACCTTTGACAAATCAACTCATGCATGACGTGATTGGTTGTTTCCTAAACATGTCATATAACACATGCGTTTTATACTTCGGTTAACATAAAAGGTTCTTAATTTTAGTCAAATTGAACATTTGCCTATGTTATTTATAAATTATAATATTTAGTCAATGATTCGTATTAATAAAAATAGTGAGAAAATGGGTGTGTTGGTAATGCCTAGAAAGAAATAGTTCTCATTCAAAATGTTATTAAACTGAGTCCGCACGTATGCGGTGCGTTGTCCCTTTGCCGTAATTTCCTAGGCTAGTTCAGCTTTGCTTGCATGAGGCGGTAGAATATCCTGGAAGAAGATCTTAAGTAGGGCTTCAGAAAAGTTTTAATTAACCATGAATGGACTATATTCGGAGCTGCGACGAGATGAATAACTCACTGAGTTGATTAACTGAACCACTAATTTGTACATACGCCATTGCAAAGTCGCATAAAACTCAAAACACGACATAAAACCTGTACAAAAAAATTATAATAAAAAGTCTGGGTGTGGCTGTGACGGGGACACATCCGTGGGTTTTGCGTGAATGCTTCTGCGTTAGTGGGTAATATTTTCTTTGGCATGTGGGAACAAAATGAAAGTAACGAAACAGATACTAAGCTTTTGCGGTTGAAATTGACAGATACGGACGAGATGTTTAGATTGACGCTAAAATCAGCGCGACAGTACGTCGGTGTCGCGATGTGTATAGCCTGGGAATTCTCGGCCACGCCCGAAATTGCCTTCTGTCGCCGCGAGCATTCGCTGCCCAAACTCAAGGCCATTATCGCATCGCACCCGATGGAACGAGGGTGCATTTATTTCAATCGTGTGGTTAGTTGCCAATAAATATGCGGGTAGCACACCGAGGAAAATAATATGATAAATTAAACATCATTTTTTTGGCGCAATCTAATTGACTGTTTAATTAAATATTATTTTTAGCGGAAACCAAATTATTTAATTTCTATTTTATGGATGTAGCAAATATGCGAAATTTGGTTCGCGCAACTGAAAATTTGTTTGTATTTTCACACAGCATCGTTATTTTTTTTTAAATTTATTTTTTTTACGAAGTATGAAGATTTCGACAAGACTGGAACTCGTTTACCTCGGCATCCAGAGACTATGTCTTAGTAATGGATTAGTAATGTGTTTTGGTTTATATGAAATGAAATACGTCACAGATACTTTGATACATATTTAAAGTTTTACATCTTTAATTATCTCTGTCGAAATTATTTTATTGCGATTGATTAAGTTACAGTAAACATTCTAACGAACCCTGTTATTATTGTAATTGTCACATAAATTATAAACAAACTCCTGAGTTGTAGATTTGGGTCAACTAAGTAACCTGATTACTATACGGCCAACCAAATGAATACTGGTTATGTACATGCGCAACTGGTATTTGTTGCCGCCAGAAATTCGGCATGAGTAAACTTACAAGTCTCTCAGACTGTCCCATCTAACCACATGCTTATTCACTCAAAACAAACTATTAATTTGACTGTACCATGACGTTTATAATGTTTACGGCAACCAAACTGATTAGTTCAACGCACTTTTAAAGTTTTTGTGTGTACTTAATATATGTATGATGTGAGAACAACCAAAAAGGTGTTCGGTTCAACAAAATGTTTCTAAATGTTTGATTTTGGAACAAGGGAATGAACGAAGATGTTCGGAACAAAGTCAGAACAGTTGTGTGAACAAAATATTATTCAGCACAAACAAATAATCTTCGAGCAAAATTTATTTGGTACCTGTAATTTAATAACTCTCTCAGTGCACTCAAGTAATTCCATAGATGGAATTTAGTCAGTTATCACAAGAAACACAGACCAGGAATACTAGAGTGTGTGACCAACAGTTAACGAGAATCTATAAAATTGCAATTAAGAAATGGACAAAACAATGGAATACAACAAACTCAGAAAAAACCCTTTGCGAATAAAATTAGATTTGTTTCGCGCAACATAAATAATTGTTTATGTTGCGCGAAATAAATATTTTGTTGCTGAAACCATATAGGTATATTCATTGTTATTATTTGGTTTCCCCAGACGTGGTATATTGAATATGTGCAACTGAACATTTTAACTGCTGTATGTAGAGAGGGTTTGGAATTTTTTTGTGAAATAAATTAAGACCTACCCGAGATCCGAACCTGAAACATCTGCGTCCGAAATTCACGCCTTAGTAAAAACTGCCATATTGACCATTAATAGTGTGGTGATGTTTTAGATGTATAACAATTTAAATACCTAACAATATCTTGTATAAATAATTTTAAAAAAAGTTCTGTTGAAACTGTTTTATGGGGATTGTCTGTGCCAGTGTTGTTCCAATAAATACACTAAAAAACACNAAAAAAAGTTCTGTTGAAACTGTTTTATGGGGATTGTCTGTGCCAGTGTTGTTCCAATAAATACACTAAAAAACACTTTTACACTCCTACTTGTCACGAAAATTCTAAAAATAAACATTTCGAGCTGTGCACTTGAGTTTAGGCAAAATACCCGGTTACTCTACTCAAGAGCCAACCAAATGAATGCCGATTCTGTACCCAGTTGATGTTGGTGCCAAACATTCGGTATGTTCCAACTAACCACATGGCAGTTTACTATGAATAAAATATTCTATTTTACCTATCACGGTGTTTATAAAGTATACCAGCCAAATAGGTCAGTTGAACGTAATTTCTAAANAAAATATTCTATTTTACCTATCACGGTGTTTATAAAGTATACCAGCCAAATAGGTCAGTTGAACGTAATTTCTAAATGGCTGTGTGTACTAAACACATGGACATAATGTTGGAACCACCAAACAGTTGTTCAGCTCAACTAATTATTTATAAATATTTGGTTTGGTTCAAGGGAACTGGTGGAGATGTTTAAAAAAAGAGNAAATATTCTATTTTACCTATCACGGTGTTTATAAAGTATACCAGCCAAATAGGTCAGTTGAACGTAATTTCTAAACGGCTGTGTGTACTAAACACATGAACATAATGTTGGAACCACCAAACCGTTGTTCAGCTCAACTAATTATTTATAAATATTTGGTTTGGTTCAAGGGAACTGGTGGAGATGTTTAAAAAAAGAGNGTTGTTCAGCTCAACTAATTATTTATAAATATTTGGTTTGGTTCAAGGGAACTGGTGGAGATGTTTAAAAAAAGAGCAGATAAGTAGCGCAAACTAACTATTATTCCACACAAGTAAATTTTTTTCGTACGTTCAACTTTATCGTCTTCTCAGTGCACAGATGAACACAGTAGCTGGGACAGATGAATACACGAGGGAAACACAGGCGAACGTAACTGTCTTCCTTCGATGACCTCATTACAAAATCCCATACCAAGGTGCTTTAATTACTCACTTCCCGGAGTTTTAAATTCTCAAGTATGTTCTCACGACTTCTTATACCAAGTTGTGCCAATGTTATTGAAATAGAAGGAGAGTGAATTTCAATGTAGCACTGCACCAGACTGTACAAGAGGCCGAACTCACTACAAAGTAGTACAAACGCAACCGGAATTGTCAGAAAAGTACTATTGATGTTACACTGTAAAATGTTTTGCTAGAATTAACTTATTTTAATATTATAAATAAATTAATAATATTATATTTTTAATTAAAATATAAGTATATTTGCATTCTCATTGCTTCAGAAAGCACATTTTACAACGTCCTCCCTATTCGTTAAGAAGGGCAAATCGGACTTATTCCTATGGTAGTATGCAAGAAAATATTAGTACTAATATAAAATTATATTTCTGATTATTTATTATGTGTAGATAATATATATATGTGTATGTGTTGATAATATATATATAAATGTGTAGATAATATACATATGTGTATGTGTAGATAATATATGTATGTGTAGATAATATATATGAGTATGTGTAGATAATATATCTATGTAAATGTGTAGATAATATACATACGTGTATGTGTAGATAATATATATGTGTATGTGTAGATAATATATATGTGTATGTGTAGATAATATATATGTATGTGTAGATATTATATATGGATATGTGTAGGTAATATATGTGTATGTGCAGATTT